>CM045769.1:172634301-172701376 GCA_025200525.1 Camellia lanceoleosa
GATTTTCACTTTTGATGCTTTCCTCTTCAGAAACAGATTCTAAAGAGGATTTGTAATCTTACACTCTGTTTTCGAATCATCTTTTTATCCTTTCAATGCTTTTCTTTTAACTTTTTTTTGTTGTTTTGAAAAGTAGTATTGAAATCTGATGCATACAAAGGCCAAGCATGAGGCCATGAAAACAGCGTTACTAGCCTCTACAGGTATTAAAATGGTCGCTACACCTAATTCTTCAAATATGTATCTTTGTTATAGAAATGAAAGTTATTGCAATATCAAACTGATCAAAATAAATCAATGGGAAATAACAAAAGTACATTATTGATTTATGTTCTTTTGGTTCATAACCCCACATCTGCACACAAACAAAGATAGCACGAATACTTTTGTTATCGAGGAAACAAGTTGTAGTGGACCTCTATTCTAGTACTCACTCTCTATTTTTTGTCTAGTTGAGCAACTCACTGATCAATCTGTTTTGATTCTCCAAAACTATGTAGGGATTGATTCAATTGTTATGGACATGAAGGAGAAGAAATTGGACAGTGATCGGAGACGTTGATCCTGTCATTGTGAAAGTGAGCAAATGCGAAAAACTAGTGCCACACAACTTCCGTATTAGAGACTATTGGGCTGCCGCAAAGAGCCCGAGAAGAAAAAAAGAAGAGCCCAAAAAAGAGGAAGCCAAGAAGGAAAGATGGAAAGAAAGGTGGTGATAAAGGAAGAAGGATGAAGAAAAGCAGATTGAAGAGCTTGTGAAGGCTCAAGGCTTACAATCCTTACATGACTCCAGTACTACCATGTCTATAGTGCTGAGGAGAACCCAAAATGCTTTGTGTTATCTGTTGAAAGTGTGAGATTGAGAAGTAGAGAGTTTATAGTTAGGACATTGTGTTCATTGGGGTTTAGGCTTTGAGTTGTGTGCAAACACCCATCTGCGATGAGAGTGAATAAAGGAGGATGATGATCCTATTGTACAGTTGGTGTTGGTAGGTAGATTGTTCTTTATCCATGTGCTATAGGACATTAGATGTACAAAGTTCAAAATAAAGAGAGGAAATAAATTTTTGTACTTGGTAGGTAGCAATTAGTTATGCTCATGCTGTGTTTTGCTCGTCTTTGAGGGGGAAAGAAAGAGTGAGCATGGAAATTTACTGTAAATGTTTTATCCTTACTCCTAAATGATTTATATATATATATATATTAAGCGCTTCAAAATTTGGAAATTGAGCCTAATTCAAAACTTGGCTAACAAAAAACAAATCTTGACAATTGACCTAATACTTGTAGAGGACGGTCTTGGCATAATATAATGTTATTCTATTGTGATTTGGGCATTACTTATTTACGAATAAGATTATCTAACTCCATAGTAATGTCGTATAATGTACTAAACTATCTTTTACTCATAGAAATATCACGCTCTCTATGCACTAAATGCCACATGGCTATGCGACAAAAAATTATAATTTAGCATATAATAAATAATGAGTGATTTTGTGACTAAAAAAAGCAACCAATTTGTTTAGTTTAGATTTTTAGGATTTACTTTTCAGAAAATTAAAATTTTTTATTTTTGTATTTTTTTTTTACTGAATTTTTTTAATATTCTAAATAAATTTTTTTTTTTTAAATTTTTTTTAGATACACTTAACATAAATACACTTAAAAAGTATAACATTTGTAAAAAAAAATCTTTAAAAAATTTACTTTATTATTATTATTATTATTATTATTTAATGGATAGAAAGGTGTTGAAATGGGGTAGGAAATGGTCAAAACTACAAATTCGTGCCCAATATGCTTGGGTGGTAGAGATGCTCCTTTCTCTCTGAAAGGTGGATTTTATGACAGCACCTCGTCAATAGTTAAATGAGTGGCCTCCACGACTTCTAGGATTTTGGGAAAAGTTTTTTTTCAAATTTTTTAGAAAAGTTATAAAGTAGTTATATTAAAAATAAAAATAAAAAAATACATAACAAGAAAAGAAAAAATAACAAAATCTTAAAAGGGCCAAACAAAAACATAACAACAAATACAAACAAATTATTCAGTGGAATTTATTATTACTTTTGTATTTTTATTTTAACATGATGCATGTTAAATGATAATTGATATTAGATATTATTTTAAGAACATTGAAGACTTGTTTAGTAACAATTATGTTTATAATTTCCTTTTCTTTTTTTTTTTTATGTTTATGAAAAATTTAAAAAATGAGAATAGTTTTTGTTTTTTAGAAAATTATATACAGTTCATAAAATTTACAAAATTTGTATTTGGAGAAAATAGTAAAAAGAAAAGAAAAGAAAAGAAACAATTTTTTTCCCAACAAATTCAAGATTTAAACAAAGCTGAAAAGCAAAATGTCATTAAAATATAAATCTATTTGAGGGATAGCATAATGCAAATATATACACTTCTAATGACAGTTTAGTGTATAATAATTTGCCATTAATTCTATGAACCCCACTTAACTACTCCAAATTTATCCCAAATGAATATGCGATTGAGATTGAATTTGTATTGTATGAGATTTATATTTAGAATAAATTTGAACTATAAGATGATAATTATGAATAATTTTTGAATACTTAAATCGAAATTTGTACTATTAGTGTGAATTTGTATTGACAAAAATTATGTACCAAAAAGCAAAAAAAAAAAAGAAAAAATTGCAAGTTGTATCATAGGGGTATTTGGATTAGACAAGGCTTCTCTCCGGTCTAAATTAGATTAGAGGGTGCTGGTAGGTCTTTGTGGGCTCACCATGGAGTCCACACTGATGATTTGAACTGTTCAATGTGTAGAACTCGTCAAGCATTTCATCTCTACAAAAAAATTTACATTGATCAAATATCGATAGCTTCTTGATCTGAATACATTTGTGTCAACGGTAAGTATAATTTTTAAAATAAATTATTTATACAAATGTAGTATGATCAAGTGACTATCAATATTCGATAAATATGATTTTTTTTTATAAAAATAAGATACTCGATAAATTCCACGGAGGATATAATTCAAATTATGGATGCGAGTTTTGTACACTCACGAAAACCCAATAATACCTTCCAATTGAAACCAACTGAAGAGAAGCCTTATATATGTTTTCGTGGACAACAAGACAACTTGATGTTTGGGCCTGACCCACAATACTTTTCAAATGAGGCCTTGAAAACCTATTTATCCTCACGTTTGTCGTTAACAACTTTAGTAGGCTTCTAATGGGTCCTATTATGGCGCCTCCATGGGGGGATTCTATTTGAACCCAAAAAAATTATTTATAAATTTTATTTGGAGTAAAATTATTCTATTTAGTTGTAAAAGTTTTCTTTTAAATTAATTAGACCTTTTTATTTTGGATATATTGTATTTTCTTAATTTGGGGGTTTGAAAGTTTACTTACTTGTCTTGTGTGTGATTTTGTTTGAATTTTTTTAATGTTGTGTGTGTGGATAAGGTAAATTTTTACGTTGCCATTTTTTTTGTAGAGATTTAGTGAAGTGATTTGTAGGTGGATGATGTGACCCCGTTTGTGGTGTTATTAGTGTGGTGTTCATCCCTATTGTAACATTGACATTATAACGTTGACATTAATTAACAACTAAACGTAACACTAATGTAACACATAAAAAAACTCATTACTGTATTTTTTCCAAACGTAACACTCTAAAAAAAACTCCTTAGTGTAACACTTTAAGATAACACACAAAAAATTTCTTATTGGAACACCTAATGTAATACACAAAAAAAAAAAAAAATTAGTGTATTTTTTTCCAAGCGTAACACTCTAATATACCACACAAAAAATTCTTTAATGTAACACACACAAATTCTCCGTGGTATAACACTCTCGTAACATACAAAAAAAAAAAAACTTATAGATGTACTTTTTCCAAATGTAACACTCTAATCTAATATTTTAAAAAAATTCCTTAGTGTAGCACTTTAATGTAACATACAAAAACTATTTATTGTAACATTCTAATGTAATACACAAAAAAACTCCTTAATGTACTTTTTTCAAACGTAATACTTCAATATAACACTCCAAAAAAATTCCTTACTGTAACACTTTAATGTAACACACTTGGTATACTTATCCCAAGCATAACACTTGAATGTAAAAAAAAAAAAAAAAAAAACTTTTAGTGTATTTTTTTAAACGTAACACTCTAATGTAACACTAAAAAAAAAAAAAATGTGAGATTCTTCAAACCATTCCAAAAGGAGTACAAATATTCCCTTAGTAAGTTTTGAACAAATGTATCATTTCTTGAAAAAAGTACACCAAGGAGTTTTTTTTAGTGTTTTTATGTGTTAAATTGGAGTATGTTATATTGGAATGTTACATTTGAGATTACACTGATTAAAATGTTATGTTTAGAAAAAGTACACTAAGGATTTTTTTTTTTTAATATATTTTAAACATTGGAGTGTTACGTTTGGAAAAAGTACACCAAATATTTTTTTTTTGAATGTTGCGTTGTTACGTTTGGGAAAAGTACACCAATGAATTTTTTAGTGTGTTACATTGACGTGTTACGTTTTTTGAGTGTTATATTAGAATTTAGGTTTTTGTTCGTAATGTGTGATTTGTTTTAGAATGAGGGAAAATCCAAAACTTCTATTGTGCAAATTACCCAAATTTGTTTATTTACATTTTGAGAAAATCACTTTTATTCCTAAAAAATTAAATCCAAACATGTAAGTGACTAATCTTTTATGTAATTTCCACTTTAATGGGACCTTTGGATTTATAAGAAAAAAAAGAAGGAACTAAACCGTTCACAAGATCACATTTTACAATTTATTGGTGCTTCACCCTAATTTTTAAGTACATTTTGTTTAATTATTTAAAATTTTATTTTATTCTCATTACATCTTATTATTTTTCCCAAATTACTCTTAAAGTAAATCCAAATAATAAATAATAAATAAACTAGAAAAACTAAATTATTTCAAAAACTTTTCAATATAGGAAATAATTCTCAAATAAAATAAAAAAAAAAAACAAACTTTTAAGCACATAAGCATTATAAATACAGAAAAAAAATTAAACTTTTACATAAGCATTATAAAATTTTCAATACAGAAAAAAAAAATTTACATTATAAATTATCCACAAAAATGCTCATGGAAAAATAAAAACCAAACTTATAAGCACATAAGTATTAGGCACTAATAAGAAATAATAGTTCTCAAATAATGTATTATTTAAATGATAAAATAGGAACAATTCCAATAATATGTTATTGTTAATCTAACTATTAAGCCCTTTAATTTTTGTCAAAAAATGATATAGAAAATAATTGATGATGCTTTAAAAAAATTGTGAAACACCTTTATATGAACACTTACCTCATTTTTGATGGGTTGCTTCAAAAAACTATTTTGATTATTACTTTCATCCATTATTTGATTTTGTTCAAATTTTCTTTTAGGGTTTAGGGTTTCAAAATAATAAAAAACAATGATATTGATGATGATTGTGAGTTTTGGTAGGGTGAATTGGAGTTTTGGAGGAAGGAAGAAGAAGAAGAAATAATTTTGATCTCTTGGAAAAGAAAATACAGAGATTTAAATAAGAATAACCGATTAAGGTGTACTATGAAAAAAAAATTATTTTAGAATTTAATATGTGTTATCTTTATTAGTAAATTCATATTAAGATATAATATGAATTAAAATTTATAAATTTAAATTAAGTGTACTCAAATATATTTTGAGTTCAAATAGAATCCCCCTCAATATCACATATACATCGATTGGAATAAAACCCATGCTTGTTTGGTTTATTTGAAAGAATAAAGCTTGGGGCTCGAAACCCTCCCTCGAATCCCGAATTCGAGAGAGAGAGAGAGAGAGAGAGAGAGAGAGAGAGAGAGAGGGGAAGAGGGCTCGCAGTCGCCGCCCGATCGTCGCCCGGCGTCCTCGCAGCAGCTTGTCGCAACGTCACCCGGCGTCGCCTCGCTCGATCGTTGTCTTCGGCAGCCCCCGCCTCTGCTTCGCCTCCGCCTCCTTCTCCCCCTGTAATTAGGGCCCCCTCTAGTCATCCTCCCCCCTCCTTTCCTCCTCTTTCCTTCTCTTCTCCTTCTTCCTTCTTCATCTTCTTCGTTTCTGATTGAACCAGAAAAAAATAAAATAAAATGCAAAAACGACATCATTAAGGATTAAGGGATTAGGGAGCTCAGAATTCGAGCTCCCTAGCACGACTGTATTTGAAATTATAGCAATCCTATATACTTCTTTTTTTTCCTAAATATATATTACATTTTTTTTTGTTATGTAGTATATTACAACTTTTTTTTTTCTTATGTTTTTTTAATATTACAACTTTTTTTTTTTTTTTTGGGGGGTTATGTAGTATATTACAACTTATTTATTTATTTATTTTTTTTTTGTGAAAATGTCAACCAAAAAAAAAAAGTAAAAAATAATAATTACAAATTCCTGAAAGTATAACACTCATTTGCACAATCTAGTTCATAAATTTCTTGTACTTCCATGAATTTATAATTATTTTTCAACTTTCCAATTTTTTGATATCTCCCCCCTATTCTTTTTTTTTTTTGGTTATGTAGTGTATTCGGGCTAACTTGTATACACCAAACTAAGTTTTGATTTTTTTTTTTTTTTTGTAGTGTATTTCAACTTGTTTCATTTTTCACAGTATAGATTACAATTTTTTTTAATGAATTATTGATGAAAATGGTACTACGTATTACATGCATTGAAAATATTATATTTGGATTATGAATATGAAAAAAGAAAGGAAAATGCAATAGAAATAACAATATATATATAATTCTTTCACATTTTTTCTTTCTTTTTTATTGTTTAAATTCTTATTCAAATTTATGACCCAAATAAAGTTTAAAAAACTCAGTATAATTATGATAACTTGCTAAGCTTGATATAGTTTTTCAAAAACTGCAAAACCAGTTAGTATGGGTGTTGATTTTTGACCACACTGCCAAACATGTACTCAGCTAGAGAATACCGGCAGAATAGATTGCGCCCGCACAACCTGTCACAGAAAGATAAGACTCCGGTGGTGGTTTGTCCACCCGGGGGCACTCCAACGATCAAGTCAATACTCAATTATCTCTCAAAGATAGTAAACAGTGTTTAACTCACTAGCCAAAATACAAAAAGCGTCCCTTAAACCCACGAGGGTGAGTTACTTTTCTAGCCAGCACTAACTTGATCCCTGTAGAAGCCTAGCTTCTCTTGGACTCTAACTCAATGCTCATCCTGAATTCTCAAATAGATAAAGATAAACTCCCTAAGAGCCTTATCTTTATCTAGATTAAGGTCTTCCCCCATTCTAGGACTCTTGTCCCTTATCCATTCATCTTGGATTTTGGTATCTCCACAGAAAACCTCGGCCTAGCTGAGATAACCTTGGCGCCGTGACCAAGACACGTGGCACCTCAGTGCCACTTTGGCCACGTGTTGTCATTTACAAAAATATGCCCCACAACTGCCCCCTAGGTTCTATCACCTCGGCATCCTGAGGTGATGGAACCTACATCGTTTGTCCACATAGCATGTCGGCTAAGACTTGCTCTATCCTTCATTACCGAGGTCATAACATGTCGGTTCCATATAACCAAGGCTGCAGTCTGTTTTATCAATGCCCAAGAACCAAAAACCAAGTTTTTCAAGTTCGTTTAACTAAGATTGTCCCTCTAGTCGAGGTTTTTGCTTCATTAAATTAAGAACTCCAAGAGTTCTATCTGCGTATGAGCTGTCACACATGGTTTCTCAACCATTTTCACCACACGTCTTTTTTTCATTGATCCGTACCTGACACGCGCCATCAAGTTGCGTCGATAACTACTTTAGCGCCGACAGTACGTTGTCCAAGGCACATTCATTGTGATTTTGCCGCCTTTTCATGTTTTAACAAAACACTCTCTATTTCCCGTATCTTCACTTTTTGCCTTCCTCGTTTTCTTACGAGTTCAAGCTTTCTCTCTTTAAACAAAAACCACCATTGTCGCTTTCTCAAAGCCTTTTGCTCGCTCGTTCTTCCCTTTCGGCGAGGCATTCAACGTTACGCTGGCGCACCACCATCGTCGACTTGGTACCTCACACCGGCGTTATTCTCTTTGGTAAGTCCTTTGTTTCCCTCTTTTAGTTTTGATTTACTTCAAACTTTGTTTACGCTTGTATGCTGCCATTGTGAATCCATTTATGTTCTTGAATCTTTATCTGTGTTTTAAATTTCATTATGTTTGCTTGCGATTTTGCCTCTATCCAATCTGTTTCTGGGTATATGCATACGCATACTACTTACACACTGGTTATTTTGCCACTGTACTTGGCTTTTAATCTGTGTTCTTGAATTTCTGTTACTTTCTTGAGTCTGAATCATGCTATTTTCCCTATTTTCTTGTTGTATTTTCCAGATACTTGCCTTTAATTCTTGTTTCTGTAGACCTAGGCTTGGGATTTGCTTTAGAACTTTATTCCTTAGGAAGACCGAACCAAAAATCCCCTTAGATCCTCAGAAACCTTTACTCCAGTACTTTCTAGGATTCAGCCGAGGTCCTTTAAACCCATATAAACCACTATCTTCTAAAATCCTGCACCTTTCCCCTTTAGCCGACGTTATGGATATGTTCAGGTGGAGGGTTGACACCTCGGCCAAACTAGAGTACTTTAGGACAGAGTTCTCCATCCCTACCGATGTTCACCTTAGGCTGGTAGGGGATGAGGACTCCATCATGCCTGATGAGGACTCTATGCCTTTTCCCGTAGTGGCCTTCATAGAGTGTGGACTTAGGTTCCCTCTCAATTTCTTTTCCGCCAAGTCTTTCACTATTACAAACTTAACCCAATGCAGTTGGCCATAAACTCTTACAGAGTTATTAATGGTATAATTGCCCTAGCTAGCCGAGAAAATGCTAGGATTACAGTAGCCGACATCCAGTACTGTTACTCCATGTGTGGCCTAAAATCCGAAAAATGCTATATCTATTACCTCAAGCCGAGATCCACTGAGTACAAATTTATTGCCGACCTCCCAGACTCCAACAAAGGTGCTGGAGATGATTATTTCATCGTTTCAGGCAACTGGAAGTTCCTACCTGATGATGACCTCCACCTCTACCTTTGAGCTGAACAATCTTTAAAGAGGGTAATGGTAAGAACCAAGTGACACTTACATGCTTTTAAGTCTTTATTACTTTATTCCTCTGTATGTTCTAATGTCTATTTTTTACTTGTAGTTCTTCCTCAGCCACTGAAAGATTTCCGCAAAATCTTATACCCCAGCAAGGATTTTAAGAAGTTTCTGGGCTTGCCAGTTGATCAACTCAAGGCCCCTATGCTGCTCAACTACATCCCAACCTAGAAATCCGCTCTGCCTGACGTCCCCAAGAAAAGAAAGTCTCCACCTTTAGCAATAACTCCTCTTAACACTTCATCACCTCGTCCTAACCAAGCCTCAACCTCTGATCCAGCGGAGCAACCATCAACATCTATTCCCCAATTGATCCCTCTTGCCTAGCGCCAACGCTGTCGCCGAGTTCCAATCTCTGCCCCCGCCGGCAGAACTCGTAGCCGAAAACGCCAAAGTGTTGAGGCGTCGGCTTACGATCCAGTTAACCCATCGACTGTACTTCCAGCAATCCACTTCGGCACAAAATTCATAGTTACCGCTACTGCCGATGAGATGGGATGCAACAAGGCTGTCGTCGAAGACCTCTTAGCCGACATCCCTGGTGTTGTCACAGTCCAATCCTCTTCGTCACAATCGCAACCCAAACCAAAGCAAAAAAGGGTAAAGAGGGCCAAGGCAAAAGCCTCTTTCGCCCAAGTTGAGTCTGAAAATACCGTTCCAATCTCAAAGCTTGCCCAGATTGAGAAAACCAAGCTCTGCTACTGAAAAGAGGCTTGCTGAGGTTGACCTCTCCGAATCCACTCAGTTAAAGAAGCCAAGGTCGGATTCTACAGCCACCTTGAGTTCTCTTAAACTTGATGACCCCTGGGCCCCATCTATCACAATTGAGGATTTACCAGTCAGAACGGGTGACAGTGCTATTGACAACATCGAAGTCGGTGTCGTCCTCTCTACTACACTGCTCCTTCCAACTGACCTCAACCGTATGGCCAAGGTCAGTGAATATGAGAATTTCGCTCTGATGATGCAACACTTCGTATTGGTAAATTTCCAACACTTGACACTCTCTATTTTCTATTTTAAAGTTCTTTATATTACAAAAAAGTTTATTAACTTTGTTCATTCCGTTTTCTTCTAGGCGATCTAGCATGCCCACTCTTTTGCGATAAAGGTTGAGGACTTAAAGAAGGAGTTGGTCCATAAGACCAAGGAGGCTGCTGGTTTGCTCAAGTCCTTAAAGAACATCGAGGTCAAGATGAAAGTCTTGCTGGATCAGGCCAAGGTAGCTAAGCGAGCCCAAGATGAAGCCGAGGAAAATGCAAGTGCTACAGAGGCTGTCTCTGAGGTCCTCAAAGTAAAAATAAAAAAGGCAGAAGCAAAAACTGCCGAAGCCCAATTAGAGCTTTGAAGTGCCAGCCACAAAGAGGCGAAATCAGCGGCGGACAAGAAGGTTTATCCGATGGGGTGGCCGACGTCCGTAAGGAGTACAAACAACAAGTCACACAGGCATACAACATGGGTTACACCCTTCGTTGGACGGCTGCTTTGAAGTAGTTGGCTATCCCCGTGGCTTCTCCCCTTCGTAATCAAGGTTGACTTGCAGTGCCATTCTCTCATGCTTCAAGCCAATCTGAGGCTAAAGCTGGGGGGAATGAAGAAGAAGAAGAAGATGATGTAGAAGAAGAAGACGAAGAAGACGAGGTGGCAGTTAATGCTGAGGGTTCTGCTGGGGCCAAGTCCCCCAACTCTGAATGAGCAAGTCCTAGACTTGACTTAGGATGAGGAGGACGAGGTCTCAAAAAGTGCCTCCCCCAAGAAGACTGCGTCTGAGGTGTTTATCGTCGAGAAGACCCTCGATCAAACTCTACAATAAATTGACATTAAGCTTGAGGCTAAGAAAGCTGACGAGAAGATTACATAGTTGTCTTCTGAAGCTGAGACACATCCTGCCACTGACGCCGAGTAGTCTATTTAGAAGCTTTTCCTTATTTGTGTTCCTTGTACTTTTTTCATTTCGAATAGTGTTTAGCTTTCAATTTGGCTTACGTGCCCTTTTTTGTACTCCGAACAAGTTTATCCTTTGAATGCATGTTTCCTTCCTTGTTCTAAGTTGCTTGAATGTCTTATTTTCTCTTATGCGTGTTCTGCCTCTTTCATACTTAGAATAATTTGGCATGTCTTCAATTTATACCTTTAACTGTATAATCTCTTCGGAGTAAAATATCTCAGACATAACATCTTAATTGTTTATCTCGGCCTTGGTTGAACACTTGAAAACATTATAAAAATATTTTCACAAGTGTTGTTTTTAAACTTGTCACTTCACTCTTTTCACAAGTGTTGTTTTTAAACTTGTCACTTCACTCTTACTTATCAAGACTTCTGTCTTCTATAATCCCCAAGTTTGGCAACTTGGTCATCTTAACAAAATGTATGTACTTCTTGCAATATTACCTTTAGCTTAATTTCAATTTGTAAATTTTTCTTGAAATTTCAACAAGTGCTAAGCTAACTCTAGCTTGCAAATTTCTCTATAAAATTCAACTCCCAAGCACTTTAACTTTTACTTATCATTCTCTAGCTCCTACCTAATTTGAACTTAAGTTTCACTTATGTCACATTAAGTGTGTATAGTTTGTCGAAGTTAAATTCAAACAAAGAATAGCCAAGGTTCTTAACCTTGGTTTCTTTGATAATCGACTAAAAATGCACTTAGTTTCACTCTAAGTTTAATTACGCCAACATGGAAAAGCTATTACGAACCAACTTTGTTTACCTCCATTATATGTAAGTCGGTTTCATCTACGCCATATGATGAGTCATGTTTCAATCGAAACATCGGCAACTTAGTTCAACTCTATTATATGCAAGTATAATTCAACTCGTCATATAAAGTCTAAGTTATTAAGTCATGTTTCAATCAAAAACATCGCCAACTTAGTTTAACTCTATTATATGCAAGTATAATTCAACTCGCCATATAATAAGTCTAAGTTATTTGTCATGTTTCAATCGAAACATAAGCCAACTTAGTTCAACTCTATTAGATGCAAATATTATTCAACTCTACCATATAATAAGTTTAAGTTATTTATCATGTTTCAATCAGAAACATCGCCAACTTAGTTCAACTCTATTATATGCAAGTATAATTCAACTCTACCATATAATAAGTCTAAGTTATTAGTTATGTTTCAATCGAAATATAAGCCAACTTAGTTCAACTCTATTATATGCAAGTATAATTGAACTATGCCATATAATGAGTCTAAGTTATTCGTCATGCTTCAATTAGAAACATCGCCAAAGGACTGGTCAGTTCAAATTCTCAAAAAATCAGGCTAAATTTTTTTTTTTATTACTACCTCAGCTAATAAAATCGTGACATAAATTTCAAAAAACAAAAAATCTTAATGATAGAAAAACTTTAGGTTGCAAGGGTTCCAAGGTCTTGGCAACTCCTTGCCTTCACTGTCTTCAAGTCGATATGCCCCATTGCCGGCGACCGAAATGATTTTATAAGGCCCCTCCCAATTTGGGCCCAGCTTTCCTTCTTTAGGATCCTTCTTGTTGCCGACGACCTTTTTTAGGACGAGGTCCCTAACTTGAAACTCCCTTGGGTTGACCTTTTTATTGTAAGCCCTAGCAAGCTGTTGCTGGTATGCCCCCAGCCGAATTGCTGCTCTTTCCTTTCTTTCTTCCAATAGGTCCAGATCTCGGGCTAGGAATGCCTCATTAGTCCAATTCTCTACTTCCTGGGTTCTGATCCCTGGGATGCCGACTTCTAGTGGGATAACTGCTTCAGTGCCATAAGCCATGGAAAACGGTGATTCCCTAGCTGATCTTCTCGGTACGGTCCGGTATGCCCAGTACTTGGGACTCATCCACCCACTTTTCCTTTGCTGCTTCCAGCCTCTTCTTGATCCCATCCAGAATTGTTTTATTGGATGCTTTTACTTGACCATTACTCCGTGGGAAGCTTGGAGTAGAGTAATAATTCTTGATTTTGTATTTTGCTCAGAAGCTCTTGATTAGCTTGCTGTCAAACTGCGTGCCATTGTCTGCTATTATTGCCTTTGGGATCTCAAACCTGGTAATGATATTCTTCCATATGAGGTTCTTCACATCAACATCTTGAATCTTTGCAAAGGGTTCTGCTTCTACCCACTTGGTAAAGTGATCTGTTGCTACTAACAGGAATTTTCTCTGTCCAATTGTTTAGGGTAATTGCCTAACTAGATCCATACCCCACTAGGCAAATGGCTAAAGGCTGGACACTGAGTTCAAATCTGCTGCTGGTTGATGTATCAAAGGTGTGAACCTTTGAGACTTCTCGCACTTTCTGACATAGGCTTTAGCATCCTTCTACATGTAGAGCCACCAGTACCCCTGGGTAATGTCCCTATGAGCAAATAACCTACCCCCAGCGTGACTTCCATATACTCCTTCGTGTATTTCATATAAGAAGTCTTCGACTTGTGAAGGATGCACATATCTCAAAATGGGACCAATAAAAGACCTTCTGTAGAGATGTCATACTGTTTGTCGGTGAACCTTGCCGACTTGATGCGGTCTTGTGTGCTTCTTTGTGATCATCTGGCAGCTATCCATCTCTAAGGAACATTACTATTGCATCCATCTAACTCGGATCCATCTCCACACACATTGTTTCATACTTTGTGATTAGTGGTTCCATACTTGGGCCTGACAAATAATCAACCATTATTGTCCTTGCCTCCCCTAATTTTATTGCACTAGCCAGGATAGCCAAGGCATCGACATGGCTGTTGTCATTTCGGTTAACTTGCTGTAGTCGGCAATCCTAAAATAAGGCCAATAGTTTGACAACCTCTTTTATATAGGCTATCATTCTTTCATCCCGGGCTGTATACTCACCCGTTGCTTGGTTCACAATAAGCTAGGAGTCATAGAAGACCACAACCTCGTTGGCTTTTATTGCTGCTGCCAACTTCAATCCTACGATCAGTGCTTCATACTCTGCTTCATTGTTGGAGGCTTTGAACCCCAAATGAATTGATTGTTCTAACATTCGTCCATCTGGAGATATTAGCACTACTCCTGCCCCCGCTCCTTGTCGGTTTGAACTGCCATCAACGAACAGGCGGAAGGAGTCGCCGATGTAAATGTCGCAAGGTTTGAGTTTCTCTTCCTTCTTCTGCTCTGTTGGTGTGGGGTTTTTCATTCCTAGCTGGGTTTCTTCTTGTTCACCTAGACATCCTAAGTTGTGGCTCACTAGAGCCCAATGTGGGATAGCTCAGTGTGAATTACGTGAAGTCGGCCAAAACACAGCCTTTGATTCTTGATGCAGGTCTAAACTCCAAATTGTATTGGCCAATACCCTTGCCATCCGCCACCTGTTTGTCAGATCTCCTTGTTGTAGTAAGGATTTCAAGGGGTGTTCAGTCAATACCATAATCTTGTGGGCTTGAAAATAGTGGTTCAACTTCTTGGAGGCCATTATCAAGGACAATGTCAATTTATCTAAGGGTAAATACCTAGTCTCCACGCCTGCTAGGGTTTTACTCATATAGTAAACTGCCATCTGTTCTTCATTCTCATCTCTGATTACCACTGCACTCACTGCATACTTTGAAACCGCCAAGTATAAGAACAACTACTCTCCAAATACTGGATTTGAGAGAACTAGAGCTGTGGTCAGGTATTTTTTTAAGTCGGCCAGAGCGGCTTCGCACTCTTCTGTCCATAAAAAATCTGTGGCCTTCTTCACTAAATTAAAAAATGGTTTGCATTTGTCAGAACTTCTGCTTATGAACCTATTTAGGGCTGCGACCCTTTCAATCAACATCTGCACTTGTTTTGTCGATGTTGGGCTCTTCAAGTGCAGGATGGCCTTGATTTGATCTAGGCTTGTCTCAATGCCCTTTCTGGTAACCAAGTATCCTAAGAACTTACCAGATCCAACTCCAAATGTGCATTTTGAAGTATTGAGTCGGAGCCGATACATTCTAAGGATGTCGAAAACTACTTTCAAGTCGGCCAGATGATCCTCAGGTTCTTTGGTCTTCACGACCAGGTCATCAATGTATACTTCCACTATTTTGCCAATTAGATGTCTGAACATCTTGGTCACCAACCTCTGGTTCAACCCGAAGGGCATCACTTTGTAGCAATACAACCCTTTTGGGGTGATAAATGCAGTCTTCTCCTCATCAGGGAGGTACATTGCTATCTGATGGTACCCCCTGTATGTGTCCAGGAAGCTCATCCTTCCATGCCCTGAAGTGACATCCACAAATTGATCGATTTTGGAGAGTGGAAAATTGTTCTTGGGACAAGCCTTATTTAGGCTAGTGAAGTCCACACAGACCTTCTACTTCCCATTCTTTTTCTTCACAACTACTGTGTTTGACAACTAAGTTGGGTAGTTTACCTCTCGAATGGCTTTGGCCTCCAGCAGTTTTTCCACCTCCTCTTTTACTGCCTCAACATGCATCAACGTTGGTCTCCGTGCTTGTTGGATGACAGGTTTAGCGACTTGTCCACATTCAGTCTATGGAAAGTGACCTCGGGGTCAATGCCAGGCATCTCGTATGGCGTCCAGGAAAACACCTCAATGTTTGCTCGTAAGAAGGCTTCTAAATGTCTTTTTTCCTCCTCGGCCAATCCTAAGCTGAGAATAAAGAAACACTCATCATCCTCTTGTTGGACTAGGATTTTCTTCAGGGCTTCCTCACTTTTCTCGGCTGGTTCTTTACTGACGTCATCCAGGACCTCTATGTCCTCGTCCTCAATCTCAACTACATCTACTTCTCATACGTTGCAAGTGGATTTCATTGTTGCCATGAAACAATTCTTCGCCTGTACCTGTTTTTCTCAATTCCTTGTTCTGTTGGGAACCGCAATAGTTGGTGCAATGTTGAGGGAACAACCCTCATTGCGCGGCAGTCCCAAGATAACGTTGTAAGGTGAGGGGGTGTCAATGATTGTAAACTCTATGCTTACTTTCCTGGTGCCTGCCTGCACCTTCAAATTTATTACCTCCAAGGGCCATGTCGGCGCTCCATTGAACCCGACCAGTGGAGTGTTGGACTGTTCCAGATCATCTTGGTGAAGGCCAAGCTCCTTGTAACATCTGACATACATGATGTCACAAGAGCTGCCTTGGTCAACTAGAATGCGCCTTACTTGACATTCTCCAATCTTCAAGGATATCACCAGAGCATCGTTGTATGGATGTTGCACCATGTCTAGGTCAGTTTCAGTAAAGGACGCCATTGGTCCCTAGTACTCGTCTGCCCTTGGCCTTTTTTCTCTGTAAGTGTCTCACCCCCTGAGTTTCCTTACATACCTCATTCTTATAGATCTTCGAGTGAATCACATTGATAACTCAAGGTCCGTCTGCTTGCGGTTGTGGTGCTGGTGGAGGTGGTGCTATTGGTGCCTGGGGCAGCCTTACTTGCTCTTCCTTTATTCTGGCTTTATCTACTAGGTCCCTTAAGTGACCTTGTCTAACAAGGTCTTCCAGATGTGTCTTTAGATCTCTGCACCCCTGAGTCAGGTGCCAATCCTCATTGTGGTAGGCACAGTGTTTCTCCAGTCTCCTTTTCATAAATTCGCCAGGGATCTTCTTTAGTGCTCTATAGTAAGGCTGGTTTTTGATTCTTTCCAAGACTTTATAAACCGAGATCCGGAACACTGTGGTGACTGCCTGGGCAGCCCTTAGTCCTGTTTCTTGTTTATTAAAATTCATATCCTCGGCCTTGCTTTGGCGAGCCGTTCCTCTTTTCTTACTTTGATGCCTTTGTCCTTGGCGTGTTTTCCTCCGCTCTCGCATATTTCTCAATTTTGGCCATAAGTTCCTCCATAATTTTTTCAATGTCTTTGCCAGTGATTTTCGAAGCAAACAATCATCGTTCAGGCCGTTCTTAAAAGACATGACCGCCACCTCTTGGTTGCACCCTGGTATTCGGTTAAACACCTCATAATACCTTTTGGCATACACCCTGAGGCTTTCATCCTCGCCAATTCTCAAAGCCATCAGGGAGTTCACTCTCAATAGCTGCAGTTTGTTTGTAACAAACGTGGCCAAAAACATCTCGGCCAGGCCTTCCCAACTTTTCACAGCTCCTTTCGGCAACTTATGGAACTAGTCTGATGCGATTTCCCCAAATGATGAAAGGAACACCTTGTAGAGCAACGGCTCATTCCCGGTATATAGTGGCATTGAGTTTAAATACAAGCTGATGAGAAAATTAGGATTAGACTTGCCGTCATATATCTAGAGTCTTGGCATGTGGAACCTTTTTGGGGCCTCAAACTTGTCCAATTCTACCGAGAACGGCATTCTCAGCTTGACTAGGGATGTAACCTCGGCATGTTGTCACTTCCTTTGGAGGTAGTCCCTCAAATCCTCCTTAGTCTGTTCAGGAGCTCGGCTGTCAACGGATTTTAGCCTTTTTAGTGCACTGCTTTCGGTATCGTTATGAGTCCTCTTGGACCTCGCTTCATTTATTGTGTCAAAACAAAGCTCTTTTCTTTGAACATGCTGATGTTCTTTGGCATAGGCTTCTTTGGCATGATGTGTATTCCGAGATTCTCCTCTCATCGATTCTCTTCGCCCGACCTCCCATGAAGGCCGATGAGAGTGTTCCCTTGCCCTGTCATGTTTTGGGACTGCGGGGATTGCTTTCTGCCCCTTTTTCTGGGCATCGTTCTTGGCCACCGGAATCGACGTGTCCTTTAGTGAGAACAGTGGCTGCATGACGTTGTTCTGCATCATGAAATTGACAATCGATTGTAGGTCTGCCAATTTGTTTTCCATCCCCTTCATCTCGCCATCCCTCTTCAGGCATCTAACTTTCCATACTTGGAGGTCGCTTTCGTTGTAATACCCGTCCTGACATGCTTTCTTCGGTACGTCTCCCTCTTAGCCAACATCTTTTTCCCCAGGATTCTTATCTCGAGGTTCTTCATTACAATTGTCCTTCTCTACGTTAGGATCGGCTTTTTTACCACTCCCACTTGGAATGTTGTCCTCTATCTTTTCTTTCTGCCCATCATTGGCCATCTATTCTCCTTTCGTTCCCACAGACGGTGCCAAATTATAGGTATTGATTTTTGACCACACTGCCAAACAGGTTGTCACGACCCGAACCCCCCCTATGGGTTAAGGACGTAACCGGCCAGTAATCCTGGGCTTACCTATGACCTCAAAACAAAATAGACATAACTCAACAGAATAAAGGGGCCAAACGGAAGCAATAGTCAGAAACTTTGTCCATAGAGCCGTGCTTATATGCACTTTAAACCATACCCATATACGTTAATAACCCATGTCAAAAGTACAGTACCATAAATTCTTTAAGACAGGATCATCCAGCCAAGTCAACCCATGACAAACTATTTACAAATATACATAAGGTCCTTGCCAGCACGACAAAATATAATTACATAACAAAATGGCAAGGGTAGGTCTTATGCGTAAGACACAAGGCTGACTTTCTCAAAACTCATGTTGTTCCTGGCAGACTTCACTGGGGCTGGGTTTGGACTTCCCTCGGCTCACCTACAAACACATGAATGAGCGTGAGCGATAGCCCAATGAATAATATCAAATACAGAAGTCATATAAACAACATATAGAACAACATACTCTAAACGGCCTTGGGCCCAATTCATATTTCTACTTAACGTATGTATGTTTATACAAAGTTTAAATCAAGTGACTGTAGTTCCAAACATAATGGCCTTTGGCCCATTTAGATTCCCATTCATGTCAAAACGGCCTTCAGCCCATACATTTATGGTGAAACTGGCCGGTGACCTTGGCCCATACATTTAATGTCAAAAGCGGCCTTGACCCCATTCATTCCAGATCAAAACGGCCTTCGGCCCATACATTTGTGTCAAAACGGCCTTCGGCCCATACATTCGTGTCAAAACGGCCTTCGGCCCATTCATCCGTATCAAAACGGCCTTCGGCCCATACATTTGTGTCAAAATGACCTTTGGTCCATGTATTTTTCTTATCAAAACGACCTTTGGTCCATTCATTCATTCATGTCAAACTTTTGTCCACAATCCCAATTAGCAACTCATAAAGCTTATAAGGGAATAAACAATTGGACATTCATAGGCATTCAAATATCGATATTACTCACAGTGGTCAGCTTGTGGATTTGCCCTAGAGCTTGACCCTACACATTTTATGAACACAAAAGGGTCACTAACAGTTCAATCCATTCTTTAATTCACATATTCCCCTTTAGGCTTTATTCTTATCTCATTAACTCATTTACAATGCTTAACATATGCCTAAGAGTCCTTACAAGTGAAAGAGAATGGAAAACAGAACTCAGAATGCAAAAATATAATTTCAGAAAACAGGGTCCCCGCTCGAGCGTAAACTTCCCCGCTTGAACGGACCCTTAAGGCCTGCAAAAGTACTGGATAGGTGAAATTTACGCTCGATCGTCCAAAATGGCACTCGAGCGGAAGGCCTCTTAACATAGCTCCCCGCTCGAGCGTGAACTTACCTGCTCGAGTGGACTCTATGTCTACAAAAAGTACTAGATGCATCATTTTTACGCTCGAGTGTGAGATAGGACGCTCGAGCGGAAGTTCATCCTCCATGATCCCCGCTCGAGCATGAAATTCCTCACTCGAGCGGACACCATGCCTACAAGAACAAAATACTGGGAGCTCGAAATCCCTACTTGAGCGGACATTTCCCCGCTCGAGCGGACATCATAATTATGGGTTTCCCAGATTATGTTCTTGAGCTCCAATTCGGTTTTCCAGCTACATTACTTGCATGCAATGGCTCAAATCTCAAATATAATCATACCAACATGGCACCAATGCAAGATTATAACATTATGAAGCTCAATTTCTTGATTTATCTACATGCATGGCCCAAAATATGTCAAACTCGACACCAACATAACAAATTTATGCATTCAAGCTCATATCTACTCAAATTGTACATGCATGTAATGAATTAGCCACATTCTCAACTTGGATAACTCAAATGGTGATCAAAACATGAGTTTCCTTTAACATTTCACCTGGATTACACACATTTGTGCTCAAACATGCAATTTCAAAGTAATTTCTTACATGCATGCACATATTAAGCTTCAATTCAACAATTCCAACACAATTTTATTTCAATCTTTCTCTTGATCACCAAATTAGCTTGAATACGCAAAATTACAAACTATAATCCAAGAATTACTTACCTAGAAGCTTTGATCTTCTAAGCTCTAGTCAATTCTTGAGCTAAATCCCCAAAGTTCCCAAGCCTTAAGCCAAAATGCACAATTTCTCTCCCTTTCTCTCACTAAGGCCGGCCCTCACTCTTTCACAATTGTCTCTTCAGATTTTTGAGCTCAAAATGAGTTAAGGAGAGTGTAGTGCCTCCATACATCATGCCCCACTAACACAATATTCTAACATAAAATAATAGGGCACTTAATTCATCAATTTAATCAGTTTAAATTGACCAGAATCAATTTTCAATTAAATTTCACCGTAGGCTCTAAAAATTATGCCAATCACAATGGCATAATCAATTTCGGGTTCTGTGGCCAATAAGGCCCTCAATTTAATTTCCAAAGCAGATTATTCAAACAGATATTCCTACGGTGAACAGATAGAGTTCCAAAATCACATATATCCATTTAATGGCATACAAAATCATATCAAGACACATAATCACATACGTATTAGGGACCAATTAACATAATACCGAACAAAGGTATCACACAGGTACTCAGCTGGAGAACACCAGCAGAATAGATTGTGCCTGAAAAACCTGTCACAAAAAGATAAGACTCCGGTAGTGGTTCGTCCACCCGGGGGCACTCCGATGATCAAGTCAGTACTCAATTATCTCTTAAAGATAGCAAACAGTGCTTAACTCACTAGCCAAAATACAAAAAGTGTCCCTTAGACCCACGAGGGTGCCTTACTTTTATAGCCAACACTAACCTGATCCCTGTAGAAGCCTAGCTTCTCTTGGACTCTGGCTCAATGCTCATCCTGAATTCTCAAATAGATAAAGATAAACTCCCTAAGAGCCTTATCTTTATCCAGATTGAGGTCCTCTCCTATTCTAGGACTCTTGTCCCTTATCCGTTCATTTCAGATTTCAGTATCTCCGCAGATAACCTCGGCTTAGCCGAGATAACCTTGGCGCCATGACCAAGACACGTGGCACCTCAGCTGGCAACTCGGTGCCACCTTGGCCACGTGTTGTCATTCACAAAAATATGCCCCACAGTTAGTATAATTTACCTTTATTTATTCACTTTTGTAAATACCACAAACTAAACTACCAATTATTTTATTAACCGCTCAAACACTTTTTTATTCTATTTTTTGAATAAAAAAATACAAGATTTAATATATTTACGATTTTGTCCTTGTGAATGGGGAAAAAAGAGACAAGAATGTAGTTGTAAAGAAGATGTTTCTAGATTTACAAGAAATAGAGAGAGTAAACCATTATAGACCCATCCATGTCCATGGAAGATTTGTCTTAGCTTGGGCCTAAGACAAGTCAATTTAACGACCTAAGACAAGAACTCCTAGACTTGTTCTTTCCTTCAAATGGCTATTTTTTTGGTGTTACCCAAAAAGATAAAAAAAAAAAATCAAATCAAATCAAAACATCAAATTACACAGTGAAACTCACAGTTTAGAACTCCTCTAAAACTCACAATGTAGAGGTTTGAGCTCTGAGGTTTGAAACATTTTTATTTTAATAAAGTATTACATTGGTCTTGTCTCCCTTTTCAATTCTCTTCTTTTTCTTTCTTCGTAACTCTCTCTCTCTCTCACACTCACACACACACACACACACACACACACACATATATATATATATATATATCATCACTATAAACACAATTTTTAAGATAATGTCGGAAAATAATAATTTTTCGGCAACTTTAATTCGAAATTAAAGTGAGACCTAATCACCAGTTGTGGTCGGTCTGAGTGGTTTTGCATTATCTTAAGTGAGAAGATTGTAATACAAAAATAATGAGCCGAAACCATTGAATTGTGAATGAGAATTGTCTCATAAAGTGGGCATCAATAATGTTGGGTTTAGATTTGGACTTAGTCTTGGTTTGGACTGGGCCTAGACTCGTAATTGTGTATGCTAGGTTTGGTCTTAGACTTGGACTTAGACCTAGTCTTAAGCTTTGGGTTGAGCTGTGTTGGGCTTAGTTTGTGCATGTGTTTGAGATTGGGCTTGGATTGGATTGTAACCCAATACCCTTACCCATTTTGCAACCCAATTAGTTTATTTCTCAAAACTTATACATTATATACATATTATGATTTATATAATGGTTTTGGAGTTTTGAACCTTTGTAACTCTAGCTCTAATGGCTAGAGTTGATGACATTTGATGACCCTATTGATGTTAGCCTTCATGGCTAAGACTCTCCCCTACTAGTATAAATAGTGGCCTTTCTCCTTCAACTTAGTAGGTTGTCTTTAGAGAGGTTTTGTGATGGAAAATGAGATAGTGTTTTGAGATAAAAAGTTAGAGATGGTTTTTTACACCAAAGAAAAATTTTCATATATTCTTTTGTTAGCCTCTTCTTTGGTTTTTGTTAGAGAGAGTGCATCCACTGTCAAGTTCGTCGAAGCTATTTAGAAGGTGCTTCTGCATTAGTTGGTTTCGACCATCGTATTCTGGAAGACAGACGTCGGCGTACCTCCAGCATCTATCGAGAGGCTGTGAATCTATTTTAAGGACATTGTGGTATCACATAGGCTTTGGTTTGCTTGCTTTTACTAGTTTTATTTTATTATGGATTTTTGTAAATTCCAGCATGTTTCTGGTTCTAAAATTTTAATATGAATCTATTTGTTTTAGTTGATCACATAATTTGTATAACAAACTTAAAATAGATTAAATGTATTTTTTAATCAAATTAAACAAATAGCTTCATCACTACTTTTACTTTGTTTCATAATAATTTGCTTAGAAATGTTGTTTTGGTTTCTGTAGCATCTTTGCAGAATGTGTCTACACCTTTGTTTGTTTATGGAAGTCATGATTAGGAAATTACACTAAGTAATATATATATGCTTGTGTGACTGTTACATAATAATATATATATATATAGCTTTGCATGCTACTGTTTATTCCTAACAATCAACCACCTGTAGCTGTAGACGTCCCCGAACGTCCCGGAAGGATGAAATCCCATTCTGTTCATTTGGGTCTCACTACAGTTTGGACTCAAATTGTCATGGTTCTTAATCTTGAACCAAAGAGTCCAAATCCGACAAATCGTTTTGAGAAAAATAGATTTTTTGAAAGAAGTACCAAATATGGACTGCTTTGCCAGATATAGAGTCGCCACCTAATATTTTATAATGGGGAAATTTAGGAAACCCTGACTCGGTGCCAAAGGCCACGTGTCCGTCATCACCAAAGTTGCCTCGGCTCCGGAACTTGGGTACGATTGGGGAAGGTTAGCTATGAGCACCCCCTCTCGCCTGATCCGAAGATCAGCCTCTACTAACCGTGATATCTCGTTTTCGAAAACGTTATGTGTTCTTATTCCAGTTATTAGCCAGAATTACTATGTGATGCGCACAGCAAAACAAGTATAGACTAGATTGCCTAATTTGGAACAAAGCATTGCATATCCGTTTGTTTGGAAACGTTTTGAAATTTGCTACTCGCAAGTAGACTAAAACACGGATTTCAACGAGTTGTTCCAACTCAAACAATCCAACCTTCATCCACAGGCATTCAGGCAGTTTATCACATAAGCATTTAGCCACATGGTAAGCATGCTGTCATGTTAACATTCGCACTCATGCGAGATGCTAAGGCATAAATACTTACATCGTACTCTGTGCCAAAACAATGAAACTAGTTAGCAAAACATGCATGACCCTAATTCATGTTAAGTGGCTAATGTATCACATACAGAATGCAACTAAGTAGGCTCGGCTACTAATGACATGGCATGGCATTTACTTCAAAACATGCTTTGAAACACGTATTCAAGAAAGTGTATTGAAAATTGCAATGCAGTTTGAATGATGAACCGAGCCTTCGGTGCATGCAAGACAAATGCATGATGCACTCATGCAGACATACGGTATGCTAAACAAACGTGTCCCTAAAACTAACCAACATAAGTAGATAAGTAAAAGGGAGAAAGAAAGGGGGTTGGAGGACATGCACACACATACGCACCCTTATTACAACATTGTGCCCTCACAGGAAGGGTCCGAATAAAAGAGTCCGAATGTCCAAAATAGGTACAGTCCAAAGCAAAAATAAATAACTAACTAATCTAAGCTAATTACTTATTACATCACAAACTAATTTAATTAACCATTTAAGCAAATTAAATAATTACAAAAACAAATGAGCCAATTAACAAATTAACTAATTTCAACTGAGCATGTATCTAGCTAGCTACTGAAGCTAATTAATCTAAGTTATTACATAATTAGAAACCTCGGGACACGAGGGATGCACATGCTCGCCTCGGTTCCTCGCCTTGGAATGCCTTCCATTTGCTTTTTGGAGGCTCTGTTTGCAGGGTGTCCTCCAGTTCTGGGTGCTGAAACTTACCAAAACACTGCAGGAGAAGCTCCCAGTGGCCTGCCGGCCAAGGATGGAAAGCTGCCGGCCAAAGGTGGCACACTACCGGCCATCAATGGCAGGCTGCCGGCCACTGGTGTGCTGTGACACCAAATTGCAACGAAGCACAAAATAAAGAAAAGAGAGGACTTCCCAAGGACATGTACGCACCATGGCACTCCAAATCACCTCAAAACATCAAGGGAGAGGCCAAGTCGGATCCACGACCATCAATCACGCATCTCGATGCATGATGGCCAAAAGATCCAGCTTGTGCAAATCAATATAGAAATGAATGCACAAATACAACAAATAAAGCCTAGAACTCTATCATGAATCATCAAGAGTTTCGGCAATCGAGAATTGAGACACATTCCATCACTTGAAGTATGAAATGCCCCTCGTTCCTCGTGCTCAGATTAATACTTAATCCAAGCAATGCAACACGTAAGTATGGCAAACATGCAACATGACCTAAGTATGCAAACGTGCAACTAAACCAAACATGCGACAAGCATATGAACATAATGTGAGGCAACAACCTTGGACAAAATGCAATATGAACATATGAACATGCAAGGCATGTAAAGCTAAGCAAGTATGCAACAACTTACTACATGTAACGAGCATGCGACAACATGGCAAAATGGGCTTACACCAAAGATGGACAACTCTCAACTAAGTCCAAATTAGTAGCCAATAACGATGAATTAAGCCACACAAACACTTAAGCATGCAAAATGCAAAAGGTTCAACAAAGGGGCCTAAAAGGGCAACTCTCAAAAGTGCCTAAGAAGTGACAAATGTGCAAGTGTAACAACACTATATGCACTGAAATGAGATGATAAATGATGCCAAATCATTTAAACAACACAAGTAAAGCATGCGAAGGTCCTAAGTCATGAAAGCTAGCAAAGAGCAATACAAAGGAGGCATGCAATACATGGCACGAACACATGAACTAAGCATGGACAGAGTTTAATTAAGCCTAAACAAGGACTTAAACATGCTGGAACGAAGGCTCAAATACCTAGGCATGGAAGCACACAAGCTAAGCCTTAAACTAGGCAATGATGCACGACATTCCAAGACACTTGAAGCATGGATGAAGTGGGAATTTAACAAAGGTACATGCTCTGAAATGAAGCATTAAATGATGCCAAATCATCTAAATGTCTCAAAGATAGCATGCGTAAATCACCGGAACACAAAGCTTGCAAGGTCAATTACACTACAGCTATACAAAGCATGCATTATTTGACTAAGAAGCATAAATACAGAGGCAAGGCAGCCCCAAAACATGAACATTTCTAGTTCAAAGCATGGCCAAAAGGTGCTAGCATGATGGACTAACATAGCATGCAAGATTGGCCAGCAAACATGGTTTACATGGCAAGTGTATGAAGCAGGTAAGAACTCATCAAACCAGAAAAAATCAGTGAACTAAACAAGAAAAATATGCCCAAATAATCATGGAAATGCGGCCAATGCATGCCAAAATGAGGGGCTTCTTTGGAAGGTCGAAAAGACCATTAAACAAGACAAGGAGAGAGAGGGTCACCCCCCTCTAATTTGGGCTCTCAAAATAGTGTCTAAGCCACTGAAAATCTGCTAGATTTCAGTGGCTAAGAGGCCAAACCATGGCCAATGCAAGTGCTCTAATGCATAGCTCAAAACATGATGAATTAAAGCATGAAAGGGGGAAGATGACCCCAAAAAGAAAAATTATCTTAAAAAAACATGTTTATAAGCTCAAAAGAAAACTTTTTCTAGTTTATGACCAATCTCGAAGATGCTCACAAGTAGGACTAAGATATGATGCAAAAATGGCCCTAAAAGGAGAGATAAAGCACAAGGGACAGTAGATGGCCCCAAACAGAGAAGAGCCCTTCAAAAAAGTTGAAGAGGGGCTCAAAAAAAGGCACTTTACAGTTTACATCAAGCCACAAAAATAATCACAAATAAGGCCAAACTATCATACAAGAAAAAGGCCTAAAAGAGGGATAAAGACACAAGTGGTGGGAGGAGGCCTCAAACAGCAAAGAGTCCTTGATCAAACATGTAGAGAAGCTCAAAATATGACCTTTTTGAGTTCATGACAAAGTCAAAAATGCTTGCAATTAAGGCTTATAGATGAAGCAAGAAAGTGCAAGTTTGAGGGAAATAGGCACTTACCTTAGAAGAGCAGCTTTCTAGCAGGTTTTGGTCCAAGATTCTGAGCTTCCAACCTCTTCAAATGGCTTCCAAAGTGCTGGAATGGAGGATGGAGGTGTATATCTAGGTGTTGTAGTGCAAAAGTGCAAAGAAATCCAACTCTAAGGCACAAAATACACACAATATAGAGAGATGATTTTTCCTCTTCAAAACTCAGAACTCTGGCATAAGGAAGAAGGCTCTTCCTTATATAGAACAATGCAAAGCCAAAGTTTCTTGAACAAGCTTTTCAAGGCTTCCATCCCTCCATACACGTGTATGGAGGGGAGCAAATGAAAATCCAGCTGGCTCAAAAGATCTACCTGGAAACCAGCTGAGATAGGGGGGGTGCCGGCCATCAAGATGGTCGGCGATTACACATGATGGCGAGCAGGGCTCCATCAGTGGCCGACAAGGGAAAAGCCATGGCCGACAGTGCACTATGAGGGTTACTCTAACAAGACCTAGTCAGCGTCCAAAAATGAGGCAGAAAGGATACAAGGTGCGAAACTCGAGGTGCGTTCACGCCATGATCGAATCTTTGGGCGAGCAATCGAACCAGTTGTTGGGTGTACCAACAAGCACAACCAAGTCTTGAGGACGGTCAAAAATGGGGTGTCTACAATAGCACAGAGCTTTGGCTTAGTTTAATGTATGAAAATTTAGATTCATGAGCAGTGTTAATTAGAGTCTCAAATTCTTTGTATGAATAGGCTATTTCCATAGATTTAAATCCATATATGCATCTTTGTTGCTTTATATAAGTTCAATTAGGTTTTTATGCCCATAAGTCAATGTGAAATATTTTGGTTACAAATTAATTTGCATTAAGTCCCGCTTGTGTTTCCTAGAAATTCATGATTTTAAATTATGCATTTTGATTGGTTACATGCATATTATTTTTTAAAAAAATTTAGTTTATGTTTCTTGAATTGTTTGCATGATTTTATTCTAAAATAATTCACATGTTAATTGCTAGAATTATTCACATGAGTTATTTACAATTAAGTGTGTTAATTGTTTTAATTTATCTACATGTTTAATATGTAATAATTGATATATAACTCATGGTTATAATGTTCAAGGTTTTGTAACTCTTGCTAATTAAAAGTGTTAATTGTTTCAATTTATTTATATGTTTATTATGTAATAATTGATATATAACTCATGGTTATAATGTTTAAGGTTTTGTAACTCTTGCCAATTAAAAGTGTTAATTATATATTTATTTACATGATTATGGTGTTATAATTTCATATAACTCTTGTCAATTAATTTTATTTAATTTGTAGAGTTATAAGTTTAATTGTATAACTTGTCTAGCATTTTAATTTTCCTTAATTTTGCTATTAAATTAATTTATTATTTTACAGTTTTTTTAGATTATTTGGTTTGTATTTTTTCCTTGGTTTTCTACTAATTTCTTTACAAGAATATCTATGCAAAAGGGATTAGGAAAAACAAATACAAAACCAAATGAATAGTATTTGGGATGTCAAAACAAAAATGTTTGGACTACTAGCCTTTGTGTTGAACAGGAATACCTAAGCATGGAAAGGCTTTTGGACTAAATAGAATCCTTATGGATTAATTAAAGCAATTTTTTGCTTGGGTTTAGTTGGTTTTTAGCAATTGTGTAAAAGCAAGTTTTATTTATTTGTATTGTTAGAAGCTTTTATTTGCTTAATCATTGTTGTAGCAATTTTTTACATTACTTGTAATTTGGTTAGCAATTTTTAAATTACTTGTAAGTTTGGAATTTTGTTTGGTTTTTTGTAATAGAAACCAAAGTGTTTAGCCTTGGCTAAAGAGTAGTTCTTATTTGTTCAGAAATAACAACTAAGACGAATTTGGTTTTAAACCTTTGGGGTTTGAGGAAGTCTTTGGGTTTAATCATTTTATTCCCAAAGTGTTGGAAAACCAAGTTTGGAGAAAGCCTTTGGTTATAATCTAATTATTTCCAAAGAGTTTTGATTTATAATCTGATTATTTCCAAAGTGTTTTGGTTTTGAGGAAAGAAACCAAATTTTAGCATTAGCTAAAATATTTCTGATTTTATTCAAAAATAATTGGCTCAGTTCCGGGAGTATGGGTTAACTTTTGTGAGTGGTATAATTCTGGTAGCAAATTTTATTTGTCTGGGAATTGGTTTGCTAGAACCTGGTTTATCCTTTGGAAAACTTAATTTTAAATTTGTTTTCCATGGACTCGGAGTCAACATGCTCTTGAAAGTTTTGTTTAAGGTTAACTGGGTCTTAAGTGGGACCGGTGTGACCCCTCCAGTCTTCCTGAAACTTTCCTAACCATGTTCAATTCTAAGGTATATGGTGAGATCAGTTTTGAATTAAATTTCAAACGATGGATTTTCTATTGTTAAGTTTAGTTTCTAGAAAAATCGAATAGTGAAATTCTGTTGTGATTTTTCAGAAATGGCTTCAAGAGGTGACAACAGAAATGTTGTTTCACCTGACAACCTTAAGCTTTGCGAGATTCTTAAAGGAAAATCTAGAGAGATGAAGCGTGATTAAGGAAATCATAAGATTGCATGATAATATCTCTGAATTAATCAAAGACAACTAGTATGTTATCCTTGTGTCAATTATAGCATATATGATTGCTATGTGACTTTGCTTGAAAGCAAAGATGAGACAACCTGTTTGGGTGGGTGAATATATTTTTGAAATTTTAAATTCCAAATATGTTCTTAAATTAGTGGCTCCTAGTGAGTACAAGATCACTAATCACAGAGATTAAAAAATTAGTTATTCCTAGGAGGTGTTAGACCATTGGCTACATAGTATGAGATTGTGGTTCCTAATAGTAAACAGATTACTGATCACATGTCAAGGCATGATGGTTCCTAGTAGTGGAGAGGTGTAAACACCCCATTTTTGACCGCCCGCAAGGCTCAAGTGCTTTACTCGGTACACTCGATGATGAAAGTGGTATTATGCGTGATTTGAGGTCTCAACGAAAGAGTCTTGTTTAAGCTTCAAAACAACCCCAAACCTTCCCTATTCCCAATGATTACACCCAAGAAATCCATTTTCACACCTTGTGTCATCCTTTGTTGAGGCTGCAATAGAAAAATAGGGGAAGTCATTGAGGCCTAACCGTGCCTCAGTGAGGGCCGGCCGTAACTATTGAGGGTCGGCCAGGCTTCAATAGCAATAAACACTGTTCTGGTTGGGAGCCCGCCAGCTGTTCTTTTTTTAAGATATTTATCACCTTTTGTGTTCAAATTCTATAAATACGACCATATACCTCTGTTTTGGGGGTTACACAATTTAGAAATAGCCTATATACATTGAGAGAGCTCCTTCTTCCTCATTCTTCCATTGCAAGCTACCTTTGAGTTGACCTACCAACCTTGTATCATCTATACACCATACACAACCTTGACTCATCATCTTAGAGCCTTGTTTGACCCTTGAGAAGCATAATTCAAGCTTGAGAGTGTGTCAAGAGTGAGTTTGATCATTAACCAAAGCTTACTCCATTTTTAGAGGTATAAGCTTGTAATCTTTGTTCTTGCTTTTGATTTCTTCATTTCTACTTATTTCTTGTGTCCTTGGGCTATTTTACACCTATTCTGAGAGTTGGAACTTGGTTTGGATAAGCTACCAAAGGTGGTAAGGTTAACACCCTCACTTGTACCTATTTTTGTAGCTCAACCCTTGGTTCTTTTACACTCTTTTTCTTTGGATTTTGAACTGATTTTCAGAGTTGAACTGAGGCCAAAAACATGATTTGAAGTCTTGAAATTGGAGGGGTTAGCCATCTCTCCTTGTTTTTTTGCTTACATAGCTTTAGTGTCTTTGCTTTTGCTTAGCTTTAGAGCTCTTTTCTTACATTTGCAGCCATTGTTTTAGGCTTATTTTAGACTGTTTAGGGCTTTCTTATTCTATTTAATTACTTCAAGCTTTGATTAGTTCATTTGTTGTATCATAAGTCCTTGTACATAGTTTGTTGCATGTTGTTCTAACTTTTCTTCAACTCATTTCCATATTTAATAACCTCATTTTAATAATCAACTTGCCATTCATCTCTTTCATTTGAGAGTTGTTTCAATCGGTTGATGGTTATTCAACATATTAACTAGAGACTTACGTTTAATGGCTTAATCTCTACAAAGATTCATTGTCAATGGTGTAATCTCTCTTTCATATTGAGAATTGCTTCCCATTTGATACTTCTCTTTTTTTAGAGGACTTAATCATCATTTCGGACAAATGGACTAAAAAATGGAAATGACTAAAAGAATTGGTTTAAAAGCAACCAACACACTTAAAGAAAATGAGTTATCTTGCTTAGGATTGGCCGGATGTTATGCCAAGTTAATTGAGTCAAAAATGATCATGCGCTAATTTATGGCGTTTTGATGATTCTTAAAGCGTCTCTACCACCCTCTTTGAGTTCATTCCATGATAAGACGGAGGGGTGGTCATATCCATTGCATTTCATTGATTTTTGTCCAAAGTTGTATCCGAAATCATTAAGCAATCAATTTGCTCATTGATGGCTTTGGAAGCAATTCTAACCTTCTCTCGAGACTTTTCCATGACAGAGAAAGAAAAAAGGGACAAATAGAGCTTGAACAACTCTGTCTGCACTGTTTTCACTTCAGAACACAAAATAGAGTTTTGCATAAAACTGAGGCACGATCGGCCTTCTCTATGCCCGGTCGGGCTTCATTGAGGGCTGGCTAGCCCTCAAAGTTTGGTCAGTAATGTATTTTTGCAGAAAACAAGAGATAGTGGCTGAGGTAAAACAGAGCAAGCTTAGAGCAGTCAGGGCTATTCTTGAACATTGTGCATGTGCATACATGCAATTCTTGCGCATCCTTGCTTACGTTACAATCATTGTAATTAATTAGTTTAACGTTGTTTATTGTAATTAGTCTCGTTAATTGTTGTAATTATTCATTATTGTCTATTTATAATTGTTTTACTTAATTAGTTTAAATAGCTAGTTTATTTAGTTTGGTTATCCTTGTTGTAATAGTATAGTTAGCTAGTTGCTTATTTATCCATTCATTGGGTTTTGTAATAATTAGTTTAATTGGGACTTTTGGACATTGATTCGCACCTTCTTGCGTGAGGGATCAAATGTTGTAATAATGTGTATGTCTTCCAACACCACATCTTTCTCCTTTTTATTTATTCACTTACGATGGTTAGTATAGGGCATCACGTTTCATTAGCGTTCTCATGTTTTGCATCCATTTGTCTTACATGCATCCAAAGTTTGGCTCATCATGCTAACCTAATATCAAATGTTCAAAATCATTACTTGAATACGTGCTCTCTTGCATGTCTTAAATGAAATCATATACCATGCTCATAGTAGAGCCTATGAAATACATATGTGTGTGTGTTGTATTAGCCACAATCACATAAGTTAGGAACATGCATCTTTTGCTAACTCTTTCACCTTTTTGGCTCGGAGTACTAAGTGAGTAATTTTATGTTTTAGCATCTTACATCGAATGTTTGTGTTGCCATGTTCAAAGCATGAATTCCATGAGACTAATTGCTTAAATGATATAACTGTTTGAATGCCTATAAATGAAAGTTAGTTGCTTGAATTGGGACGGTTTGATTAAATGTCCATTTTTAGCCCACTTTTTCAAGTGGCAAATTCACTAAACAATTTCAAAACAAAACATGAGATCAAATGTTTCAAATCTTGCAAACTAGTCTATATTTGTATGAGCATCACGTAGTAAAGAATAGCTAATAAATCAGAACAAGAGCATATAATGTAAATAAGAAACACATCATGGTTAGTAGAGGTCAATCTTTGATCGGGCAAGTGGAATGCTCAATTCATGACCTTCCCCTCTTGTACCTAAGTTCCCAAGCCGAGACACTTTGGCGATGATAGACTAATGGCCTTTGGCACGAGTCTCAGGTTTTCTAAATTTTTCAAAAATATTTAGTTGGCGACTTTGAAATCTAGCAAAGTAGTCCATTTTTGGCATTTGATTCAAACATCGATTTTCCAAAAAAGAATTGCCGGATTTGGACTCTTTTTATGTTTTCACTGTTTCACATTGCACTTGTGAAATCAGATTCAGAACCACAAGTGGAGTACAAACTGTAGGGCTATTCGCCTTCCGAAAGGAGCACGGAAAGTCGAACTACAAGAGGCTACTGATCATATGTCAAGACATGATGATTCCTACTAATGAAAGAGTCTATTGATCCTATGTCAGGACGTTGTGATTCCTAATAGTAAAGTGATTACTGATCACATGTTAAAACATTGTGATTCCTAGTAGTAGAAAGTCTACTGACCACATGTTGAAAAATTATTGATTCCTAGTGATAAGATTACTGGCCATGTTATGAAGTTCCGAATAGTAGACTATTGAACACTGGATTTGTATTTCCTAATAGTAAGACTATTGGGTTCAAAGTGATAGGTTGGACCGAATATATTTGGGTGCCTAATTCGGTTGATGGCAGTCTGTGAATGTATTTACTATGATATGATTTTGAGAGTTTCATAATCATTGTGACACAAGGAATTGTTTAAAGAACCTATATGAATTTTTGGAAAATGCCAAGAGCTTTTGTATAAATTCTACAAATGTAGGGATGTCATGTAAAAAGTGGTAATACCTAAACCCAAGAGAGTTAGGATAAGTTTAAAAATCTGTTAACTTTGTATTCAATGGTTATGCATATAATAACAGTGCGTATCGATTTCTTGTGTATAGGTCTACATTTCCAGATATACATAAGAATACTATCATGGAATCAGGAAATGCATCTTTTTTTGAAGATGTATTTCCTTGTCGTCTCCAAGGAGGGATTCTGAGTTCCATAAAAGAGGTTGAAGGTGACAATGATCACATAGATGATCAAGTTGATAATCAAGTTGAGGACGCAGATGAGCCAAGAAGGAATAAGAGGGCTAGGACTGCAAAGTCCTTTGGTCTGGACTTGTTGACTTATATGTTAGAGGGAGAACCTCGAACTTTCTATAAAACTGTGACTTCATCTGAAAGTCCTTTATGGAAAGAAACAATTTAGAGTGAGATTGACTCTATTTTATAGAACCATACTTGGTTGATCTACCCCCAAGCAGTAAGGCCATGGAGAGCAAGTGGATCTTTAGAAGAAAGAGATAAGCCTAGAAGATGTAAATAGACTAGGACTTTAAAGTTCTTTTGTCCAATCTTCTTATACCTATATGGTGGCTAGTTTGGCTAAAAGCTTCTTTGTAGTTGTGATTTCTCTAAAAATAAGTTATTAATTTAACTTTTTCTTGCATAGGTAGTAAGCCTTGGGATGCAAGTGAAATGAAAGCCGATAAGATAGGCTTGTTATCAAAGGATATTGGCAAACAAAAGGCCTGGATTGCTTTGATACGTGATTACCAGTTATGGTGAGTGTGATCGCAATTATGTGATGTCTGGAGATACATCAAGATGGATGTTCATATAGCTTTCCTATATGAAGATTTAATTTAATAAATCTTTATGGAACAACCTAAAGGGTTTGTCAGTTTTAGGACAAAAGATTGTAAGCTTGAGAATCATTTTATGATTTGAAATAAGTACGGAAATAATGGCATTAGAAATTTGACTACACTATGTTGTTAAGTGGGTATTGACAAATGTGTTTATGTCAAAGACATTGACAATAGTATATGTCGTGTTGTGTCTGTATGTAGGTGACATGTTCGTTGCTGGTAGTTATGAAAAGATGTTCAATACTACCAAGTAGATGTTGAACTCTAAGTTTGACATGAGCCTTGCAGATGTATATTTGAGAATTAAGATTTCCTGACCATCTGCTGGTAGTGTACTTTTTTAGTCTTATTATTTTGATAAGAGTCTTAAGAAGTATAAGTCAAATACAAGTGTATTAAAGATTTCGGTAGACTTTAGTCTCCAAGAATAAATGGAATATTCTTGGGTCATTGGAAGTTTGAATTATTTGATGAGTTGTACAAGGCCAGGAATAGACTACTCAGTTAGCAGGTTTAGCAGATACACGAGTAATCCTAATGCTACTCATTGGAAGGGCATTATGCGGGTGCTAGATTATTTACACTACACCCGAGATTATGGGTTGCTTAACATTTGATATCTAGTTGTACTAGAAGGGTACAAAGAAGCATACTGGATATCTGATACAAAGACCACGAATTCATTAGTGGATATAGTTCTCTAAATCGGAGCTGCAACCTTGTCTTGAAGATCTTCCAAACAAATGTATATCACGAGATCAATGATGGAATCGAAATTCAGCACTTCAGATAAAGCTACTAAAGTAACTGAATGGCTTTTCCATTTGTTTGAGGATATTCCATGTTGATTAAAAATTGTGCTAGCAATTTTGTATATTTTGTGACAACTAATCAAGTATTGGTAGGGCACAGATGGAAGGTCTAGACATTTTCATCAAAGACATAGTTTCATACAATGACTACTCTCGTGTGTTGTCACTATAGACTATATACAATCTAAAGACGATATTATGGATCCGTTAACCAAAAGGTTAAATCGAGAGTTAGTACGAAAATCGTCAAAAGGAATAGGGTTAAGGCCTTTAGCGAATGTTATCAGAATGGAAAACCCAACCTAGTTGACTGGAGATCCCAAGATCTAGGTGCAAAGGAACAACCTAATTGCGTGTAATAGAAGAGTCACTGTGGAGGTAAATCCTCTTGCCCATTCCTTTATACAGTGATACCCTGTGGGGTGGGAGGTTAAGCTGATGCTTTTAATGACCTAAGTGTTGTGAATAGTCAACTGTGGTATATAGAGATACCTTATATAGGTCACCTATGTGAGTGCGAAGTCGGGCCGCTTCTTTAAGAATTGACAAGGCTAAATTCTTTAAAAAACACTCACTGAACTAGGCTAGTGTTCCAAGGCCAAATCGGACACACTAGTGAGAACAAGAATAATGGTTAAAGTAAGTCTTGTGTGAGTTCTATTGTCTCGATTTACAAAAATGACAGAACAGTTCAAGACATCACGTTCACTGGTCAGCCAGTAAATCTGATAAGCTTTCATTATGAAAGGTTCAAGGCCAACAGCTACCTTTTCTGATATAGGATTATTCTGTGTGCTCTCTCTCAGAGTCTTTGTTGTTAAGCATTGTCCGTTTTTCCTTATTCGACCAATTTTATTCATGTGGGGGATTGTTGAAAAATAATAGTTTTTCAGCAATTTTAATTCTAAATTAAAGTGGGACCTAACCGCCGGTTAGCGTGGGTCTGAGTGGTTTTGTATTATCTTAAGTGAGAAGATTGTAATACAAAAATAATGAGCCAAAACCATTGAGTTGTGAATGAGAATTGTCTCATAAAGTGGACATCAATAAAGTTGGGTTTTGATTTGGACTTAGTCTTGGTTTGGACTGGGCCTAGACTTGTACTTGTGCATGTGCTGGGTTTTGTCTTAGACTTGGACTTGGACTTGGACCTAGTTTTGAGCTTAGGTTAAGTTTTTTTGGGCTTAGTTTGTGCATGTGTTTGAGATTGGGCATGGATCGAGTTGTGACCCAACACCTGTATCCATTTTGCAACCCATCTATTTTAATTCTCAAAACTTATACATTATATACACATTATGATTTATATAATGGTTTTGGAGTTTTGAAACTTTGTAACTCTAGCCCCAATGGTTAGAGTTGATGACATTTGATGACCCTATTGATGTTAGCCTTCATAGTTAACACTCTCCTCTACTAGTATAAATAGAGGCCTGTCTTCTCCAACTTAGTAGGTTGTTTTTAGAGAGGTTTTGTGAAGGAAAATGAGATAGTGTTTTGAGATAAAAAGTTGGAGATGGTTTTTTACACCAAAGAAAAAATTTCATATCTTCTTTTGTTAGCTGCTTCTTTGGTTCTTGTTAGAGAGAGTGCATCCACTATCAAGTTCGCCGAAGCTATTCAAAAGGTACTTCTGTATTAGCTGGTTTCGACTGTCGTATCCTGGAAGACAGACGCCGGCGTACCTCCAGCATCCATCGAGAGGCGGTGAATCTATTTTAAGGACAGTATGGTATCACACAGGTTTCGGTTTGCTTCATTTTACTAGTTTTATTTTATTATGAATTTTTGTAAATTCCAACATGTTTCTGGTTCTGAAATTTTAATATGAATCTATTTGTTTTAGTTGATCACATAAGTTGTACAACAGATAGATTATCATTTGATTCGTTTAAGTCCTTTCAAATCCTATTCAAAATTCTCTCTCTAACTTCAATGGAAAAGAAAGTGAATTTTCTCTTTGTTTCCTCTGTTCTGTTTCTTTTAATGTGCATACATATATGTTGATGCACATATAAGTTTGTAGATTTCCATGTATGTGCGTTTTTATTTTGCCAAATTTTGATCAAAGAGGGGTTCCATTTCATGGGTTTCTAATCTATACTTGTTTTGCTATTTCTCTTTGCATTTATGTGAATTTTGAGTCCATTTCTTGATGGGTTTTGTATTTTTTGTCATTTTAATGAGAATTTGAGTTTAGATTCCCTTCATTTTATGTGGGATGTGTTTTAATTTGATGGGTTTGATTGTAATTCATCTTTCTTGTGATCTGTTCATACCCATTTGATGGGTTTTTAATTATACTCTGTTTTGGAATCTCTCGCTCTCTCTCTCTCGACCATTTATCAATTTTTTTGCTATTTCAAAGAGAATTTAATCTTCAATTCCTTTGTTTTCTCAGAGAAAACATGAATTATATGTTGTGAATTTCAAAAGCATGAACAATATATTGGGTTCTTAATCTAATCTGTACTTGTTCTCTTATTTTTATGTGAATTTTGAGCCCATTTCATAATGGGTTTCTTTCATTTTACAAAGAATTCAAGTTTCAATTCCCTTCATTTTCTTAGAAAAACATGAATTAGACATGTTATGAATTCTGAAACCATGAATCTTGAATTTTCCCAAAGTGCTTTATTATGTGGTCCTAACTGAGAATCTTAGTGGATTTGCACTTTTGATGTTTTTTCCTCTTCAAAAACATTCTAAAGAGGATTGTAATCTTACACTCTGTTTTCGAATCATTGTTTTTTAAGTTTCTTTCAATGCTTTTCAAACTTTTTCTTTTTTGTTGCAGAAAGTAGTATTGAAATTGGATGTGCATGATGAAAAGGCCAAGCACAAGGCCATGAAAAGCATTACTAGCCTCACAAGTATTAAATGGCTTTGCCACACTTAATTTTCAAATATGTATCTTTGTTATGAAACATTGGTTATTTAGGTATCAAACTTATCAAAATAAATCAATGGGAAATAACAAAAAGCACAAGTACATGATTTATGTTGTTTGATTCATAACCTACGTCCACACAAACAAGAGAGCAAGAATACTTTGTTATCGAGGAAAAAAGTTTAAAAGTGGACTCTATATTTTTCTAATACTCACTTTTTATTTTTGTCTAGTTGAGCAACTCACCGATCAATCTATTTTGATTCTCCAAACAATATAGGGATTGATTCAATTATTATGGACATGAATAAGAAGAAATTGACAGTGATCGGAGCCGTTGATCTTGTCATTGTAGTAAGCAAATTGCGCAAACTATGCTACACAACCGTAGTGACTATTGGGTAGGCCAAAGAGCCTGAGAAAAAAAAAAAAAAAAAAAGAAAAAAGAGAGAGCCTAAAAAAGAGAAAGCCAAGAAGGAAGAGCGAAAAAAAAGTTGATGATAAGAAGAAGGATGAAGAAAAGCAGATTGAAGAGCTTGTCAAGGCCTACAAAGCTTACAATCCTTACATGACTCAGTAATAACATGTCCATAGTGCTGAGGAAAACCTAAATGCTTGTGTTATTTGTTGAAAGTGTGAGATTGAGAAGTAGAGAGTTTATAGTTAGGACATTGTGTTCATTGGGGGTTAGGTTTTGAGTTGTGTCCAAACACTCATCTACGATGAGAATGTTGGAACAATCTTTTTGTAAAATAAATAATTTGAAACTAAATCAAACAACTAAAAATAAATTACTTACAGAATTTATTTACCGATGTGAATAAGTACACAAATGATCAAGTCAAGTGTGTAACACTCTGTCCTTAAGACAGATTCGCCACGCTTCAGTGCTTACGGATAAATGGTGTTTATCTCCCAAGATACAATGATCTTTCATAGATTGTAGTAGCACTCCAAACAATCTGTACGGTGAACAAAACCTGTGTTCTATACTCTTAAAGATTTTTCTTAAATAATATGTAGAATATATATGCAAGAGAGCACAAAGGAAGGCAAGGAAAACAGATTTTTCAAAATGAAACAATTACTGGAACAGATCTGGTATTCATAGAGTCGAACATGTCTGAATTTCAAACCGAACAGATATGAATTGAAACTGGAACAAGTGCAAGATCTGTTTGAACCCAGTTTTGAATCTGTTTAGAAAAATCAAGTCTATTTGGCTGTTTGAAACTGCTGGACCGCTGGAACTTGGATCGGATGAGAAATTGTTTTGGACAGAAAATTGAATTCAAATTTGGTGCAAAATTTAAATTAATTTTGTTCGAAAATATTAAATTTTGTTGCAAGAATTTTTGAAAAAATTTAAACAAATTTTGTTCCAAAAATTAAAGTTAGAACCGACTCGACCCACAACTCGCGCCCGATGGGCATTACGTTGGATGGCGTGGCCTGGCGTGTGGTGGTTTGGGCTAAGGCCCACTTTGTCCATAACTCCTCCCTTTTACAAACTTGGGGTGCCCCTTGGCCCAATTCAAGTGTTGCCACCTAGAACTTATGTACACACATAAGTTCTCTTAAGTTTTCAATGTGAGACTACCATTACAAAGAAACCCACATTTACTTCTTTAATTGTCCATTCCACGAACTTGAAAACGACGTCAACTTCTCATTCACTCATAAATGGTTTTGATGAACCGTCTTCATCGGGGGACTTTCCATATGGCAAGAAACACATCACCTCTTTGGACCCATCCTAAAAGACATTTGGGACCCACTCAAATTTGAGCTCAAAGTTGGCCCAAAATAAGTTTATAAAACCAAAATTCCAACAATTCCCTACATGAATGGAATTTGACAGAGAGAAAATGCAACAATATGATCTAATTACAGATAATACAGAAATTGGAAATATTCTGTAAAGGATAAGTAGCTTTTGGCTTTGAACCTTGTCTTGTGAGACACTATCAGATTTACTAGCTAACTAGTGAATATGATGTCTAGAACTGTTCAGCCGTTTGTGTAAGCCAAGACAGTAGAACTCACACAGTATATCACTAGACACTGTTTAGTTCTCATCAGACACTATTTAGTTTTCGTGGCCGGGCAGACATTAATAGCGGATCCGGTATCAACCAGTACCACCGGAATCCATTTGCCCCTGCATTCTACAGAGATGTAGAGAGGTCGGTTATGATCCACGCCCTCAGGCAGCAACTCCTTATCCGAAAAGGTCTTGGGGAACCTCCTCCCGGAAGACCAAACCAACTAGCTGATACGGCGTAGTTTCGATGGAGAGTTTGGCTCATCCATAGCGAGAGAATGACTGTCTGTGTACCCTGGAGGCCATAAGCAGTCCCCAAATAGAGATGTCTGCTTGTATTTTCTTTAGCTGCTTCAGTACAGCCTCTTCTTCAACCTGCTTCTCTCTCTGCTTTTCCGCTTCCTTATCTTTCCCTGATGCCTCGGGTTGATCAAGGTGTGGGGGCTTGAAATACCGCCCACTTCTAGTCATATGGTCTACCTCCTCGAGGTACCAGGTGCTGTCTGGTTGGCCACCTGCCCAATCTTAAATGCTGTGGGCGAGATATAAGTCGTCATCCTCCCACCACATTCCATTAGCATCTAACAGCACTGCAGTTCTCGTTTGTTTGTGCTCTCGGTATTTTCCTCCCTCATGCTCACAAAGATATTCGGTTCGTGCCCACAGCACTCTCAATTTCCTCATGGTTCTTCGCTTTTCGGGCTCTCTCAGAAACCCATCTCTTTTCTTGTTCCTCCAGTGTCAATTGTTCAGTTTTCAAAATGTCTTGGTCCCGAGCGGAATTCTTCGCACCGGCGCTCTCCGGCGATTTACTCTGACCTTCGGCCCTTCCGGCCACAAATGGTACAATGTCAGGCTGATCATCCAACCACCCGACGACGTCCGCTGACCCCTCGTAATCGAACCAGTTAATTGATGCATCACCTGATTCCTGATCGTTGAAAAATTGAAGGTTGGCGAAGCCCTCTTCTGCCGCAGTCAAATCATCCCCCGCTGATTCAAGTTTATCCCCCCGGATCATACACAACTCAGCATTCTCTGGCAACCTCATACTCAACTTAGGTTGGCTCATTGACAAGATATATCCACTCGGATCATAAGCTCTGCCAGCGAAATTCTCAGATTGCTCCACCCCAGACTCAACAGTTTTGCTCTCCTCAGAATCCTGCCCAGTTCCATTCTCGGTGGTCACCACTTTTGGCTCAGGTTGGGTTGTGGAGGTATCCACCATGCACAAGTCCGTGCTATCAGGGAGGATCACCTCCGGCTTGGGTAGGTGGGAGGGAGTAATGTAGATACTAGGGTCGTAAGATACGCCCCCAGTTTGGATAAGATTGATTCTTTTGGGTGGATCTTGGTTATGTGTTGGGAGTGGGTTGGTTGTAACATTGGGTCGCTCGGGAGGTAGAATGATGTTTTTGTCAATGAGATCTTGAACCTCATGACGCAGCCTGTAACACTGGTCGGTGTCATGACCATGCTGCTGGTGGTATTTGCAATATTTGGCTGGGTTATGGAAGGGAGTGGATTTGGTGGGGCCTCGGTTCCAAGGGTTTCGAGATGCCCTTTTTCGACTAGGACCCCGAGGACTTTGGATAAAGGCATATGTAGTGGAGAGAAGGTTCGTTGACCCCTGGGTTGGTACCTTGAAGCTTGGTTACTGCTCCCAGAGGCATCAGAAAAAGGTGTGGCCGCTGCGGACCTTGGTTGGGGAGGGGGATTGGTGGTGACCATTCCGACCTCTGAAGTTCTTGTATTGGCAGAGCCACTCGGGCCTGCATTGGTATTCCGATTAAATGTTCTTCGAGGCTGATCCCGGTCTTGGTCAAACAGACCTTGCTTCATCGCATCCTCTATTTGCATCCCCATATCATGTAGATCTGCGAAAGTGGGGAAAGGGACTACGATCATCTTCTTCATTAATGCTGGCTGGAGATTGCGCACAATCATCCGGATCTGATCTCTGTCTGTTGGCCTTAAGGTCATCATCGATGCCTTCGCCCTCCACCGGGTTACAAAGTCAGAAAAAGATTCTTTGGGCTCCTGCCTTGTTGTCTCCAGATCACGAGTGGTAATCTCGATCTGTGTGTTATATGAATATTGTGCAACGAAGGCCTCGGCCATCTCATCCCAGTTTGTCTTCACATCATCCTCCAGCTTTGCATACCAAGTGGATGCCACACCCGATAAAGTTCGACCGAACAAGGAAAGCTTTTGCGGTCGGGTTAGGCCCATTGGTCTTAAGATGTCTGAAAATAGCCGGAGGTGGACCATGGGGTCCCCGGATCCATCAAAGCGATCGATCTGGGGCATCTTAAATCTGTCCGGCAATGTCACGGCCACATCAGTATAGCCGTCTTCAATATCTGGGATGGCCTTCACCCCCTGTGATTTCTTGAAGAGTTTTTCCAACTTGCTCAATTTCAGAGCTGTCTGGTCTACCTCGAACTCAAATGGAGCGTCCGGGTAGTTAGGTGTAATGTTTTTGGACAGTTGTGGTATAAGCGGGGGCGGAGCCAGCCCCATTGGAAGACCCGTGTCCTCTTGGGTGTTTTGTGGGTTTGGCAGAGCATTCTGTGGGTTCGGGAGGGTATTTTGGGTGTTCTGGGGATTTGGAGGAGCATTCTGGCCAGTAGATATCTGTTCAGGTAATGGGGCCCCGGGTGGTGGAGGAACCTGCTGTGCCCCTGGTGGAGGAGGGACCTGGTGTGAAGCAGTCTGGCGTTCTTTGTTATGTCGGTGATCAACTTCAATTTGTTGGGCCATGACGAGGGCCTGCTGTTTGGAAAATTCCGCCTGGCGGATAGCATCATCTTGCATTTGTTTCATGCTGTCATTCATCTGGCGCATCATCGCCTCCATTCTTGTGTTACATTGTTCCATCGAGGCGGCAAGTGTATTTCTATAGCGACAGGAGTCTCAACCGGCGTATCGACACTAGAATAAAGCTAGCATTCGGTGATCCGTGCTCGACACCTTGTGCCTTCTCGACCTTCTTCGGTGGTAGGGGTAATGAATGGAACCCGGATGTCCGTCAACTAGATCCTCGGATCGGTTGGTCGGCGACCTCGTGTCAGGTGCTTGGGGAGTATCGACTGGCTCGGAAGCAATCGTGCTACAAACTGCCCTAGCAAAAAGATAATAAAGCGAAAAGGAAATAAATGACCAGAAAAACGGGCAGCATAACAGCTTAAATTTAAATACACACAACACACAGTCGGGCATACAACACACAGTTGGATAAAATTTGGAAATACATCCTCAACCAGCGATCAACATTCTGTATCACCGTTCTCATAAACTGAATCTGATATCCACAGACAACCGATTCTCAAATAACTGACTGATGCCCGCAGGCGTAGCGTGCCAACTCAAAACTAATGCCCGCAGGCCTGATGCCCAAACTCATACTGATACATGCATTCCCTGTAGAGACGCACTCTAACAAGCACATAGCAGATAAATGAGAGCCAAAACACCCCTATGTTGGGGTAGGGTTTCCTGTCCTATTTAAATCGGGAACTAGGGGTTCACTACGCAGCAATGACTTCAAACAACCTATAAGCGGGTAAGCAACTTTGTCCTAGTTTGGAATAGTCACTATGGATCGAATATGCACTAGGTCGAACGGTCAAAGAGGGTGCCCCGGTAAGACCGGGGTTTGTGTTCCCATCTTTGTCGAGCCAGGCCGTCGGCCTTACGGACATGACTTGACAAGACAAGCCTCCGGCAAATCGTTCGGGAATGGCATATGGAAAACACGGTGTCCTAGGCGCACCAATGCAAATGCAATGCAAAAAACACAAGAGTGTAGTCAAAACCAGATATCACGAGTTCGAGTCAAGTTCTCTAAATCCCAAGAGTCGCGGAAGCGTAACAACGCCCGAGGACCTCGCTTCTGATTAGGACTCGATTTTGTTGCGGTTCTCAATCTTGAACCAAAGAGTCCAAATCCGGCAAATCGTTTTGAAGAAAAGCAGATTTTTTTGAAAGAAGTGCCAAACATGGACTGCTTTGCCAGATAACAGAGTCGCCACCTAAATATTTTAAAATGGGAAATTTAGGAAACCCTGACTCGGTGCCGAAAGGCCACGTGTCCGTCATCACCAAAGTTGGCTCGGGAACTTGGGTACGATTAGGGAAGGTCACATCGTGAGCACCCCCTCTCGCCCGGTCAAAGACCGGCCTCTACTAACCATGATATCTGTTTTTGAAAACATTGTGTGTTCTTATTCCGATTATTAGCCTAGGATTACTATGTGATGCTCGCAGCAAACAAGTATAGACTGGGCCGTCTGAATTGGAACAAAACATTTCATGTTTGTTTGTTTGAAAATGGTTTGATGGTGCTACCCATGAGTAGGCTAAAATCTTGGTTGCCACCCTCAGGTGGGCTTAGAAAACATGATTTTGCCACTATCTAGTGGGCTTAAAACAAACAGTCAACGCATTGTCCCAATTCAAATAACTCAACCTCCACCCACAGGCATTCAAGGCAGTTATATCACAAAAGCATTTAGCCTCATGGCAAGCATGCTATCATGGCAACACTCACACGCATGCAAGGATGCTAAAGCATAAAACTCACCTAGTACTCCGAGCCAAAAGCAAAAGCGATTAGAAATCATGCATGAATCCTAAATATCTTTGAAATGCCTAATGCAACACATGCAAAATGCAACTATAGCGAGCTCGGCTATTCTAAACATGGTATATGAGATGCTCTGACTATCATGTATTCAATTTGGAATTGAAATACAAATCACGGTTTGTATGATCTTGCAGAGGCAGTGCATGCAATAACAGATGAATGATGCAAACATGCCGTCATACTGTATGCTAATTGAAATATGCCCTATATCTAACCATTGTAAGCAGGTAAATAAAAGAGAGAAAGAAAGGGGGTTGGAGGACATGCACACACACACGCACCCTTATTACAACATTGTGCCCTCAGCGGAGGTCCGAATAAAATAATATCTGATCGAATAAAAGAATATTACTGATTTCTAATTAATTCAATTAAACTAAGAAAGTTATAAAAGCGGCGTGCGAACGCCTTATACGATGGATGATGTATCTTGGAATTGCTGGCGGAAATCCTTTGGAATGCCCCAATTAGCCTCTGTTTGCAATATTTCTCGAAATCTTGCGGACTCGAAAAGTTGTTGATCCTCGATTTTGTAGCGAAGCGAGGAAAAGGGCATAGCAATGTATTTTCACAAATATATGCATGCCTCGATCCTCGTGCCACCAATCACGCATACCGATGCATGATGGCGAGAACGGATTGCACAACTCAATATAGGGATGAATGCTACAACAAAACTTAACTCCATCATGGGTAATCCGGAATTAGTCGGTGACTTGGGAATTGAGACCCGTTCCGTTACTCGGAATTACAAAAGCAGCGCCTCGTTTCCCGTGCAATATGCATGATATGCATGAAATGCAACTAATATGCAACCTAGCATGCACAATGCTATGAAAATGAGATGTCTCGAAATGCGTGCCTGCAGGCACGCAAACCGAGAAAATGCATGAATGCAATCTAAGATACAATCTAGTATGTACTATCTTTGTGAAAATGAGATGAAAATGATATGCCTCGAGCGTGCAGCGAACACGCAAACAAAGCGATGGCATGAAATGCCGTCGGACAAAATAGAGTGCCTCGAAATCGTGCACTGCAGACGCATAACCGGCGATGATATGAAATCGGATAAAACCGAAGTGCCTCGAAATGCGTGCCTGCAGAACGCATAAGCGAAGCGATGATGTGAAATGAAATCGGATACAACCGAAGTGCCTCGGCAGCGTGCCTACGCATAAACCGAAGCGATGATGAAATGAAAATCGGATACAACGAAGTGCCTCGAAAGCAGCGCATAAGCGAAAGCGATGATAAAATGAAAATCGGATACAAGCGAAGTGCCTCGAAATCTTGGCATACGAGCCGCATAAACCGGCGATGATGAAGCAAAAAATCGGATACAACGAAGTGCCTCGAAAGCAGCGCCTGGCGCATAAGCAAAGCGATGATAAAATGAAAATCGGATACAAGCGAAGTGCCTCGAAAGCAGCGTACAGACGCATAAGCCGAAGCGATGATGAAATGGGATGAAATGGCATACGGAATGCGATGGGCTTACACCAACATGGGAGAGCCTCGGCTCACTCACATAGGAGGCCGTCGGATAAAAGCGGAGGTGCCTCGAAATGCGTGCCTGACGCATAAGCCAAAACCATGCATTAAGGCATAAAATGACATGGGAAATGATATGCAAGCATGCAAACCAAATTTCAGTCACTAAATGAAGGGAAAACAGCCCCGAAATGATGTGAAAGCGACAATCAACGCATGAAATCATCCGAAATGCAATTCTAAGTGCGAAATGGCCTCTGACTATACTATATATGCAAAATTGACACACGACAGCAAAAAAAGTAGTAAGGCAGTCCCAAATATGGCATTTTTTCAGTACAAAACAAGGCCGAATTGTAAACATAGATAGGTCAACATTAGCATGCAAGAATAAGGGCCAAAAGAGGGGTATTGAAGCAAGTAGTATATAGAAAATTCAAATGAAAAAACTTTATTCTACAATACTGAAGAGGGCCCAAAAATAAGCATATATTCAGTTTATGGATGCCCCAAAATCAATATACAAACATGCTAATAATTCCATTCAAAATGGAGCTCAAAAGAGGTTATAACAAGAGACATGCAAAGCATATACAAAACAACAAAACTTTCTTCATGAAAAATGTAGAGGGGGTCAAAATGAGACCCCTTTCAGTTCTGACCAAGAGTTAAAACCAAAAGCACAAAAGGCTACAAATCATGCAAGAATTAGGGCCTAGAGTGGACTTCAAAGGGAGGTGGTATATAGAATGGCCAAACAAGGTTGAGCCCTTCTACAATGTTGTAGAGGGGCTCAAAATAAGCACAAAACTAGTATGGGTCGGAGCCCCAAAAACAAATTCAAATAGGCTAAAAATAGCATGCAAGATTGTGACATACAAACTAGATATTGAAACAAGTGTATCATAGAGACACCAAATGAAGTTGAGCCCTTCTACAAAGTTGTAGAGGGGCTCAAATTAAGCCTAAAACCAGTAGGGGTCAAGGCCCCAAAACTGAAAGGAAATAGGGTAGAAATAGGAAGCAAAATTATGCTACAAAAAGAGATTTGGAGACTTACCCTTGAAGATCCGATTGTTGCTACCTCTTGGCCTGAATTTGGTGCTTCTTAGCCACTGGAGAACACTTCCTTGCTGCTGGAATGGTAGTGGGGATGGTGGAGCTAAGGGTTGATGAAGGAATTGGCTTTGACACTTGAAGCTTTTTCTTGAGTTTTGGCTATGGAGATGGAGGATTTGGGAGAGGTGTTCTTGAGAGCAAATTTTCTAACCTAGGTAAAGGCTGTTAGCCCTTTAAATAAGGGAGAAAAGGTGTAAAAGGGGAGGGAAAAGCACCCAAGCTTTCCCTCCCAAAATATCCCCCGGATGGGGTGATATTTCAGCAAAAATATCCGGACAGCTGTACTGAGCTGGAAAGCAGGAAGCTGGCCGGCCAGGTGGTTTTCTGCAAGGTGGCCGGCCGGCCACCCCACCTGGTCGGCCAGCCACCCACCATGGCCGGCCGGCCAGGGTCAAAAAATGGACAACAAATTTTCTGGCCGACCACTATGGATTGGTGTCCTCCCAAGTGTGTAGAATAAGGCCCCAGGATCGGAATCTGGCAACACTGAAGCAGGAGCCACAACATAGAGCTTGAAGGAGAGGCTCAAAAATGAAACTTTGAATTTCTGGCCGACCATACATTTTTAGGGTCCTCCCATGTCCCCGATCCACAGATATGTGGCTTTGGTTGGAAGAAAATACCCCGGGGTGTTCAACATTGGCGGAAGTGAAAAAGCAGGCTCGGGAGGCAGCTGATTATCTGGGATAATTGCTGGCCTCCACCCCCGGTGATCTTCCTGGTGTTGAAGCAGAGGTACTTAAATTTGAACAAAAAGTAATGAGAAATGAGCAGCTCGGGGCCAAAAGAGCAATTCGGGATCAAAATGAGGCTGCAGTCTTAGGAAGTGGCATCTGGCGAAGTGGGTATCTGCAACTCGGTGTCCCTCGGAATGACAAAAGCAGAGGTTCTGCCAAAAATCGAGAAAAGCGATGCAAAATGAATGCTCGGGGCCCAAAGCGCGATTGAGGTCCCAAAAGCTCTGAGCAAAAGTGGCATCTGACCCGAAGTGGGCATCGAAGGCCCAGTGTTCCTCGGAACTATAAAAGCAGAGGTGCAAGCCAAAAGCCGGAGAACTTCGGAGATGGTTGGGCGGTCGAGCCGGAGCACCTGACTGGCGATCCAGCAGGGGCAAGACTCGAAATGGGCAAAATGGCCTCTGACCACAAAAAGTAGCTCACGGCCACCGGGAGATAATCTCTGAGACCACTCCCTTCCCTCGGGAAAGAAAGCAGAAAACCGAGCTGGTTATGGCAAGAGACAAGGTAGAAAGAAAGTTCGGAAGTCGGGAGGCGGGCGCCTGGCCGCGACTCTGAGACTTTGAGCGAGCCTGATATGCAACATCACCGGCGCTCAATCGGTGGCGTCTGAGTCTCACGGTCGGTCAAAAATGGGGTGTCTCTGATTGCCCTCTTTGTGAGAACTTCGGAAGTCAAGTGGCGAGTGAATGTCAAAGCCGAGCGACCCATTTTGACAAAGTAGAAGACTTAGACAATCATACAAGACAAGCGAAATGTGTGCCCATGAGCGAGGCAAGAATGCAAATGATAGGCGCGAGCGGTGATTGTGCAAGTGCAACAAGGTGTAATGAAACAAGTATTGACAAATAGATGCTGCGATTTTAAGCAAGAATGCAAAGCAAGAACTACATTTCATGCGGTTAGGAATGCGGAGAATTATTCAATTCTCGTCGCGTCTCCTGCGGAGAAGATCGATACTGCTTGCGATTAAATGCAGTGCATGACCTCAAATGAACCGTACATACAATATCGTGCACGCAAAGAGAAATTCAACAAGAACAATATACTAACAACACATATTCAATGCGATTCCTATGATTGAAAAGTTTGACACACCGATTAATGTCGGTGAAAGGATGCATCACAATGCGAGAAAAGATAGCATCGCGACAATGCATGCTCGAGCATAGAAGTATGGTACATCAAGAAAACCGCATGACAATGCAAAACATTCATGAGAATGCAAATTATGAGCCAAATAATGACAAGCGAGCACAAATCGGGATCCGGTTTGTTCTTCAGCAATGGAAAAGCAGCGCATTCGGCGGCAACTCGATCATGACCTCGATTTACCTCCGGAGGTCACAACATGTTTAAAAAGGATACATTCGATTTTGATGAATAATGATGAGACACATGTCAATAATTGCAATTAAAGTTCAGTGAACAATTAGCGCCGAAAGTGCACTTTTCTTCAACTTTTTGGTCCGGGAACTCGATTTTCCTCAAAATTTGCGAGAGGTAGGGGAGGGTGGGGAACATGGTCGACCAGCTCTCCTCCTAGGAGAGGCCATCGGCCAGGGGAAAAAGTGGGTGGCCGGCCCGGCCGGGTTAGGTGGTCGGCCGACCACTTGCTAAGCGAGGGCATTTTGGTCATTTTGATTTCTATATATATGCTTGCCCATTGCCTCCGAAATCACACCCCAAGTGTGGAATTCTCTCCTCTTGCTCTCTAAGCCATTTTCTCTTCGGATCTGCATTTTATCTGGCGTCCCTCGGCCTCGCATAAGTTGTTTTTGCGAAATCTTCCAGATTTAAGCACTTTGAAGCGACTAAATTTTGACTTCGGGGCTTCTCTTCTCATTTTCACCACTTGAGGTAATTTTGTTCCATTATTTGGAAAATTTTCCCGGGAGTTGACTTTTGTTGACTTTTCATTTCCCCAGAGTTGACTTTTGTTGACTTTTTCCAATTTTGGCTCATTTGCTCATTTTGCTCCTCTTTGCAGATTTCTTGCAATGGCGGGTCATTTTCCATTCGGTGGAGGTCCTCCAGTGCGGGGATGATTTTGATCTCATGACCTTGCCCCAGGGTCCGCCCTTTCATTCCGTCGTTATGCTCGGTGATGCATGAGCTTCCATGAGCCACTTTTCGTCATTTCACGAATTCAGCGATCGAGCACCGGGGATCTTCTTCTCTGGAGGGCGGCACCTCTCCTCGATCTAGAGGTATTTCACTTTATTCTCTGTATTTCTCGTGCATTTCATACTCTGCCATGCTTAGACACTTGGTTTAACTTACGACATGATACTTGCATCTGAGCATGTGACTTAAACACTTGAATTTCATGAACACTGGCATATTTGAATAATTGTGAGCATACGGTGCACTTTAGTTAGAAATTGAACACCTGACTCAAACATTGATTCACCGAAGACACAACACGAAGTTGAAAATGAGCACCACGGCACATCTTGACTAAGAGTAGAACACCACGATCCCAAAACTCAGATTTTACGAACCATGACCCGGACTTTGAAGCGAACACCTGACCTTGATTGAGAGTAGAACACACGATCCCAAACTTGAAGCGAACACACGATTTGATTGAAGTAGAACACAGTCGATCCCAAACTTGAAGCGAACACCACGATTTGATTGAAAGTAGAACACCACAGTCCCAAACTTGAAGCGAACACACATTTGATTAGAAGTAGAACACAGTCCCAAACTTGAGGCGAACACCAGCCCCTTGATTAGAAGTAGAACACACAGTCCCAAACTTGAAGCGAACACGGCCATTTGATTAGAAGTAGAACACCACGGTCCCAAACTTGAAGCGAACACCACGGCCACTTGATTGAAAGTAGAACACAGTCCCAAACTTGAAGCGAACACCACGTCCCACGATTGAAAGTAGAACACACGATCCCAAACTTGAAGCGAACACCACAGTCCGCGATTAGAAGTAGAACACAGTCCCAAACTTGGGCGAACACCACCCAGCGATTAGAAGTAGAACACAGTCCCAAACTTGAAGCGAACACCACGATCCTTGATTAAGTAGAACACCACGGTCCCAAACTTGAAGCGAACACACGGCCTTGATTAGAAGTAGAACACAGTCCCAAACTTGAAGCGAACACACCCACTTGATTAGAAGTAGAACACACGATCCCAAACTTGAGGCGAACACCACTTGATTAGAAGTAGAACACACAGTCCCAAACTTGAAGCGAACACAGCTGATTGAAGTAGAACACCACAGTCCCAAACTTGAAGCGAACACACCTTGATTAGAAGTAGAACACCCCAAACTTGAACCGAACACAGTCCCAAATACCAAATTCACTTGAACACATGACCCATTTTCACTCCATTTGCCTTGACTCATTTTCACTTCATTTGCACACAACTCATTTTCACTTCATTTCTTGATCTATGCATTTATTTGAAATCTTGAGTTCACTCTCGCCTGATCTTGAGGATATAGCTCCGTCGCCCGAGAGTGGTATTTTGAGCTTCAGGAAGCTGTCAGGGATTGGTTGACTTTGCGGGATTAGGGCCATTCTGAGAGGTTATCTCATTGCCTCATCGGTAGGACTTTATTTGCTTTGGCGGAGAGATGGTGGGACACCACCAATTCTTTCCATTTTTACGCCCAGGGATATGACCATGACCCATTGGACTTTCTTTGTACTCACGGCCTAGACCTGGCGGTGCTCCCATTCCTTCTGACGAGGACATGGGTCGGTGGGAGGCGGCTGGATGCATCTATTGAGGCACACCGCTTTGTAAACGAGAGGTTGGGAGGTCGATACTCTGGTTTGCTTCCCATTTCCGTGACCCTGAGATGGAACTGAGACTCTGAGGCGGAAGCGATATGCCATGGTTTCCTTATGTATCTCTTGGCACCACCTTGTTTCGATAGAGGAACATGGTAGGATTATATCTCTGGCTCTGGTAGACCTCTCACAGGTCGGCCGGTATGATTAGGCGGCTTTGGCTACCTGTCTTTGTTACATGGCCTTGATCTCGCTACGAGGGACTTACTCGGCTGACTCTTGGAGAGCACAGGAGGTACATTACATCCTCTTGATTTACATTTTTGCTCCTTATTACTTGTTCACTTTGCACAGTACGCTTTGCATTTTGTATTCACATTCTACCTTGCTTTTCTCGGCTATGGGTGTATGTGTATTTTCCCGCATTAGCTCGAGAGATGGAGGTGGCGGGGCCTCCAGCGACTCGTATTCATTGATGTTTGAGGGTGAGCATCTACGAGGCCTCGAGACTCTCTTCTCTCTGCGGCGATGCTTTGACCTTTGTTAAGGCGGCAGTATTTCAGAACTCTCAGCTCCTTTCATTTTCATCTTTGATCTGTTATATATTACGATTTGATTGATTTATGCCTTTGGTTATCCATGAATCACTTGGCGACCTAGGCGATCTTTGGCGATGATCTCGACAATCAGTTCCCCGGAGGGTCGACTAGTTCGATATGAGTTCTGCTCGAGGACGGTCGGCGAGCTTAGTTCTGAGGAAGCGTTTTCGGCGTCGAATATGGGGGCAATTCTCAGGACCCTCCTGCTGTGCCTCCAGACACCATGCGGACTGCTGATAGATTATCCCCTGAGGAGGTCAGTAGTGCTATGCAGGGCAGTGATGCTTTATTACATCTTCTTGAGGAACTCGCCACCTATCGCCGCATATACGATGCCCCCTCGGCAGAATCTGGGCTCCTACGGAGGTCCTTTGGCGCACCATCTTGAGTCGCGCCCGTGCTCTGAATATCCCTTCTTCTAGCGGTGGCGCATCTAGAGGTAAGCGATTCGATTCCTCCGATCCTCCGACTCTTGATCACCTGGATGGCGGAGATGCCGCCGAGTTGTGAGTTGGCGATATGGGACCACTTCTCGATTCCGATCCCTATGGAGCCTCCGTGCCAGTCACGATATCGTCGGTGATCTGACTCACCACGGTATGTTCTACCATTTTCATTTGTCACCACAGACATTTTGGCGATTGCTTATTTATTGATGAGTTGAGCTTGTATGCTGCGACCACCTCGGGATTACATAGACGGATGCTCGGGGTGGTGGCATCACTTGAGGATGGTCTGCGTGAGAGGCCTGAGATGTCCATCATGGGCTTCCAGGTACCCTTCATCTTTCTTGCATTTATCATATTTCTGTTAATGCTCTGGCTTTAAACATTCCATTACCTTGATAAATTTGTGTAGAACACATCTGGCACACCCACTCACATCTTGTATTTGCACTGCTTTTCATGTTTGAGCGGCGCATTGCACTTTTCATTTTCGGATGCCTCCGTGTATGCTCCACCTGAGGTGGGCCTCCGAACCTTTTCGGAGAGGTCGGCGTTAGACACCTTTCGAGTCTGAGGGACTCAAGGCTGGGCCATCGAGGCCTTCTGGGAGCTCGAGGAGCGAGGTCGTCTCATGAGCCTTGAGGCACCCATTATCGAGGATGGCGAGGAGGTCGCGAGATCATGTGTCGAGAGGCATCTCTGGAGAAGGAGGTTCGGTCTTGGTTCGGGAGGCGGAGATGAGCTGAGGAGATCCAGGAGGATGGCGGCTCGATCCGGATGGTGATGAAGATCTGAGATTATCCCTTGAAGAGGATGAGAGGGCCTCCCCATTCCGTTCGAGGACAACGATGTTATTTCTGCTTTATTCTACTTTTTAGCTAGTAGTTTGTAGCACTTTGCACATTGTTAAGCGGTTTAATTTTACGTAAAACTTGTACCTTTATTTGTTGTAAAACATGATGGAATGAAACGACTTTTGAAAAGATGTTTGTATTTGAAATTCTTAGCATCGCATCGCATCATTTTGCACAAAATGGAATTGAATGAAAATGTGCCTCATGTATTTATCGGGTCGAGTAGTGAACCGGCGCAACAAATAAAAACAAATCGACTTACTAAGAAATAACGAGAATCTTAGCAAGTTTACAACTCGATAAACAAAAGTACAACAATGTTAACGACTCAATAAACAAGACTTAACAAAATTGTATAACCAAAAAGTAACAACTCAAAACACAAAATCTGACATTTCGACAAACTTACAACTCGATAATCAAAACAACAACTCGATAAGCAAAACAAAACATCTTGAATTTGAATGACGATGCGGATGATGGCATATATCCGGCGATAGAAATGGAGGCCTTGACATTCGATGCATGAAAGTACCTCAAACTTCCTTCGGCGGGCAAAAGCAGGACCAACATGCGGCGAAAGCATTTTGTGATTGGAAGGGTGGCGGCCTACTAGGATAGGTGGCGGCCACCCTCCGTGACCACCAAAATGTTGACAAGTGTCCCTTGAATAGTGTTTTAGCCTCCTATAAAAGCCCCAATCTTGGAACTCATTCATTTCATCACATTTCCTCTCAAAATGGAAGCATTTCTCACGAAAATCTTACATCTTGGATTTCTTCTTTAGATGGCTCGGAGAAGTTGAATTTCGGGGTTTGGCTTGAATGCACTATTCACGCTAATGGGACTCCTTGCATCTTCCTTTCCTCCATCTTGCGGCAAGGTTTTGGAACGGTGGCCTTGCGTCTTTAGCTTTGGCGGGCAAGAGGTATGTCCTACTTTTGAAGATTTTCAAATCTTGATGGAGTCGGCGGCGAAGAAAGTGCCTTGACTCAATTTTAACTATGCCCAAGCCTTAGAGGCGGATGTGCGGTCTTAATCGCATGATGCTAGATCTCGATTGGTGATGGAATGTTGGACATTAGAGTCGATTACCGATTCTCGATGCGGTGATCGCGGCAACCACTATTGGCAAGGCTTCGGCCGCCCTCTGCTTGTGCCTACTATCTCATTTTACATTTGTCTCGGGTTAGGAACTAGCATCCGTTTGATTGAAGTCGCTCAAGGTTTGAGAAGGAAAGAGTTGTATTGCCATGACTCTGGCGAGACATTGATGGGCTTGGATGCTTTCTACGCCGAGAGACAATCGGGTTTGCGAGGAGTCCACCTCTTGTTGCGGTAATGTTTCCCACCCATGCTCACATGTATATTGGCTCACATCACTTTCGGCCCTCGGGCTCGATTTTTCTCCTAAAACCCTTATCTTACTTTTCTCTCATCGCACATCTCTCTATTCTTTATTCTCTCATTTTCATCCCTCCCGAGATATGGTTGATGGATAAATTGCAAGTTGTGGACTCTTGTCCGCTTATTGACTCGCGGCTACTTCTTTTACAGCGCCTAGTCAATGCTCTTGATGAGGTGGTGGTTTGAATGGATGTGCAACTTGTCGGCGGTCGCATTGCTTGGCGTTGCCCTTGGCTCAATCTCCGGCAATGAGTTATAGCATGTCGACAGTCGGGATTCGGTTGATTAACTTGACTCACTTGTGTTCTATTTCCCATTCCGGATTCTGCGTCGGTTTAGCCATGATCGGACTTGCCCACGGAGGATAGAGTATCGGCTACATTTCTATTCGAGGCGCCTGATTGGCTCGGCAGACGACATGGAGAGTTAGAAACCGGCCCTGCTCCTATTTTCGGTTGCACTTTATCGATGAGTCTTTGGGATTGGCTCAATGAGGAGGCCTGAGTTGGGCCTAGGTTGGCATCTGAGGCTTCAACAAGCTCTGGAAGAGGCGCGAGGACACTGACTTGGACTATGCCCAGTTTATTGCTTTATTAGTACTTTCAAGTTTTCTTTATGAGTGTAATAAAAAGCAACTTCAATTGTATGCAAACAAAAGAACTCTGTTTTGAAATCAATGAAATTGAAAGTTGTGGTACTGAAAATTCTCCACTTTTGGTCCAAAAATGGTCTTAGTTGTGAAAAGATTAATTTGAGCAAAGTCAACTTTTATTAAAACTTTTCAAAACTATTTTCGATATGGATCGAGGCTGGACACGCTGAGATCATCCTTTGAGATGCACAACTCCGAATCCTAGCAACTGGAAAGTTGCCCCTAGTCTGAAAAAGGTGCCTCGGCAAAGTGTGGCAACGGAAAGTTGCCCCTAGTTTGGAGGATGCCGCAACACTTCATTGCAACGGAAAGTTGCCCCTAGTTTGAATAACCTTTGTCTGGGAGATCACGATAAATCTTGATGAATAGAGATGGTGAGATGATCGGAATGGACAAAGTTGATCGGGGAAAAGATTATGGTGAACTTCAAGATGAAAGGCGCCTCGTATCCCAAAGATGGGAATCAAGTCTTCGTAGTTCGGGATCGAGTTAACTCGAGTGTTTTTGCTCTCCTTTTGCGCTCTAACTTTTGCCAAGGCCGCCCTTTGCGGGTTTTCAACCTTGTGAGCTCAGTTTTTATAATTTTCAAATTTTCTATGCTCTGAGTTTTGCCTAGGTCGCCCTTCCGGGTTTTCGGCCTAGCGAGCCTCTCAGGGATAATATTTCTTCAACTTGTCCATATTGATCGGTTGGGAAAACTCCAAGCCATCCAGATCCATCAGAACCACAGCTCCACGACGGATTGACTTGATGATGTAAGGACCCGGTCAATTAGAGTGCGAACTTGCCCTTGGGTGCGTGGATGGGAGCTCGGTTGTCCTTGAGTACCAAATCTCCTTCTTTCAAGTTCTGGACTTAACCTTCTTGTTAAAAGCAGGCGATTCTGCGTTGATAACCTTGGGCGTGATGCAGTGCTTTCAACCTTCTTTCATCAAAAAGCATGAGTTCTTCAAACTGTTTCTTTTGCCAATCTGCTTGACTATCGGCACTCGGCCAATACTATTAATGACGGGACCTCAATCTCAATAAGCGAAACGGCCTCCATCCATAGACCAATGAGTATGGAGTCGCCCGATGAGAAGTTCGATCGAAGTCACTGTAGCCCCTGAGCAAGCGGCGGCTTATCGGCGATCCACATGTGGGTTTCCACCATCTTACGTAATATCGCTTGATATTCTTGTTGGCGGCCTCAAGCTGCTCCGTTGGTTTCTGGCCGATAAGTAAACGACTTATGAAAAGCCACATTGTATTTCTCCAACAAGTCAATCACCTCCTTCTTGAAGTGGGAACCATTATGCGAAACTATTTCATTTGGGACTCGTGGCGAGATGATGTTGTTTACGATGAATTTTGCAGCGTGTGAAGCTTTCAACCTTTGCATAAGATTGGGCCTCAACCCACTTTGTGAAATAATCTATCGCTACAAGGATGAACTCATGCCCATTCGACCCTTTCGGCGTGGCGGCTCGATCACATCAATTCCCCGGTGAAAATGGCCATGGCGAAGTCATGTTATGCAACCGGCGGCGGGATGTTCATCACGATTTGCATGAATCGACATTTGTGGCATCGCCGAACAAAGCCGATACAATCCTCCTCCATGGTGGACCAATAATAACCTGTCTAAGGATCTTCGTGCCAACATCACCCCATTCATATGTGCACCACATTCACCCCGTGGATGGCTTCCATCGAGCAACTTGGACTCTTGACATCAACACCACGGTTTATGCATTCCCGGATGACCCCTTCTATCTGATTTACCCCACGGATGATGGCGAGCAGCCAACCTTCTTATTGCCCTCTTGTCTTTGGCATTTACCTGGCGGGTATGTTTCTTTCTCCAAAAGTTCGGATGTCGTGATACCGGGGTGTTAAATCACGAACTTCATCTATGGTTGCAATCGACTCATAAGCGGTGCAAATTTACGGTCAATAATATTTGGGCGCATTCGGACTCCCGTGGGATGTCTATCATGGATGATAGAGTTGCTAAAGCGTCTGCGAACTTGTTGTTCTCTCTTAGTAGATGAGTAAACAACTTTTCAAACCGAGGAATCGGCAAATCCAAGGTTTGATGATACATCATCATGTTTTCCTCTTTTACTTTCCGGTCTCCTTTAGCTTGAGACACAACAAGGTTCGAATCCCCAATGGCGTCCGGTAGTCTTGCCCTAATTCGATTTGCTTCCAAACCGACAATGCGCTTCGTGATACCTTCATTATTTGAGACTTTGAGCGGAGTTTGAAGGCTAGAGGATCTGAGGAATTGTCGGGTGCTATCGAACACTCCTATCCCATACCCATGTTGATTTGGCTCCGTCAAAGTACATTATCCAAGTTTCCTCGTCGATATCTTGAAATTGCTTCATCACGGGAATAGGTACTCAAGCGCTTCATCCCCTCAACGGATGGTCGGCAAGGAACTCTGCTCTTGCTCTTCCTTTTCTTGACTTCGGCGTCACATATGTGAGATCAAATTCGGAGAACAACTTGACAACCAACGAGCTAGCCTACCGTGGCGCTGGTTTCTCGAAAAGATATTTGATGGGATCGAGGCGAAACCAACATTACAGTGAGCTAACGGTAGTGCCGACTTCTGGTAGCCCATACGAGCTAAGCAAGCCTTTTCGATGGCGTATCTGGGGTCTCATATTCTAGCATCTTCTTGCTCAAATAATAGATGGCTCTTTCCACCCTATCTTGATTCTTGTGCAAGCATCTGACCCATCGTGGTCTCGATTCTTGATAGATACAAAATCAACGGTTTCCACTGGTTCATTTGGTGATAAAGCGGGTGGAGTTACGTAGATATTCTTTAATCTGTTCAAAGCGACTTGACAAGCCGTCCCATTGGAACTTCTTGCCTTTCTTCAGAAGACCAAAAAGTGGTTCACAAGTCAAGGTTAGTTTTGAAATAAAGCGTCTTATGAATTGCACTTTACCCAGAAAGCCTCGCACCTCCTTTTCAGTCCTTGGTGGTGGCATTTCTAAGATGGCCTTGATTTTGGAAGGGGCGACCTCGATGCCTTTATTGTGTCGAAACCCGGCATTTTTCATTTGTAACACCAAGCGTACATTTACGAGGGTTTAGCATGGCAGGAATTCCACGATCCTTTGGAAAAACTTGTGCAAAGGCGGTGTAGTGGCCCTCTCTTTCTTTGGACTTGACAATCATGTAGATCACGTACACCTCAACCTCTTTGTGGATCATATCATGTAGTATTGTGGTGCGGCCCGTTGATAAATGTAGCGGCGTTCTTCAACCCAAAGCGGCATGACCGGTAGCGATATGTTCCCCACGGGGTAGTGAATCTGATCTTTTCTCTGTCTTCGGCGCCATCACTATCGATTGTACCGAAAGCCATCCATGAATGAGCAATGCATGCCTGCGGTGAAGTCCACTAGTTCATCAATGTGTGGCAAGGAAAGTCGTCGCCGGACTAGCTCTGTTCAAATCCACGAAGTCTACACACACGGATCTGCCATCTTTCTTGACGCCGGAACAATGTTGGCCAACCAAGTCGGATATTACGATACTAGCGAGGAAACTGCGTCAATTTGTAGTGACCTCTTCCTTAATCTTGAGAGCCCAATCCGGGCGGATCATACGAGCTTCTGTTTGTGGTCGGGCCTCGGGGTCAAGGGGATCCGATCTTTGTACAATCTCGGGATCGATTCGGGCATGTCTTCGTGGGACCGCGAAAACATCTTTGAAATCTTTTAATAAGCGACTAAGCGCTCGCGTTCCTCGAAGACAACGTGGACCCGTCTGGACGGTAGCGGGTCCTCCTCGGTCCAATATTCACAAAAATGATTTCATCCATTAATGGCTTAACAAATCTCTCTTGCTCTTGCTCAATTAGGCGTTGTAAAAGCAGGAGGAACTTCGTCCTCGTCGTTTTGATCAAAATTTTGAAAGTCTGAATTAATGCAATAAATTAGGGGCCTGAAAAAGTACTCGGAAACCACATTCACCTCATTCTCATTAAGTTCATCCAAATCGTCGATTCGCCGGTTACAGACTCAAATGAAAAGGAAAAAACTGACTGGACAAGACTACGGCATCCGGGTTAACATCCCGAGTACCGGACTCGGACTTCGGTCGGTGGAACGATTCCGACTCACAAGACTTCGGTGGAATCGATTAGGCTCACTACTGACCCGGAAGCTTCTGGATAAGAATCCCTCCTCGTCTTGCCAAATGAGAGAGGTGCGATGGATCGTCAAGATAGGCTTTGGTTGGCTCGCATGGTTTCATCCCAATCATGGAGACCATGAAGTTATCCCCAAGCAATCTTGGTCGATCGGAGGATCGAGAGAAGACATGCGATGCTACCCCATTTCCAACTCCGTGCCCTCAGCATCCTCTGCCTTATTACTTTCGGCCTCGGTTGTTGGAGTGCATGCGCTCTGCGGCAACGTCATCCGGATAGTTGCGGTCGAAGAAGATTTGAAACACGATGCAGCGCTTCCTCTCGCGTTGAACCATGGTTACGGGAAGCCCGAGAATGGAAAATCTTCCCCTCCGGACAAGCGTCCGTTCGGGGTACCAGATGGACCTATGCATTAGATCAAAAAGGCTTCGGCTGCTTTGCTCACAGCTCTGCGGCCATTTCCTTTCCTTTCCTCGCCCGATCTTCTTTGGTGGGCGGATAACCTAATCAAGGTATGTGGATTATGTGGCACTTGACGGCGTTGCGACTCCTTTCTGCCGCTTCTTCCCAATCCCATCCGGGGATATGTTGTAGCTTGTTCATGAGGTAGGCAGTTGAGCACTAACGTACATACCCTCATTCCTGACCATAATGTTTTGTACCACGGGCCTCGGCCAATGTAAATCGATATGAACATATCTTCCATGCGTGTTCGATCTCGGGTGGCGTAGATACCTCCGGAGGGATGGATTGATGAATTCCCAAAAACAATGGCTACTCCCTTTCCATAGGGTATTTCACCATTTGATGTAGAGTAGATGAGGCGGCCTTCACGATGCAACGAGTCGCCCCAAAAGCATGTTAAAAGATCACGGGGACCTCCAAGACATGAAAATCTACCTCTTGTTGTCCAGGCCCAATCTTGGTTTGGATTTTTACTGTCCCCAGGACATCCCTACTTGTATTGTCATAGGCTCTGATCACTTGAGTAGTCGGGGTGAAGTCTGCAGGCTTTAACCCAATTGCATACGCCGTTCTGGCAGGCGGAACATTAATAAGCGGATCGGTATCAACGGTACCACGGAATCCATTTGTCCTGCATTCTCTGAGAGATGTAGAGAGGTGCATTGTGATCCACGCCCTCGGTGGCGGCAATTCATATCCGAAAAGGTCAATCTTGGGGAACCTCCTCCGGGAAGACCAAACCAACTAGGCTGATACAGGGTAGTTTCAATGGAAAGTTTGGCTTTGTCCATAGCGAAAAAGAACTGTCTGTGTACCACAGAAGCCATAGCGATCCCAGAGATGGAGATGTGCTTGTATTTTCTTTACTGTTGATCTGACCTCCTCTTCAACTTGCTTCTCCCTCTGCTTCTCCGCTTCTTTATCTTTCACGATGCCTCGGGTTGATCAAGGTGTGGGGGCTTGAAATACCGCCCACTTCTAGTCATATGGTCTACCTCCTCGAGGTACCAGTCTTTGTCTGGTTGGCCACCCGATCTTAAATGCGTGTGGGCGAGATATAAGTCGTCATCCTCCCACCACATTCCATTAGCATCTAACGAGCACTGTGCAGTTACGGTTTGTTTGTGCTCTCGGCATTTTCCTCCTTCATGCTCACAGCATGTTCAGTTTTCGTGCCCCCAGCACTCTCAATTTCCTCATGGGTCTTCCGTTTTCGGGCTCTCTCTGAAACCCATCTCTTTTCTTGTTCCTCCGGTGTCGGTTGTTAGGTTTTCAACATGTCTTGGTCGGCGGAATTCTTACGTCGGCGCTCTCCGGCAATTCACTCGACCTTGGCCCTTAGGCCACAAATGGTACAATGTCGGTGATCATCCAACCACCCGGCGACTTCGTGACTCCTCGTGTCGAACCGTTAATTGATGCATCACGATTCTGATCGTTGAAAAATTGAAGGTTGGCGAAGCCCTCTTCGCCCTTGATCAAATCATCCCCGTGATTCAAGTTTATCCCCGGATCATACACAACTCGGCCTTCTCTGGCAACCCATACTCGGCTTAGGTTGGCTCATTGACAAGATATAACCACTGGGATCATAAGCTCTGTCAGCTGAATTCTCAGTTGCTCCACCCGGACTCAGCAGTTTGCTCTCCTCGGAAGCTTTGCCCGTTCCATTCTCGGTGGTCACCACCTTTGGCTCGAGTTGGGTTGTGGAGGTGTCCACCATGCACAAGTCCGTGCTATCGGGGAGGATCACCGCGCCTTGGGTAGGGGGGAGGGAGAAATGTAGATACTAGGGTCGTAGAACACGCCCACAGTTTGGATAAGATTGATTCTTTTGGGTGGATCTTGGTTATGTACTGGGAGTGGGTTGGTTGTAACATTGGGTCGCTCGGGGGGTAGAATGATGTTTTGTCAATGAGATCTTGAATCTCATGGCCTTGACTGTAACAACTTGGTCGGTGTCGTGACCATCTTCTTTGGTGGTATTTGCAATATTTGGGTGGGTTATGGGAAGGAGTGGATTTGGTGGGGCCTCGGTTCCAAGGGTTTGAGATGCCCTTTTCGACTAGAACCCAGGGACTTTGGATAAAGGCATATGTAGTGGAGAGAAGGTTCGTTGACCCTGGGTTGGTACCTTGAAGCTTAGTTCTTGCTCCCGGAGGCATCGAGAAAAAGGTGTGGCATTGCGGACCTTGGTTGGGGAGGATTGGTGGTGACCATTCCGACCTCTGAAGTTCTTGTATTGGCGAGCCACTCGGACTGCATTGGTATTCGATTAAATGTTCTTGAGTGATCCGGTCTTGGTCAAACAGACCTTGTTTCATTGCATCCTCTATTTGCATCCCCATATCATGTAGATCTGCGAAAGTGGGGAAAGGAACTACGATCATCTTCTTCATTAACGCCGGCTGGAGATTGCGCACAATCATCCGGATCTGATCTCTGTCTGTTGGCCTTAAGGTCATCATCGATGCCTTCGCCCTCCATCGGGTTACAAAGTCAGAAAAAGATTCTTTGTGCTCCTGCCTCGTTGTCTCGAGATCACGAGTGGTAATCTCGATCTGTGTGTTATATGAATATTGTGCAACAAAGGCCTCGGCCATCTCATCCCAGTTTGTCTTCACACCATCCTCCAACTTTGCATACCAAGTGGATGCCACACCCGATAGAGTTCGACCGAACAAGGAAAGCTTTTGCGGTCGGGTTAGGCCCATTGGTCTTAAGATGTCTGAAAATAGCCGGAGGTGGACCATGGGGTCCCCGGATCCATCAAAGCGATCGATCTGGGGCATCTTAAATCTGTCCGGCAATGTCACGGCCACATCAGTATAGCCGTCTTCAATATTTGGGATGGCCTTCACCCCCCGAGAAGTCTTGAAGAGTTTTCCAACTTGCTCAATTTGGTATGTGGTCTACCTCGAACTCAAATGGGCGTCCGGGTAGTTAGGTGTAATGTTTTTGGGCGGTTGTGGTAGAAGCGGGGCGGAACCCGGCCAGATTGGAAGACCCGTGTCCTCTTGGGTGTTTTGTGGGTTTGGCGAGCATTTTGTGGATTTGGGAGGGTATTTTGGGTGTTACTGGATTTGGAGGGCATTACGGCGATAGATATCTGTTCGGAGTAATGGGGCCGGGTGGTGGAGGAACTGATGTGCCCCTGGTGGAGGAGGACACGGTGTGAAGCGGTCTGGCGTTCTGTTGTTATGTCTGATGATCCTTTCAATTTGTTGGGCCATAATGACTTTCTTTGTTTGGAAAATTCCGCCTGGCGGATAGCATCATCTTGCATTTGTTTCATGCTTTCACTCATCTGGCGCATCATCGCCTCCCATTGCTGTGTTCTGTTGTTCCATCGGCGGCAAGTGTATCTCTATAAGCGAAATAGGAATCTCAACCGGTATGCGACACTAGAATAAGCTTTATTCGGTGATCCGTGCTCGACACCTTGTGCCTTCTCGGCCTTCTTACGGTATTGGGGTAATGAGTAGAACACTGGATGTCCGTCAACTAGATCCTCGGATCGGTTGAGTCGGCGACCTCGTGTCCAAATTGCTTGGGGAGTATCGACTGGCTCGGAAGCAATCGTGCTACAAACTGCCCTAGCAAAAAGATAATAAAGCGAAAAGGAAATAAATGACCAGAAAAATGGGCATCATAACAGCTTAAATTTAAATACACACAACACACAGTCGGGCATACAACACCACAGTTGGATAAAATTTGGAAATACAACATCCTCAACCGATCCTTTTCTGTATCCTTTGTTTCCCTAAAAGCTGAATCGATATCCATGAGACAAGCGATTCTCAAATAAGCCGGTGATGCGCATGGCGTAGCGTGCCAACTCAAAAGCCCGATGCCCAAACTCATCTTGATACATGCATTCCTGTGAGGCGCACTCTAACAAGCACATAGCGAGATAAGTGAGCCAAAACACCCCTATGTTGGGGTAGGGTTTCCTGTCCTATTTAAATCGAGGAACTAGGGTTTCACTACGCCTTGGCGACTTCAAACAACCTATAAGCGGGTAAGCAACTTTGTCCTAGTTTGGAATGGTCACTATGGATCGAATATGCACTAGGTCGAATGGTCAAAAAGGGTGCCGGTAAAACCGGGTTTGTGTTCCCATCTTTGTCGAGCCAGGCCGTCGGCCTTATGGACATGACTTGACAAGACAAGCCTCCGACAAATCGTTCGGGAATGGCATATGGCAAACCACGGTGTCCTAAGCGCACCAATGCAAATGCAATGCAAAGAAACACACAAAGTGTAGTCAAAACCGGATATCATGAGTTGAGTCAAGTTCTCTAAATCCCGGTAGTCGCGAAGCTGTAACAACGCCCCATGAGGACCTCGCTTCTGATTCGGACTCGATTTTGTTGCGGTTCTCAATCTTGAACCAAGAGTCCAAATCCAAACCGTCGTTTTGAAGGAAAAGCAGATTTTTGAAAAAGTGCCAAACATGGGTGCTTTGCCGGATATGAGTCGCCACCTAAATATTTTAAAATGGGAAATTTAGGAAACCACGACTCGGTGCCAAAAGGCCACGTGTCCGTCATCACCAAAGTTGGCTCGGGAACTTGGGTACGATTGGGGAAGGTCACATCGTGAGCACCCCCGCTCGCCCGGTCAAAGGCCGGCCTCTACTAACCATGATATCTGTTTTTGAAAACATTGTGAGTTCTTATTCCGGTTATTAGCCTAGGTTACTATGTGATGCTCATGACAAACAAGTATAAATGGGCCGTCTGAATTGGAACAAAACATTTCATGTTTGTTTGTTTGAAAATGGTGTGATGGTGCTACCCTTGAGTAGGCTAAAATCTTGGATTTGCCACCCTCGGGTGGGCTTAGAAAACATGATTTTGCCACTATCTAGTGGGCTTAAAACAAACAGTCAATGAATTGTCCCAGTTCAAATAACCCAACCTCCACCCACAGGCATTCAAGGCAGTTTATATCACATAAGCACGTAGCCTCATGGTAAACATGCTATCATGGCAACACTCACATGCATGCAAGGATGCTAAAGCATAAAACTCACCGAGTACTCCAAGCCAAAAGCAAAAGCGATTAGAAATCATGCATGATCCTAAATATCTTTGAAATGCCTAATGCAACACATGCAAAATGCAAACTATAGCGAGGCTCGGCTATTCTAAATATGGCATATGAGATGCTCTGACTATCAAGTATTCAATTTGGAATTGAAATCTGATCACGGTTTGTATGATCTTGCGAGCAGGTGCGTGCAAAAGCAGATGAATGATGCAAACATCTTTGTCATCTTGTATGCTAATTGAAATATGCCTATATCTAACCATCATAATGGCGGGTAAATAAAGGGAGAAAAGAAATGGGGTTGGAAGACATACATCACACTCACACACCCTTATTACAACATTGCCCTCATGGCGAGGTCGAATAAATATCTGATCCAGAATAATACGGTCAGAAATATACAAATTCTAATTAATTAACAAATTAAACTAAGAAAGCTGTAAAGCTGGCATGCAAGCCAGGGGCTAACCGATGGATGATGTATCTTTGAAATTTTGGCGGAAATCCTTTGGGATGCCTAATTAGCCTCTGTTTGCGGTATTTCTCGAAATCTTGGGACTCGAAAAGTTGTTGATCCTCGATTTTTTATGCTTGAAGCGAGGAAAGGGCATAGCAATGTATTTTCACAAATATATGCATGCCTCGATCCTCGTGCCACCAATCACGCATACCGATGCATGATGGCGAGAACGGATTGCACAACTCAATATAGGGATGAATGCTACAACAAAACTTAACTCCATCATGGGTATCCGAATTGTGGGTGACTTAGGAATTGAGACCCGTTCCGTTACTCGGAGTACAAAACGCGCCTCGTTTCCCGTGCAATATACATGATATGCATGAAATGCAACTAATATGTGATATAGCATGCACGATGCCATGAAAATGAGATGTCTCGAAATGCGTGCCCACGGCACGCCGTCGAAATGTATGAATGCAATCTAAGATACAACCTAGTATGCACAATCTTTGTGAAAATGAGATGAAAATGAGATGCCTCGGCGTGCAGCGAACATAAACAAAGCGATGGCATGAAATACCGTCGGATAAAATAGAGTGCCTCGAAATCGTGCACGGGCACGCATAAGCGGCGATGATATGAATAAATCGGATAAAACGAAGTGCCTCGAAATCGTGCAGGCGCATAAGCGGCGATGATGAAATGAAAATCGGATAAAACGAAGTGCCTCGAAAGCGTGCATACGAACACGCCAGCGGCGATGATAAAATGAAAATCGGATACAACGAAGTGCCTCGAAAGCGGCGCAGGAGCCGCATAAGCCGGCGATGATAAAATGAAAATCGGATACAAGCGAAGTGCCTCGAAGCAGCATACGAACGCATAAGCGAAGCGATGATAAAAAAAAAATCGGATACAGCAAAGTGCCTCGAAAGCAGCCCGCGAGCCGCATAAGCCGGCGATGATAAAATGAAAATCGGATACAGCGAAGTGCCTCGGCAGCGCGCACGGAGCGCAAGCGGCGATGATGAAATGGGAT
>CM045769.1:173301476-173607856 GCA_025200525.1 Camellia lanceoleosa
TATGAGTAAGGGTATAATAGCTAAGCCTCAATTTCGACACATTTATAGATTACGATACGCATCTGAGTCAAGACTGTTTGATCTCCCATAAGTCAAAAGTTTTGAGATGATTTTTGACATTGCACATATGAGGTTAAGATCAATTAGATAACAGCTTTTGTGCTTTTAGTTTTGATCAAGATAGCGCGTATCTATTTGAGTTATTTTAGAAAACTCTGTGAAGAGAAATGACTGCTTAGAAAATTGATTATTCCTAATACTCAACAACACAATGGTGTGGTAGAGATAAAGAATTAAATATTGTTAATGTTAGGTAGATAATGGCGCAAAATGTTTCCCAATTGGGAATTACACTAGTTTGTTGCCTATATCCCTAACTAAGTGCCCTCCATATCAGATTTTACACTCCATCTCAGTAATGGGTTAGCGAAGAGCCATCTATGGGCGATCTGTAACCGTTAAGCAGCTTATCTTTATTTTACTTCTCATAAGATTGCGAAGTTAAGACCTAGGGTTCTATAGCGCATTATTGTATGTTGTCTTGTAAACACATAGGGTCGTGTGGCACATTATTGTATGTTGTCATGTAAACCCTCCGGGTCAAGTGCATATAAGTAAGCAGCTTTGTGGGCGTGCAACTAAGTCACATAAAGTTTTCTTAGTAAGGGTGACGTGAATAGAGTTTTTTGGAACTCTATAAGATAGAAAATTCTATGCATAGCGCTCTATGTAGCCTAGTTGAGAATGGAAAGAAATTTCCAATATCCTAGGGACAGTGGGAGCGATGTGTCTACTAATGGATTACTCCATTAGAGAAGAATACTCTACATTCTTTAGTTGCGTGGTAGCAAATGTGAAAATTTTCCACCTCATCACTGGGTGATTGAGAAGGAAACATTCATGATTGCTCCACAAGATGATAAAGAGCCTAGGATAATGCCAAAGGCTCTAGTCCCCTGTTTTTAGAAAGTGGATCAATGTTGCGCAGTTTAAGACAAAGTCCTTGAGGATTAACCATTTCTATAATTTGGTTGACTTTCCATTATGACGCGAAACTGTTCTAAAGTTATGCATAATTTGGATAGTCATTGTTGAGGCATAAGGCTCGCTAGATACCGAAAAGTCGCACCATTGAGGAATGTGTAGACCATGAGATGACTTCCTCCTGGGGAGTGAAGTTATTTTGACTTAGGTTATGATTGACATAAGTTCAGAACATTGATTTGTGTACATTGTGACCCAACTTCTCTTTGAGAATTGGATAAGTAGATCCGTAAGGATTTACCTTCTGCTTTTATGGTGAAAAGTTAGGAGCGCAAAAAAAAAAAAAAAAAGGTTGGTAGTTCCAATAAATCTTTTACAGCCTAAAACAGTTATCCAAATAGTGGTTCTTAGATTTCGTCAAGCCATGATAGGCCGACGATAATCGATAAAGACCACTGAGGCATGATCAATGGTCCAAAAAGAACTTTTTTCTTACTTTGTCATTATGAGCCAAGAATTTATAAGGTTGTCGCCACCTAGGGTAGGTAGTCCTCTATTTTAGATATGATGGACATGGGTGATGTAATTTATATGCTCGGATGAACGATCCTTAGGGATTGTTTTGGAAAAATTCTCGGTTTGTCTTTAATGACTTACATAAGGAATATCCTAGAACAATTCTAGATGCAAAATTACAAACCCATTGACTTACCTATCAGTAAAAGCCAGAGCCTTAGCTATTGAGTGAATCCTCGGATTGTCTTTGAGAGAAATAGATGACCTATATTCCTTGATCTTTTCTTTGTTGTGGGAGCCTAGAGTACGCTATGTGGGCGTATTCGGCATGATAAGTGTTATCTTTGGTAAACGGTCAACTGGTTGTTTAGACATTGACCTTGCTCATTAGACTGTGGATAGAATGCTTTACTAGTAGTATATTAATTTGCTCCTTGTAAGATTCAATCCGCTAGTTTGGCGCATCTGCGCTAGTTGGGCGCATCAAGAATGAACGCAAATTGGTCACCAAAATATCTTTAGAGAGGTAATTGCGCAAGAGGTAGTGATTTTAAATCACTTCATGTGAGGCGCACATGGAGAATTCCATTGTATATGCTTATCACAAGAGGTGTTGATAAGGCTTATGTTTGGAATCTAGAATTGTGATCTTGAATCACTTCATGTGAGGCGCACATGGTGCATTCCATTGTATATACTTAATGCAAGAGGTGCTGATAAAGCTTATATTTGGAATCTAGAATTGCGCAAGCTGTGGTCATTTGTTTTTAGATCGATCACTTATTTGTTGTAAGATGATGGGATGTTGACACTATTATGGTTTGTGTCATAATGATTAGCAGATGATGATGTCAGCAGGTAAGATTGGCTCACTCACACGAGCAATCGCCCTTGGCGCTTGGGAGCGAGCAAGGATGAGACTAGTGGTTTAATTTTTATTTGGAGCCAAGAGAGGCTTAAATTATCCACTATGCATGTCGCCTTGGTTACAACCAAGATGAGGTCATGTTAAAGACCAAACATGGATGTTAGTACCCACTTTCCATGTTGTGCCTGTTATGATTAGCCAGATGCGAGATCTCATTTGGCGCCTAGAAGGCGAGCAAATAAAGAATTCGAGTTAGGCGCTAGAAAGCAACTAGACTAAGATCTGTACAGTGTATCGAGTATGACATCACTCTTTTTGGAAGAGGTACTCCACCGTAACATATATTCATACTATATGTGCTTGGCGACTGAGTAATGAGGTGAGAGAATGGATCCCTGTTTCTTCACCGTGTGAGTCTTACGTGTCATTATTGATATGACTTTCATTTATGTACCCTTTTTGTGACTTTTGACTATGTCATAAGGTAAGGGGTTGATGTTCTGCTACTTTGGTATGTTGCCTGCGGTCATGTATGATTCGGCCTTAAGGGACATCACTGGGAAAGCGGTCAATCCTAAACTAAATGGCATAAGGGCAAAGGGAAGATCATCTAGTATTACACCACTGTTGTATATTCACTGCCGGCAACTCACATCGCTCTGTATAAGAGGCGAATTGAGTGTGAATATATCACAAGAATTGAGAGGGTCAAACATGCTCTTTTTGAGGGATTAGAGATGTTTTTTGGACCGGTGTAATTAGATGGGTCTGAGGTATATGAGACACTATTTCTGTTCTTTTTTTTGGGTTGATGTCTCTATGCTGGCTCATTTTGAGTTTCTAGTATAGAGCTCCTATATGCAGGTGTTCTCAGCAGTCGCACGTTGCATTGGCTAGTATGAGATTGTTCATTTTTTGGGAGATTGAGATAGAGATGTGGCAGTGTCATGCCAACTCATGTGCGAGTGGGAGATGTTAGAAAATAGGCGCCCATGTGGCATGGCCCTTTGAGTTTTTTGAACTTGAACCTCTTGAACCTTATCCATGTAAGTTTGAATTTTAATTCAAACTTATTTGGATAACCATTCAGGATATCTATATCTATCATATCAATAGATATATATTGGTTGTTATTGATTATATACATCTGATGAATGGGAGATACGTATATCATATACGTTATGGGGTTTTTACCCATAATCTTTTTTCCAGACTCTCCTCTCTCTCTAACTCTCTCCTAAAATACAACGATCAAAAGCCATTTGCACTGTGATTTGTGTGGGTGATATTCACTATTGTAATATCACTCCATTGCTGGGTTGACTGATCAGATTCAGGAAGCACGTGATTTATCCACGAGATCTTTCAATTCAGACTCTGTTCTAAAGGTATGACCATAATTTTTATTCCGCTGCGTTATACTTTGTTTTACATAACTGGTAAAGGAGAAAGTAATAATCATCATATTTGTGATTATAATTACTTCTTAACATGGTTAGGGGAATCAATGGGACTAGGATTAATCAAAGTTTTAGCACTTGGAGATTAATAGTTTGAATCTTTTTACCTGCATGTAAATCTAATTTTTTGTGTAATTATTGAAAAAAATTTCTTCTTACTTTTAGAGTTTCTTTGACTAATTTGTATGTTATATTAAATTTTTGTCATTATATATTGTCACGAAACAGGGAAGCAATATCCTAGTTAAATTATAAATTTTTAATATTATCTTTAGGGAAAATTCTAAATATGTATAAAATTAATATTAAAAATTTGACAAGAATAATGCGACAATGTCATTATTATAAATAAATTCATCTTTAATGGTGTTTTGTTTTGAAGTTAAAGTTCTACAATGAACCACATCATTATATATTAATTTTTTTTGTTTATATAACATTACTCTTTTATTTTTTTAAGAAAATACGTGTAAAAAAATAGAAAGAATAATTTGACAACTTATAAAAAGACTAACATCGCTTTGCATCCAAACATAAACACGAAAAAAGTCTAAAAAGACGATTATTATTAATTTTATTAAGAAAAAGATAAGCTAGGTGCCATTACCCCCACCAAAATAAATAAATGAATAGAATGAATTGAAGTTTTTTTTTTTTTTTTTTGGAACGAGGAATTCAATGTTGAATTTTCTACCTAATGCTGTCACTATCCTATGTCTCCTCTTCGAGTTGAATGTCTAAAACTTGTTTGTCATTGTGTTATTGAGATGAGACCACAGATTTAGACCACTACCCCCTTTCATTCACTGCCTTTCCTAAGCTGACTTCTTTTTCCTTTTCTTTTTTTTTGAAAGAAAATAATTCAATTTTTTTTTATACATAAATCACTCAAAATAATGTGATAATTACATTTTTGTACAATTATTGAAATGGAATGATATGAAGAGATCACATTATTTTGTATAAATTTTATGTTTAAATTTTCTAATTATATAATATTACTTTTTATTTTTAATTTTTTAAACTGACACTACAAAAAAATTGACTTTTTTGCGTTGGCAAAACGCCGTCTCAAAAGGGTTTTTGCGACGACAGATGACTTTTAGCGACAACAAATGGAGGGTCGCAACAAAGGGGGTTGCAAAAAGGTTTTAGCGACGGAGAGAGAGATAAGAGATGAGCGAGACAGACCGAGAGAGATAGAGAGATGAGAGAAAGATTGAGAGAAGAGAGATGAGCAGAGAGATGAGAAAGATAACGAGAAGAGAGATGAGCGAAAGAGACAGAGAGAGAAAAAAAATGAGAGAAGAGATAGATGAGTGAGAGACACAGAGAGAGAGAGAGAGACAAATAGACAAACAGACAGAGAGAGAAGAGTGATGAGTGAGAGAGAGAAAGAGAAGAGAGAAAGGAAGATGAAAAAATAGGTGAAAAGAGATAGACAGAGAGAGAGAGAGAGAAAGAGTGAAAAGAGATAAACGAGAAAGACACAGAGAGAGATGAGTGACAGAGATAAAGAAGAGAAAGATAGAGAGAGAAGAGAGATAGTGACAAGAGAGATGTGCGAGAGACATAGAGAGAAAGAAACAGATAGACAGACAGAGAAGAGTGATAAGTGAGAGAGAGAAAGAGAAGAAAGACAGAGACACATAAAGAAAGAGAGACAGACAGATAGAGAAGAGTGATGAGTGAGAGAGAGAAAGAGAAGAGAGACAGAGACAAAGAGATAGGAAGATGAAAAAATTGGTGAAAAGAGAAATATTCAAAAGAGTAAGACGACGTCATTTTTTTATTTTTATTTTTTTTGTGACAGAAAAATACCGTTGTATTTATTTAAACCATTTTGTGCCTATATATATATGAAGCCGTCTCAAAGCCACAATATATATATATAATTTTTTTTACTTGTTTTTTTGAAACGGTACCTATTACAGTCGCAAAAAACTCTTTTTTTTTTTGCGACTGCAACCTATGCCGTCTCAAAAATTCTATTTTTTTGCGACAGCAATCTTCACCGTCGCAAATACTCTATTTTTTTTTTGCGACGGCAATTTCTACTGTCACAAATACTCATTTTTTCGCGACAGCATTTTATGCCGTCACAAATATTCTATTTTTTTGCGACAGCAAGTTGTACCGTCTTAAAAAGTCATATTTTTTAACAACGACAAGTTGTGCTGTCGTAAAAAGTTTTGTCTTTTAAGCCCCATTCTCTTGTAGCGTGAGGTACAATTGTGCAAACATAACACAATAATATTACTAATTAAGACTAATTTAGGTGGTCAGAACCTTTTCACTTCGTTGCCTATAAAAGAAAGGACAACACTATGAATGTTATTATTGTAATTTCCATCCACAATAAGTTAAGCCAAAAAAAAAAAAAAGACTTGCATCCAACTAAAAGTATAGTTTGTTGTATGTCATCATATGTGATCATTTACCTCGAAAAAATTATATATACAGCATGAAAGCAGAGTTTGTGTTTTAAAATTACGTGTCACAATTGTTGTTATTTAAGTAATAATTATTATCATTAAAAAAATTATATTATTCTATATAAAATTTATATTTATACAACATAACATTTTTTTTTATTTATTTATAGAAGATATGGTTTTATACGTTTTCTTTTTTGGGTGGCTGATGAAAATTTATAATTCAATAAATTCAGGCTTGGATTCTTTACCATTTTTATAATTTAGGGTAAATTACACTGACACCTCCTGAGGTTTATATTTATTATAATTCTCCCCTCACCTTTTGAAAATTACATCTCCTCCCCCTCGAGGTTTAAAGTTTTATTACAGATTCCTCCTTCAATAATTTAATTTTTTACAATACCAATTTTGCCCTCACTAGGTAAATTACATTGACACCTATCACATTTTACAAATTACAATCCCTTCCTTAAGGTTTAAAATAGCATTACCAATTGCCCCATCGATTAGTATTAGTTGGAAAAAAATTCATTGAAAAAAAAAGGGTAAATGACACTGAAAATAGTATTACGTGACAACAAAAGTTTCAATAATGTAAAGATGAAAGTAGCTTTTCATCAAATGGAAATTCTTTATCAAATTTTGTTTATCATTTTATTTGATACATTTATGCATGACAAATACACATATAAATGTCATTATAATAAAATAAAATAAAAAATCCTAAAAATATGATAAAATTTTTCTCACTTCTCATTTAAACCCTTCCCACTTCCCACTTAGGCTTAAATATTTCAATTTTTTTTTTCTTCCACTTTTGGCCCTTGGATTAACAACATGTGACATTTTTAATTGGAGAAGTGGGTAACAGTTTCTCAATAACACATGATACGAAGGGGATGTGGGCTAATAAGGAAATGTAGAAATCCTGCTATTTAATGTGGAAATCATCCTCTTATATAATCACATAGTAGAGTATTGCCCAATGAAAGAAATGTTTGACTTTTAAAAGTAGACTCGGTTGGGCCAAGGAAACATAACTGACCGTATCTGGAGGTGTGAAGTGGATAAATCTGATTCCCATAAGTCATGTAGGCTTGATACGGATACAGCTGCTTATCACCCACATTAAAATCAACCAGTTTAGTTCAACTATACTCGCCTTAATTCCCTCATTTAGGACAGATGGAACCCCCACAACGGCATTTTTCTATATGCTAAACATAAGGAAGGAGCCTGTTTATCAAGTACTGTAACGCCCTCAAAATAATACATAAAATCCATCACTTTAGACATGCATTGATATAAGAGAAATCAACCATTTATAATCATCAGAGTAGTTCTTACAACAGCATTACATGTTAACAACAAAAGCAAGGGCCCTACTGCCTTACAGCTTTCCAAGTTAACACTTGATTACAAAAAAATGTACTAACTCTATACAAATAAGCCCTTGGCTTAATACACATGTAATACTAACAAAATAATCCAAAAGAGTCTTCAACTCTCATAACTATCCAAGCTATGTCCTTGGAGGCGGCATGCTATCTGTACCTGAAAATGATGTTCCCATATGAGGTGAGCCACGGCCTAGTAGAAATACACCAAACCAACTATGAACAATGACTAAAAGATTAGCAATTAATAGATGGCCAACACAGATACATGCGCTTATATCATGTTACAATTTCATGACATAGAAGTCCATGTTACTTTTCATTCTCCATTTTCAGTAGTTAAGCTTATTAGCTAAATCAATATATCAATAAATAAGCATATGAGCTATATCAACATCTCAACAAATAAGTATAAGAACTATATCATATAACCAAAGATAAGCATATGAGCTATATCTATACTTCTCTTGACAAGCATATAAGCTGTGTCTACACTTCTCAAAGATAAGCATAGGAGCTGTATCTACGGAGTTCATTCCCTATCTCCTCCCAACACTATCCGGTTTAGAGGTACATCCCCATCTTCCCCTAAACCGTGGAGTACATCCCCCATCTCCTTCTCTACACACAATGCATATAAACACATAGATTCTATATACAATCAATTAACATATAAAGTTAATGTATTCTATCAACCGTCATGCTCCATGACACATTCCATTGATTAGTTTTCATTTGCCTAATCATCATGCATTGTCTACAACAATCAAGACTATCCTCCACCGATAGCCCAAAGCAGTTATTTCTAAACAGAAAATAAATGTACAAAATGGATAATATATTAACATTTCAATTTGATGAGCGATAAATAATTCAGCTACACCCTTTAATCCCATACATCCTCAATTCCAACTTTTCTAATTCAATTCCTCATTTTCTCAAATTAATTACACGAATTAATTTATTATGTCAATTAGGGCAAATTCCCTTAACTAACAAAATAACCCTAAGGTTCCATTTTCATCCACTTTCATCATCTATTTCATTATTCTATGCCAAACTTGCATTTAGGTTTGTTATAAACAAAACCCCAACTTTTGTAAAATTACACAAAAGGCCCAAACTTTCTCACAACTACCTAACAACACCCAACATATCAAAATGCTAAAATTTAAAGACAAAATTCATAAGGAGGAGTAGGATATCCCTACCTCAAAGATAGAGCTCAAATGGAAAAGAGACCAAAACCAAAGTGCTCCAAAAACCAAACCTTTCGGATCAAAACGACGCCCTCGACGATCAACACAACTTTTACAAAGGCCGAAGAGAGAGAGGACACTCTAACTAGATCAAACCCTAGAGAGAAGGGAGTTTCTAGAGAGAGAAGGTCTCAAATGGTGTTTTTGAAAAGTAAGAGAGAGAATGATGTTGTAAAAAGTGATCTAAAAATGTCCGACTGTGTACTGATATACGACATTTCTGCTCGAGCGGAAAACACAACGCTCGAGCGTAAAGAACAAAAATCTGGGTCCGCTCGAGCTCAAAAATACCCGCTCGAGCGCCAAGACACATGAATAAAGTGCACCCGCTCGAGCGCAGATTTCCCCCTCCCAGAACTTACACCAACAATGTACTACCCGCTCGAGCGCCAACAATCCCGCTCGAGCGCAACTCGCTCGAGCGCAGGAAATCCGCTCGAGCGTAGAAATCACATCTGCAGAAGTTTTGCAGAGAACCAAAATACTGTGAGTGTGTAAATCCCGCTCAAGCGCAATAAGGCCCGCTCGAGTGTGAAGCCAAAAACCAAACCTCGCTCGAGCATAGAATAACCCGCTCGAGCGTAACACCAAAAACCTGGGCAACTAGATTTGAGACTTAGGCTCAACCAACCTGTAACACACCTGCCCAAAACATCCCAAAACTCACACAAAAGGAATTAAAGGACGACAACAAGATAGACACAACTACCAACTCCACGGAACCAAGCCCGGAGTACAATTGAACAGAAAAGGGAATACCGGGATCGCTATAACCTTCCCTCCTTAAAGAATTTCGTCCCCGAAATTAAATAAAAGTTTTTCAAAAAACGAGTTTTCTCAATTTCCAACAATATTACAACATAATATTAAACCCTCCGACCCATTACCGGTCAATTCCATCTCTTTTCAAGGGGCATTTCGCAATATACACAACAACCTGCATTCCTTGAAATTTACCAATTTCAATTCATCTTCCACAATTTCATAACACATGCAACATTAATATCATGCTTGCAATCCCGCAATTCATTTAACATACACAATGTTAAAACAAACTTCCATTAACCAAAACATTCACAATGTTTTACAACTTAGGACATATATAATGTCTTCAAAGTTCAATATCATTACAACATTTCAATTATATGATTACACATCAACAAACATGTCCGGATGTCCGGATACTTTTCACGGACTTCCAACTCACGTTCCCAAGTGGCTTCCTCCACTCCGTGATGTTTCCACAAAACCTTCACTAAAGGGATGGTCTTGCCACGCAGGACTTGATCCCGCTTATCCAAGACCCGAGCCGGTCTCTCCTCATACGAGGCATCCTCATCTACCTCTAAGTCGGTCCAATCTAACACATGGGACGGATCCGGCTCATACTTTCGAAGCATACTCACATGAAACACGTTATGAACCCCGGACAACTGTGGCGGCAAAGCTAAACGATAAGCAACCTCGCCAATCCTCTCAAGGATCTCAAAAGGACCACTAAACCGAGGGGATAACTTCCCACTCTTCCCAAACCTCATCAATCCCCGCCTAGGTGATATCTTCAGAAAGACATGATCACCTATCTCAAACACTAAAGGCCTCCTCCTACGGTCGACATAAGATTTCTGACGACTCTGGGCTGTAACAAGCTTCCTACGGATAAGCTCAACTTTCTCCGTCGTTTCCCTCACCAATTCCGGACCCAACAAAGGTGCATCACCCACCTCGGCCGAACAAATTGAAGACCTACACGGTCGGCCATATAAGGCCTCAAACGGTGCCATACCGATGCTAGACTGAAAACTGTTGTTGTAGGCAAACTCCACCAAGGGCAAGTGCCTCTCCCACGTCCCACTGAAGTCAAGGACACAACCCCAAAGCATATCCTCAAGGATCTGAATAATGCTAGTACGGATCGCCGTCGGTCACCGAGGGTGATAAGCCGTACTGAAGGTCAACTTAGTACCCAAGGCACTCTGCAAACTCTGCCACAACCTAGCAGTAAAACGAGGATCTCTATCTGAGACGATCGTCACTGGGACCCCGTGCAACCTCACTATGTCCCGAATATACAAGTCGGCAAGATGATCTACCGAATCTCTCACGCGCATAGGGATGAAGTGCGCCGACTTAGTCAACCAGTCTACAACCACCCAAATAGCATCACTACCCCGCTGGGTCCTCGGAAGACCTACAACGAAGTCCATAGTGACATGCTCCCACTTCCACTAGGCAACAGGAAAGGGTTGCAACAAACTCACTGGCCTCTGATGCTCGGCCTTCACTTGCTGACAAGTAAGGCACTTAGACACGAAGGCTGCCACATCTCTTTTCATACCCCGCCACCAAAACTGGCAACTCAAATCCCGATACATCATAATACCTCCCGGATGCACTGCAAGGCGCGAATGATGAAACTCTCGGAGTACCTCCTTTTGGCAAGACTCCGGCACCAACAAACGGTCTCGGTACCTCACACTCGTGTCGGGATACACCGCCAAACCCTTCTCAACCTTCCCACTGGAGATCTTCTCTCGGTGGGATTCTACCTCAAGGTCACCTCTCTGTGCCTCTAGCACTCGAGTCACAAGTGTAGGCTGTGCAACAACAGAAAATAAGGCTGCAGTCTCAACAGATTTGCTCAGATGCAAATCAAACTCGCCAAGTGCCCCCAACATCTCCCACTCCCGGATGGCGACACAAGCTACATCACCTATGGATTTCCTGCTAAGGGCATCGGCCACCACATTGGCCTTCCCCGGGTGATAATGCAACTCGAAGTCGTAATCTTCAATAAACTCCATCCACCTCCTCTGCCTCAAGTTCAAGTCTTTCTGTGAAAATAAATATTTCAGACTCTTATGATCCGAGAACACCTCGAATCTCTCGCCATAAAGGTAGTGCCTCCAGATTTTCAAGGCAAAGATCATTACTGCTAACTCTAGGTCATGTGTAGGGTAATTCTTCTCGTGAATTTTTAACTGACGTGAGCCATAAGCTACCACTTTCCCCTCTTACATCAACACACAACCCAAACCCTCTCGTGAGGCATCACAATAAACTGCATAACCCAACCCTCTCTCCAGAATAATCAAAACCGGAGCGGTGGTCAATCTAACTTTCAGCTCTTGGAACGGCTTTTCACAAGTCTCACTCCATACGAATTTGACTCCCTTCCGAGTCAATCTAGTCAACGGTGAAGCTAACCTGGAGAAATCTTTCACAAACCGGCGATAATACCCAGCTAATCCTAGAAAACTGCGGATCTCAAACACACTCGTAGGCTGTGCCCAATCTTGCACTGCCTCAGTTTTGGATGTATCAACAGACACCCCTTCCCCGAATACCACATGGCCTAAGAATTTGACTTCTCCTAGCTAAAACTCACACTTTCCAAACTTGGCATACAGCCTATAGGCTCTAAGCAATTCAAGCACCACTCCCAAGTGTTCCTCATGCTCCTCCTCAAAAGGTGAATAAATCAGGATGTCATCCACGAAAACGACTACAAAACGATCCAAGAATTCCCGAAAAATCCGGTTCATCAAGTCCATAAAGACTGCCGGTGCGTTGGTAAGCCCAAATGGCATCACCAAAAACTCGTAATGGCTATACCGTATACGGAATGCCGTCTTCGGAATATCTTCTTCCTTGACCCTCAACTGGTGGTAACCCGATCTCAAATCTATCTTAGAGAAACAACGGGAACCCTTCAACTGGTCAAATAGATCATCTATACGGGGCATGGGGTACTTATTCTTAACCGTAGCCCGATTCAATTTCCGGTAGTCGATACACAATCTTAAGGCACCATCTTTCTTTTTAGCAAAGAGGGCCGGTGCTCCCCATGGTGAAACACTAGGGCGAACAAAACCCTTATCTAGCAATTCCTGGAGCTGAACTTTCAACTCAACCAACTTTGCTGGAGCAAAACAATAAGGTGCCATAGAAATCGGCGCTGTGCCGGGCACTAAATCAATAGAGAACTCAATCTCTCGGTGAGGTGGCAAACTAACGAGATCCTCGGGAAAGACGTCCGAGTACTCACAAACTACCCTCGGCAACACAACCTGGGTCTCATCACACTCACCACTCTCAAAGCTAGCGAGTAAACCACTAAGCTCATTCCGCCCTCGCAGATCATACCCCGGTGGCACAACACTACCAACCCGGTCTCCCAAGAAATGGAAACACTCCCCACTCACGGTACAACAAGTGACCCTTTGGCGGTAGTAATCAATAACTGCCCGGTATGACGATAACCAGTCCATACCCAAAATAACATCAAAGCCCTTCATGGGCATAACTACAAAAGGAAATGGAAGCCTATGATCGGCGACCTCTATATCACAACCTCTACATCCATGTTTCAAAATCAACTCACCCTCAACAGGTGGCACAACACAAATAGGAGATGCTAAAAGTGCTAACTCCAACTCCAACACAGATGCAAATGCAGCAGATACAAAAGAATGAGACGCACCCGTATCAATCAACACACTAGCAACTGAGTTGCAAAACAAAAAGGTACCTCTCACTACTGATGGAGCCGATTAGGTCCTCTTGATAAAGATACACGCACTCAGAGGCCTCGATCCATCTGCCACCAGAGGAGCATACGATCGCCAGAGACTGACCGACGACGAAGCCCGGATTGGCCCTCGAGGCCCGCAGATCGAGCTGGTGATAACTCTGGCTCGCTTAGAGCCGACGTTCTGGTGGCACTCAATCGTGGGCGAACCTCTTCAGTGCTCAAAGGTCCACACTAATAGCAAGACAAGAGCCGCCCAAACTCGACTCATGGTCTAGTCAAGAAGAAGCGACTCTCGACCTCCGCCTTCAGGGCAACCGACTTGTGGCCCAATTGACCACACTTGTAACAGGTGAACTCTCCCTGATTGCCTCTCCCCGAGCCTGCACTCGGCACCGGAAAGGTCGATCTAGCCACACCACCCTGAGACTGCTAAGGGTTATAACCCTTCTGCCTCCTGCCATCACCTTGGCCATCTTGGCTCCTCTTGGAACCTTTATTCCTCTCCTCTTCCTCCTCCTGCATCAAGAGCTCCATATGAGCTGCAGCATCCACCAGATGTCTATACTCTCGAATGAAAGATCCACCAACCCTCAACTTGAGGCCACGCCTCAACTTCCGCTCAAACTCATAGCAACGACGTTCCTCGGACGCCACAAGTTCAGGTGAAAACCTGGACAAGCTAGTAAATGTAGCCTCAAACTTGGCCACAGACAGACCCTCCTGTTTGAGCCGACTAAACTGGTCCCTCAGCTTCTCTCTAGCAGCTGAAGATAAGAACCTCCCCTGGAAAGCCTCTACAAAAGCCTCCCATGTACCACCAACACGGCCTTTCTCATACTTCCACCATTGACCCGCATCTCCCTTTAGCTGGAAGGATGCCAAGGTCAATTTTAGTGCTCCGTCCTCAATGCCAAGCATCTCGAACATCTTACTCATTTGTTCCAACCACTCGTCTGCCTTCAGTGGTTCCTTTGGATCCCCAATAAACTCGTCCGGGTTAGACTGGAAGAACTCCTTCTTCAAGAATGAAGGCCCTGCCTCAGCAACTTGATTCCCTGCTCTGAGAATACCCAAAGCTCCTGCTATCTCTTGGGCCAAGGCACTCATAGCTTGTCGACCATTGCTCGCCACATTGGCTCGACCAACTCCCTCTGTCTGCCGAATCTCATCCCAGATAGGCACTTCCTGCCTCCTAGGCCTACTATGCCTACCACCTCTTCCTCGTCCTGACATCCTAATAAAGGAAACGAAGAACATTAGCACATTCATAAATGTGCCGAAACTAAACACTCGCGTCCTAGTGCATGGACAACTATAATTCACTCCACGTAAGCACATAAACACATCAGCACTTACGAATTTCATTTCCGGATAATGATAGTCCCGAGGCGTTACTAGAGTTCCGGTTAGAAACAGCATTGATCAAGTGCTTTTCCAACAAGACTCACAGAAACCCGAGGATCCAATCATCATCCTAGAAATTAAATCCCATACCCAAATAATCACATAAGCATGTTATCAATTAAACACATGGTATAAGACACTACACCTAAGTCTCTTTCAAGCGAGACAAACCCATTGTGATCCTAATCACTTCCCACGTACCTAAAGTATTCGAACCCGGTATGCTCTGATACCAAGTTGTAACGCCCTCAAAATAATGCATAAAACCCATCACTTTAGACATGCATTGATATAAGAGAAATCAACCATTTATAATCATCAGAGTAGTTCTTACAACAGCATTACATGTTAACAACAAAAGTAAGGGCCCTACTGCCTTACAGCTTTCCAAGTTAACACTTGGTTACAAAAAAAGGTACTAACTCTATACAAATAAGCCCTTGGCTTAATACACATGTAATACTAACAAAATAATCCAAAAGGGTTTTCAACTCTCATAACTATCCAAGCTATGTCCTTGGAGGCGGCATACTACCTGTACTTGAAAATGATGTTCCCATATAGGGTGAGCCACAGCCCAGTAGAAATACACCAAACCAACTATGAACAATGACTAAAAGATTAGCAATTAATAGATGGCCAACATAGATACATCCGCTTATATCAAGTTACAATTTCATGACATACAAGTTCATGTTACTTTTCATTCTCCATTTTCAGTAGTTAAGCTTATTAGCTAAATCAATATATCAACAAATAAGCATATGAGCTATATCAACATCTCAACAGATAAGTATAAGAACTATATCATATAACCAAAGATAAGCATATGAGCTATATTTATACTTCTCTTGACAAGCATATGAGCTGTGTCTACACTTCTCAAAGATAAGCATATGAGCTGTATCTACGGAGTTCATCCCCTATTTCCTCCCAACACTATCCGGTTTAGAGGTACATCCCCCATCTTCCCCTAAACCTCGGAGTACATCCCCCATCTCTTCCTCTACACACAATGCATATAAACACATAGGTTCTATACACAATCAATTAATACATAAATTTAATGTATTCTATCAACCGTCATGCTCTATGACACATTCCATTGATTAGTTTTCGTTTGCCTAATCATTATGCATTGTCTACAATAATCAAGACTATCCTCCACCGATAGCTCAAAGCAGTTATTTCTAAATAGAAAATAAATGCACAAAATGGATAATATATCAACATTTCAATTTGGTGAGCGATAAATAATTCAACTACACCCTTTAATCTCATACATCCTCAATTCCAACTTTTCTAATTCAATTCCTCATTTTCTCAAATTAATTACACGAATTAATTTATTATGTCAATTAGGGCAAATTCCCTTAACTAACAAAATAACCCTAAGGTTCCATTTTCATCCACTTCCGTCATCTATTTCATTATTCTATGCCAAACTTGCATTTAGGTTCGTTATAAACAAAACTCCAACTTTTGTAAAATTACACAAAAGGCCCAAACTTTCTCACAACTACCTAACAACACCTAACATATCAAAATGCTAAAATTTAAAGACAAAATCCATAAGGAGAAGTAGGATATCCCTACCTCAAAGATAGAGCTCGAATGGAGAAGAGAGCAAAACCAAAGTGCTCCAAAAACCAAACCTTTCGGATCAAAACGACGCCTTCGACGATCAACACAACTTTTACAAAGGCCGAAAAGAGGGAGGACACTCTAACTAGATCAAACCCTAGAGAGAAGGGAGTTTCTAGAGAGAGAATGTCTCAAATGGTGTTTTTGAAAAGTAAGAGAGAGAATGATGTTGTAAAAAATGATCTAAAAATGTCCGACTGTGTACTGATATACGACATTTCCGCTCGAGCGGAAAACACAACGCTTGAACGTAAAGAACAAAAATCTGGGTCCGCTCGAGCTCAAGAATACTCGCTCGAGCGCCAAGACATATGAATAAAGTGCACCCGCTCGAGCGAAAAACCAGTCCGCTCGAACGCAGATTTCCCCTTCCCAGAACTTACACCAACAATGTACTACCCGCTCGAGTGCCAACAATCCCGCTCGAGCGCAACTCGCTCGAGCACAGGAAATCTGCTCGAGCGTAGAAATCACATCTACAGAAGTTTTGCAGAGAACCAAAATATTGTGAGTGTGTAAATCCCGCTCGAGCGTGAAGCCAAAAACCAAACCTCGCTTGAACGTAGAATAACCCGCTCGAGCGTAACACCAAAAACCTGGGCAACTAAATTTGAGACTCAGGCTCAACCAACCTGTAACACACCTGCCCAAAACATCCCAAAACTCACACAAAAGGAATTAAAGGACGACAACAAGATAGACACAACTACCAACTCCACGGAACCGAGCCCGGAGTACAACTGAACAGAAAAGGGAATATCGGGATCGCTATAAGTACACTTTACCGGGAAATCAACAAAGTACTCTTTCATTATTCGGCTGTCAGTCAGAGAATGTGCTAACTGAATTGAAGAAGCAACGTTGGCTTAGTTAAATAAAAAAGTGTCTAGGTTCAGTTTTTTTCGTTTTAGGGTTTTATTGAATCCTTTCTCTGAATCGTTTGTAACAAGGTAGCCGTAGGGGCTGGATTGAATCCTTCTTTCCCATTTTCCTTGTCTTGTCCAAGCTCCGATCGCATTGTATTTAAAGAACTGAGTTAGCTTATTTTTTAGTGATAGCGGTTCTTGCACATTGAGGCGACTCCGAGAAATCGGTCAAGCAGTGGGCTACCCTCGACTCACCTCTCTCTCTATAAAAACCCCTCCTCAGAGGAGAACAGAAGGTCCAGGATGAGTATGTCCTGGATTCCTGGATTCATTCTCGTCTTGATACACCATGGAATTTTCGAAATCTACAAAAACATTAACGGAGAAGGTTCGTAATGATCTTCTCAAAGATCACAAGGTGCTGAAGGATAGAGGGGCCTGTAGGTTTTTGTGAAAGGGATGCTCTAATCATGTTATTGCTGAAAACAATTATTATGGAATTTGTTGAAGGATGGGATTGAAGAGATTTTTAGACTTGTAGCCTAGCCAATCTAGACTTACTCGAGATATTTTTGTACTTTTACACTTTGGAAACACTTGAAAAAGTCACATCTTTTTTATTTTTAGTGGCTTTTCTCAAAATTAAATATCTATATATATTTATTTTTTCTATTTGTCTTGTATAGATGAATTTAAAAAGTTAAAAAATTTTGAAAAAAAGCTAAAATAAGCCCAAAAAAATGCTACTATTTTTGGCCCTTTTTTTTTCTTTTCTTTTTTATAATTTTTCAACTCGTCTTGCCGTACTAAATCTAGAAATTTAATTTTTTAAATTTGTTAATAAAGTCACTAAAGATAAAAATAAGTATATATAAAAAATAAAAAAACTACTAAATAAGTAAAGGGCTGTTTGGGAAGTTCCAAATTAATATATTTTTTGACTTCTTACGAAAATATTTGAAATGTAGGTTGGGTTTAAAATGATATAATAGATAAGTGATGTGATCAAAATAAAATGATGTGCTAAAATAACACATGTCAAACAACACCTAAATCTTAAATACCTACTTAAACTCAGTCCACATCCAATCCAATCCAAATTTGACCCAATTCAATGTTTGTTCAGCATTACTATTATCGGCCTTGGATCAGAACCATTTGGGTCAAATAAAAAAGAATGTTGATATTTGACAACTCTCATTCAATAATATTCAATCAAATTTAACAGGTTAAAATTTTACCATAGAATATAATGCCTTGTTTGATATGAGTATGGTGTGCCTTGTTCGAGGGCAAATTATTTAATATTTTTTGAGTATCACGTATTTATATTTTTTAATCAATTATCATTTAATATATTTTTTTATATTTCTCAATCACTCAACATGATACCTCATCTACCCCCTTCCTCACAAATCATAATAATATGAAATATCAAGTGTCCATATTATGAAATTACTGAATAATTACCCTTGTTCGAGATCATACAAAGCTATAAAATCAACATTCTTCCAATGAAAAAACAAATTACTTAAATATTAAAATATTTAATAATTTTGCATCAAATCCCGGATCAAATTATCAAAAAACTCACACAAGAGAATATTAAAATTCTCAATAGTTCAATTGGGGTCTCTATCTCTTTTGAATATATTAATACAACTAACAAGATACTTTACATTTGCATATAGTCATAATTGAAAAAGGTAAGAGGTAAGGTAAGATTTTTTTTTACCGTAGAATATATATATATATTGAGATTAAGGCTTGTTTTGAAAAATTAGCTAAAAGTTATTTTATTTTTATTTTTTTGGGAAAAAATGTGTAAAAAAAAAAAGAAATAATGTGACCAAAAATATTTGACTTTTAACCAAGTTTCCAAATTATTAAAAGCCAAGATTACACTTCTAACCAAGTTCCCAAATTAAGTCTAAGTGTGGATAGAATTGGATAGAGAAAATATTATGGGAACAAAAGTTGAGAAGTACATATTTGTACACCACTAATCCGCTCACTTCACATTATTACTATTATTGTTTTATCATTTTGTCCTTCAAGCAAATTATCATCTAGGATAAAAAGTACACCTTTCGCTTTCTTTCTTTTTTTGTGTGAATAATTGGGTATCTAGACACCTTTCTTTTACTACCGTTGATCTCAAATATCGTGACCTCCCTCTTTACTCACTCACCATTGTTAATCGCCAACCATCATGATCAACCCCATCATCATCTAGAAAAAAAGAAGGGATTAGTGAAGGTGAAGGGCAAGGTTTTCACATTTGAAGGGGGAGGTGGGGCACAATAGAGATGAGGTTGGAGAAGGGGCAATTGCAAAAGAAAAAAGTGGTGTATGTAAGGACGTTGGGGAGAGAAAGGATTGGACTAGGGTTGGAAGGCACTTGGAAAGGAGAAGATAGAGAGAGAAGGGGGTTGGAAAGGGTGTCGGCATTGATACGAATAGCAGGTGGTGGTTAATGGGGTTTGGTTTAGTTTTAGAATTTGATGGATGAAGGTGATGGTATTATAGGGATTAAGTGGTAAAAATTGAGTAAGAATAAAAAATAAAATTATGTATTAAATAATGGTGTAAATTGAGATAAAATGATATATATATATATATAAAAGTTATCAAAAGTTGAAATAAATATAGAATATAATAGTTAACAAGATTGAAAATTTTAAAGTTATGGTAGTGTGATGGCATTACGATAATGAAAATTGCATAATTACATAATTAAATTAATCAAAGATAAAAATTGTCCATTTAATTTTATTTATTGATCAGTGACCATTGCTCTCAAATTATTGAAAAAATTAGAAGACAGTAGAGAAATAAAAAAATTATTTACCAAAAGGAGAGATGTAATTTTTATTATAATTTCTTTACATATAAAAAATTACACGCCCCATATATTTATAAGTATTTTTAATATTCTACATTCATTTGTAATTTTTCACAAAAGTTCAACTCTTTCTCTTGGCAAAACTATCCGACCTAGTTATATTTAATCCAATCCAATTTTAATAAAAAAATATTTGGGGAGACCATTGTTAAATTATAGAGTTAAGAAAATCAAAACTCTCCACATTAAAATAAAATATAAAATTATATCATAAAAATAAGGATAAATTACAAATACACCCTCTGAAGTTTGATTAAAATACTAATTGCCCCTATGATTTTGAAAATTACATTTCACCCCAAAAGTTTCTAATTTCATAAATCATCAAGTCAACTAACAGTTTTTAATGATGTTAAAAATATGTTTCAATTAATAATTTAAGTAATTTTATTATTGTATAGAAGAGAAATTATGAATTTCATTTTTTTAATTAATTCTGTTAAATAAAAAATTCTAATAAAGGGATATTTGTAATTTTTCAAACCACAAGAAATAATCTGTATTTTAATTGTTCGGGAAATTTTAAATAAATTATATTTTATATCAAATTTTTTTATTTTTAGTGATTTTTTTATTTAAAATTATGTCAATTTTTTTTTATCTTATTTGAAAAAATATTTAATTTAAATATTGACTCAAACATCCAACAGTTTGGTAAATAACACTGTTAAAATATGATGAGATTTTTTTTTTTTTAAATCTAAATAAAAATTAAAGCCTGATTGATGTTGAGATTTTAAAAATGATTTTTAATTTTTTTTGTTTTTAGTGAAATTTTTAAATATTTTAAAAAAATTTGTTTCTTAACTTATATGGACTTAAAAAAATAAAATATTTGTAAAGAAATTTTTAAAAGAATTGTATTTAGTGATTTTTTAAAATTATGTTCATATTTTTTTTTTTTGGCTTTTTAGGTGTATTTAAATTAAGTAAATTTTAAAAGTAAAAAAAAAAAACTTAAAATAGTTCAGAAAGCCCACTAAATTACGTAATAGCGCAACAATCAATTTCTAAACAGAATAAAAGTTTGCCATTAGAATTTTTATTGAAATATTTACTTAAATCAGTGCACAAAAATTTCAATCATGATTGGAGGATATAATTTATATGTATTATGGAACTTTAAAAAAAAAAAATCAAAATATTATAGCTTAATTTGTGATTTTTTTTATTTATTAAAACTCATTTGAAATTGACTTAAATGATAAACAAACTAAACTTTTAACATATTTTTTAAGCTCGTTAAGTTTTAATTGTCTGGAAATTTCAAATAAATTATATTTTATTTTAAATTTTTTTGTTTTTAGTGATTTTTTTATTTAAAATTATGTTAATTTTTTATTTTTCTAGTCTACCTTGTCTAGATGAATCTAAAGGTAAAATTATTTTTTTTAAAAATCAAAATCTAAACTGGTAAAACTTCCACCATAATTGTCCGGGAAATTTCAATGTCATTTCTCATAACTTTGAGGTTCTTTCTTATTTTGCTTTGACATTTAAATTATTACTCAAAGAATTGGCAAAAGTGCCAAAATTGCCCCTTAATTAGATTTTTTAATTATTATATAAGGGCAATTTTGGTAATTTATGTAAAATTGTCTAGGAAATAATTAGAGGTGCCATACAATAGTCACCTAAAATGCAACCCTCTTATATTTTTTGAGTAATTATTTTATTTTTTCAAAACATGTGTTTATAATGAATAAATAATAAAATATTATTAAGAGTGTACGATCTTGTAATATTTTAGATTCGTGATAAGTTTTTATTTACCAACTCTTGAGAAAAAGTTTGAAATTGATTGTTTGTAATCGAGGTCCTATTATATTTGAGAGATCAGTCTCCATTATAAAATTGTAGGATCTAGAACTCAAAACTCAATTGGTGGTAAAAGAACTTTTAATTGGTAAAAACAAAAGAGAGCAAGTATATCATGAGACTGACCTCATAATACTTCTTATGAGCTCGCCCTTGATTGCACCACATCACTATCATCTACGGGTGTGCACTAGTTGATTTAGCTTGTTTATTTTAATTTATTTTTAAAAAAAATCAGGATGAGAAATTTATTAGGAAATTTTCTTTCAAATACTTTTATTTCAATTATTTCATAACATATTCTTGTATTCTAATCAATCTTATTATGTGGACATTTGATCTACCAAATCTTATTTATAATATTTAAGGTATTTTATAAATAATTTCACCTTTATAAATATTTTTTGAACCTTAGCAACATGGTGTGTAGTATTTTGGACTATTTTGTATTTTTTATATATTAAACTTTAGAAATTTAGATTTTTTGTACATATTTTTGTTAATGCAATTTATATTTTTCAAACCTAATTAACGAGATCTATCAAAGCAAATCTCAATTGAATATGTAATTTTATAAAATAAATAAATAAATAAATTTTACAGTGTGAATGCTTACATTGACAGTATGAAGCTTCATATTATGAAACATTTACACTGTCATTATGAACATTAATTGGTGCTTCATCCTATCATTATTAGGGATATTTTGATAATTATGTTACTCGTAGAATTTATTAAAATATAATAAAATAATTGAAATTAAATGAAACATAAGAAGGTGAAAAGGGAATTATCAATAAATGCCCCATTGATATTTAATTTTATATGAAATTATAAATATTATATATTAGTATAATTATATCTATATAATTTACTTAATTTTATTTGGATAAATTACAAATACACCCTCTGAGGTTTGCTTAAAATACGAATTGTTTCATGTGATTTGGAAAATTACAAATACCTCCCTGTTAGAATTTTTTACTTAACAGAATTAACTGAAAAAATAAAATTTCTAGCTATTCTCCTATATAATAATAAAATTATCTGAATTATTAATTGAAATAAAATTTTAATATCATTAAAAACTATTAATTAACTTAATGATTTATTAATAAAAAGACTTATTTGTTATGAAATAAAAACTTTAAGAGCATATTGTAACTTTTAAAACTGCAGGGATAATTCGTAATTTAAATGAACTTCAGAGAATATATATTTATAATTTACCTATTTTATTTTTATAATATATATTTTTTATTATGGAATTTGTTGAAGGGTGAGATTGTAGAGATTTTTAGACTTAAGGTTCCGTGTTTTATAACCCCTTCTCTTGTAGCCTAGGCAATCTAGACTTAGGCAATCTTACTCTTGATATTTTTATATTTTTACACTTTGTAAACACTTGAAAATGTCACATCTTTTTTATTAATTTTTTTTTTGTTTTTAGTAGCTTTTTTCAAAATTATATATATATATATATTTCTATTTGTCTTGTGTAGATGAATTTACAATTTTTATAAAAAAAAATAAAATAAGCCCAAAAAAATACTACTACTTTTGGCCTCTCTTTTTTTGAATATTTTTAAAAAAATTTAATTTTTCAATTCGTCTCGTCGAACTAAATCTAGAAATTTAAATTTTTTAATTTGTTAATAAAGTCACTAAAGATAAAAATAAGTATATATAAAAAATAAAAAAAACTACTAAATGAGTAAAGGGCTGTTTGGGAAGTTCCAAATTAATATACTTTTTGACTTTTTACGAAAATATTTGAAATGTAAGTTAGGGTTAAAATGATATGATAGAAAAGTGATGTGATCAAAATAAAATGATGGGCTAAAATAATACATGTCAAACAACACCTAAATCTTAAATACCCACTTAAACTCAGTCCACATCCAATCTAATCCAATCCAAATTTGACCGAACTTAATGTTTGTTCAGCATTACTATTATCGGCCTTGGATCAGAACCATTTGGGTCAAATAAAAAAGCATGCTGATATTTGACGACTCTCATTTAATAATATTCAATCAAATTTTATGGGTGAAAATTTTACCATAGAATTGCCTTATTTGATATGAGTATGGTGTGCTTGTTGGAGCGCAAATTATTTAATATTTTTTGAGTATCACGTATTTATATTTTTTAATCAATTATCATTTAATATATTTTTTTATGTTTATCAATCACTCGACATGATATCTTATCTACTCACCTTTTTCACAAATCATAATAATATGAAATATTACGTGTCCATATTATGAAATTACTGAATAATTACCCTTGTTCGAGATCATACAAAGCTATAAAGTCAACCTTATTCCCAATAAAAAAACAAATTAATTAAACATTGAAATATTTAATAATTTTGCATCAAATCCAAATCAAATTATCAAAACACTCACACGAGAGAATATTAAAATTCTCAATAGTTCGATTGGGGTCTCTATCTTTTTTGAATATATTAATACAACTAACAAGATACTTTACATTTGTTTATAGTCATAATCGAAAAAGGTAGGAGGTAAGGTAAGATTTTTTTCGACTGTAGAATATATATATATACATATATATTATTTTTTTTTGAGATTAAGGCTTGTTTTGAAAAATTAGTTAAAAGTTTTTTTATTTTTATTTTTTGGGGAAAAAACGTGTAAAAAAAAAAAAGAAGAAATAATGTGACCAAAAATAAGTTAAAAGTCAAAATTTGACTTTTAACCAATTTTCCAAATTATTAAAAGCCAAAATTTCACTTCTAACCAAGTTCCCAAGTCTAAGTGTGGATAAAATTGGATAGAGAAAATATTATGAGAACAAAAGTTGAGAAGTACATATTTGTACACCACCAATCCACTCACTTCACATTATTACTATTATTGTTTTATCATTTTGTCCTTCAAGCAAATTATCATCTAGGATAAAATGTACACATTTCGCTTTCTTTTTTCTTTTTCTTGTTTTGTGTGTGGATAATTGGGTATCTAGACACCTTTCTCTTACCACCGTTGATCTCAAATATCGTGACCTCCCTCTTTTGTTACTCACCATTGTTAATCGTCAACTATCATGATAAACCCCATCATTATCTAGAAAAAAAAGAAGGGATTAGTAAAGGTAAAGGGCTAGGTTTTCACATTTGAAGGGGGAGGTAGGGCACAAAAGAGATGAGGTTGGAGAAGGGGCAATTGCAAAAGAAGAGAGTGGTGTATGTAAGGACGTTGGGGAGAGAAAGGATTGGACTAGGGTTGGAAGGCACTTGGAAAGGAGAAGATAGATAGAGAAGGGGGTTGGAAAGGGTGTCGACATTGATACGAATAGCAGGTGGTGGTTAATGGGGTTTGGTTTAGTTTTAGAATTTGATGGATGAAGGTGATGGTATTATAGGGATTAAGTGGTAAAAATTGAGTAAAAATAAAAAATAAAATTATGTATTAAATAATGGTGTAAATTGAGATAAAATGATATATATATATAAATAAAAGTTATCAAAAGTTGAAATAAATATTGAATATAATAGTTAACAAGATTGAATATTTTAAAGTTATGGTAGTGTGATGGTATTACGGTAATGAAAATTACATTATTAAATTAATCAAAGATAAAAATTGTCCATTTAATTTTATTTATTGATCAATGACTATTGCTCTCAACAATTATTGAAAAAAATTAGAATATAGTAGAGAAATGAAAAATTATTTACCACAAGGTGAGATGTAATTTTTACTATAATTTCTTTACCCATAAAAAACTTACACACCCCATATATTTGTAAGTATTTTTAATATTCTACATTCATTTGTAATTTTTCACAAAACTTCAACTCTTTCTCTTGGCAAAACTATCCGGCCTAGTTCTATTTAATCCAATCCAATATTAATAAAAAAATATTTGGGGAGACCATTGTTAAATTATAGAGTGAGGAAAATCAAAACTCTCCACATTAAAATAAAATATAAAATTATATCATAAAAATAAGGATAAATTTCCAATATACCTACTGAGGTTTGATTAAAATACGAATCGTCCCTATGATTTTGAAAATTACATTTCACCCCAGAAGTTTCTAATTTCATAACAAATCATCCATTTTATTAATAAATCATCAAGTCAAGTAATAGTTTTTAATGATGTTAAAAATATGTTTCAATTAATAATTTAAGTAATTTTATTATTGTATAGAAGAGCAATTATGAATTTCATTTTTTTAGTTGATTTTGTTAAATAAAAAATTCTAATAAGGGGGTATTTGTAATTTTTCAAACCACAAGAAATAATCTGTGTTTTAATTGTCCGGTAAATTTTAAATAAATTATATTTTATTTCAAATTTTTTTTAGTGATTTTTTTAATTTAAAATTATGTTAATTTTTTTTCCATTGATTTTTTTTTTATTTGAAAAAAGATTTAACTTAAATATTGACTCAAACATCCAACAGTTTGGTAAATAACACTGTTAAAATATGATGAGATTTTTTTTAAAGATTGTTTGATTTTGAGATTCTAAAAATGATTTTTAATTTTTTTTGCTTTTCGTGAAACTTTTAAATATTTTTTAAAAATATGTTTCTTAACTTATATGGACTTAAAAAATAAAATATTTGTAAAGAAATTTTAAAAAAAAATTTGTATTTAGTGATTTTTTAAAATTATGTTCTTATTTTTTTTAATTTTTAGGTGTATTTAAATCAAATAAATTTTAAAAGTAAAAAATGAAACTATTTTAGCATAATTTGTGAATATAATTTATATGTATTATAGAACTTTTTTTAAAAAAATCAAACTATTTTAGCATAATTTGTGATTTTTTTTTTGTGTGATTAAAACTCATTTGAAATTGACTTAAATGATAAACAAACTAAACTTTTAATATATTTTTTAAGCTCGTTAATTTTTAATTGTCAGGAAAATTTTAAATAAATTATATTTTATTTTATTTCATTTTTTTTTTTGTTTTTAGTTATTTTTTTTATTTAAAATTATGTCAATTTTTTATTTTTCTAGTCTACAAGAATCTAAAGGTAAAATTATTTTTTTAAAAAATCAAAATATAAACTGGTAAAACTTCCTCCATAATATCACTATCAACTAAAAATCATAATCCATAATATCACTATCAACTAAAAATCATAATAATAGACATAAAAATAAAAAAATAAAAACAGCTTTGAAAGCATTTACATTTGTGCACAACATCTTCACGTTAGCAAAGAACCCTTCTTGCTTGTACGGCATCAACAACCGCCTCCGATCTCTCCCTGGCGCCACCGTCACTTCTCCTCCGGCTACCGTCGGATTCACTCTTCCGGTCTCGGAGGCCTTCTTGTTGTTCTTCTTATATCTCTCCGGCGACTCCGCCATCGCCGGAGACGCATCAGATACCGGAACTCCGTCGAGCTCATCTCTACCGAAAATGGGAAAAACAAGCCTGATCTCATCGGCAAAGGTGGGGAACTCAAAATCATCAGTCTCGTGGTTTTTACTTCTTAGCTGCTTTTCCAGATCACTATTCTGGTTCCATGGTGAGTCCACCTCCCGTTCCAAGTTCTTCATCTTCCGTTGATCAGCAATTTTTTTTTCCTGACTCCTCTTCGATTGTTTCTTCCAATTCTCTGACCCTGTTCTTTGCACCTTGAAATGTGTTCAGAATTTCATAAACACAACTCTCAATGTAGCCGTAGTCTTCCTCAATCGTGTTGAGATTCTCCATCAGCAACTTCACTTCATCTCCTTTCTGGGTACGCAGAGAGTCCAGCTCAAGTTCTAAACCCCTCATTCGAGCTGATGTTTCACTCTTATGGGTCTCATGCATCTCGGTACGACTCGCAAGTTCCCTTTCTCTCTCACCCAATTTCTCCCTCAGCTGGCTACATTCGGTGACAAGTTCTTGTAAAAGCTTTGAATTCTCACCATTCAACGTTTCAACTTCCATCTTTAAATCACTGATCATCTTCTCCGCTTCCTTCTCTTTAGTAGTTTCTGTCAACTTCCTTTTCAAGTCAGCCACTTGAAGTTCTTCTTTAAAGTCACCTGTCACCTTTTGAAACTCATTTTGCAATTTTCCATTTTTACTGCCCTTTTCCTTTGAAGAATAAACTGAATCCGAGTCCAAGCCAGAGGAAGAAAAAAAAAATAATCTGTATTCCCATCTTTTTCATCCTTATCTTCTTTCTCCTTCTCCTCAAGTTTCTTCAGAAGACTGGAAAGCTCATCAGCTTTCTGTTTTTCAATCTCTCATTTCTGGGTATGCAGAGAATCTAGCTCAAGTTCTAAACCCCTCATTCAAGCTGATGTTTCACTCTTATGGGTCTCATGCATCTCGGTGTGACTCGCAAGTTCCCTTTCTCTCTCACCCAATTTCTCCCTCAGCTAGCTACATTCGGTGACAAGTTCTTGTAAAAGCTTTGAATTCTCACCATTCAACGTTTCAGCTTCCATCTTTAAATCACTGATCATCTTCTCTACTTCCTTCTCTTCAGTAGTTTCTGTCAACTCCCTTTTCAAGTCAGCCACTTGAAGTTCTTGCCTGTCACCATTTGAAACTCATTTTGCAATTCTCCATTTTTACTGCCCTTTTCCTCTGAAGAATAAGCTGAATCCGAGTCCAAGCCAGAGGAAGAAAAAAAAGAAAAATAATCTGTATTCCCATCTTTTTCATCCTCAACTAATGTCTTCTCCACCGACTTCTCGCCGCAGCTGCCAAAAATTGATCGAAGAAATCGAGAAAATTTTGAGGGTTTTTTAATAATGAATTGTGGTGGTTGTTGAGAAAAAATAACTTGCTCATCCATTGTAATTCTTGGGAAAAAAGACAGAAGACAGAGATGTAATTCTTGGGAAAAAAGACAGAAGGAAGACAAAGATTGTTACACTACTTTAGAAGGAGTGGCTTTTATCGTGAAAGGTAGTTCATTTTTTTCCATATTCTTGACAAAGGTAAGTTCTTTTTTCCATATAAAATTGGGGTATCAAATGGAAAGTATTGATATTTCCATTCCAACATTTCTCAAATGGAAGGTAGGTTCTTGTTACACTCTCTCTCTCTCTGAGTGTGTGTATGTGTGTGTGTGTGGCAGATGAAATTCATGATCAACATTTCTTAAATTGCAAAGTTAAAATTTCGTATTTTTACAAATTTATTATATATCACACATATGAATGTTTATATATTTTGTAACTTAAAACATCAAGATATCTTGTATGTTACAATTACATTCTAAAGAATGCAAAACAATTATAGAAATTGTAATACACATGTTATATGCATCTTATAAATATTTCAAAATATATTTAGAAGAATGCATAAATTGTGTTATGAAGAATGCAGAACATTGTTAATAAGAAAAAGTTATCATTTTGTTGGCTACATATTTTGTAAAAGCCAATTATAATTCAACACGTGGCAGAATGAGGGTATTATGGGAAGATAATTTTAATCTTCGATCCCAATCATACACGTGGTAATAAATATTGGTTCTCAAGTGGTCTGAGTAGCACTAGATCAGTAATGAGATACAAGGTGACGTGGCTTCAACGGTTACCTATATTTAAATTCAAATACATGAGGGAAGCTCAATTGTAAGTGATGGCGTAGTGGAACTATTTCTAAGGCAGCATGATCAGCGATCATGGAGGAAGCGATTCGGCGGTTGAAATGCATTCAAGGTCATCCTTGACAAGTATAAATAGCAAGGAAGTCCCCAGAAAAGGCCCCCCGACTCAGATCATACAAACCAGTCTTTACTTTATATTTACCTTTCCTGTACTTTAAATACCTGCACTTTAAATATCTGCACTGTACTTCGATTCATAGGAGTAGTTTCAAATAAATTCAAGTAGGCTGTTGCTGTAAACCTCCTCGAGGCTGAGTTTGGACTATTGTAAGTGTTCATTTTAATGAAATACTTCGATTGTTCTTCATATTAACTGTTATTTCTCTTAAATTCTCCTAAGTCAAGCCACCAGTAAAAGTCCTCTTCATTGAGGCTGAAAGAACTAAAACATAGTCGCCTGATAATTGATTGGCAATTATAATTTCTGTAAGGACTGATTGATCCTTGCTGGCATGCTCGCATTTACAAATATACCCTTCGAAAAGCCAAAAAGCCAACATATGTTTTTGGCACGCCCGGTGGGACTTAAAAAAATGGCTAGACGAAGACGACAAGGAGAAAATGAACGCTTGGAAGAAGGCGTAGAAGGAGAGGTAGAAATACCTAATCTAGAGGAGAATGTGGTAACACATCCTGTGGAGACTCCTATGTTATCAGAACCTTTGGTCGAACAGACCAGTACTTCTGGACAAGAACCATATGTTCATAATATTGGACGAAACCAAGGAATTGGACCATCCACCGTTCCATCTACTCAGCCAACAAATCCATGGGATGGCTTGGTAGATGTTATGGGACAACAATTAATGAACACAATGGAAAGGTGGGCAACATCCTTTTTGGATCGAATGAATAACCACCAACCAACAAATACAAGACATACAGAGGAAATTTTAGATGTCCCTCAGCAAAGATTGGCTAGAGAAAAACAGCCTATGCAAGCTAATGGACAAATTAATGGTCAGACTAGTACTTAGAACTATGAAAGACCATCACCTCAGTCTTGGTATGAACCTATTTCAAGGCCTGTAGTAGGCCAAAATACCTCAGTACTCAACAATGAAGCCACACAAGTTGGTGGATCTGGCCACGTACAAGAAACTGGCATAAGAATTGTGGCAAATCCTATGTTCGAAGCCATACCTGGCACTAGGGGGTATAATAATCCCTTATTCGAATTTATACCCGGGGGGTTGGAAGGTTTGCCCACAAATGGAAGGGACACAATGCCTGTTCCAGCACCTTTCACAGTCCTTCAGAGGAGGCTCAAAGGGTTACCCATACCTCCAAGCAACACTTTGTACCACAGGCAACCATCCCAAATGTACCACCTTATGGACCAAGAGGACCCGCAGCACAAGTTTGTCCACCAAACCTCAGATTTGTCCCTCCAAGTAGTGGTTCAAGAAGCCCAAAATATAGTCCCTAGGGACCAAATTGCTGATATTGTTAGGAGATGTGTGGACCGATGGCTCGGGGGTCCAGACTCAGATATCTGAAAACCATACCCAGTGGGTAGATAGGGTACATGAATACCCAAGAGGATTGAGAATACCAGATTTTACCCTATTCTATGGAATTGGAAATCAATCAAGAGAGCATATTGCCGTTCATTTGCTCAATGTGGTGAATTCACTAATCATGACTACATAAAACTGAGATTATTTCCAAACTCTTTAACTGGGGGAGCATTTGTATGGTATATCAACCTTACACCTGGCTCCATTCAAACTTGGCAACAAATGGAAGAGGCATTTCATGCCCAATTCTTCCAATCGGAGCCAGAAGTGTCCATGGCAGACTTGGCAAGATTGAGTCAAAGGCCTGAAGAAAAGGCTACTCAGTTCATTGCCAGATTTAAAAGGGCTCGAAATAAATGTAGAGTCATCCTTCCAGAGCCAGAATTTGTAAGATTGCCTCAAAACGGTTTAGAGTTCAGGCTTCGAAAGAAGTTTGACTCAACTAAATTCAGGGATTTGGTCGAATTAACCTATAAGGTGTCTCGATATGAAGCATTACTAGAGGAAGAACAAGATCGAAACAATGCTTTGTATAAGACATACTATAGAGATCCCAATTATGAGATCGATGCAGCAGAGATTGTGGGCAAAGAACCCGTAATCTGTGAAGCATTAATTCATAAGGATACGATTATCGACCAGCAGTTTAAAAAGAAAGACTTTCACAGAAAGTATTCTTTCGATTTAACAAAAGCAGATGACATTTTTGATCATTTGCTTGCAGCCAATTTCCTTAAGTTACCAAAAGGGGTAAAACTGCCGTCTCTTGATGAACTTAAAGGAAAAGTATATTGTAAATGGCATAATTCTTGATCTCACTCAACTAAAAACTGCATCGTTTTTCGAGACAGGATCCAAGAGCAAATCCGGAAAGGAAGTCTGAAGTTCTCAACCAAAACAGAGAAAGCCATGGGAATTGACAGTAACCCGTTTCCAGAAGTTGGAGAAAGCGCGGCTAATGTGGTTGTACCAAACTTTCAGAATCTATCTCTGCAGGAATTGGAAGTAGTCAATGTGCAAATGCATATTGCCAACCAGACAGCTGCCAAGAAGGAGACCAAAAATCCACCAGTTATTGGACAGGGTCTTTCACATCAAAAGGAACATTCTGATGAAGAAATACTGGATGACGATTCCTTGGAAGCAGCCGTAATGCAAAGGATGTGTCCCAGGTGTAGACTAAGCTACAAATGGTTGAAGGGGCTTCCAATTGATGGGAAGCAATACTATAAGGATATTCAGAGACGTCCTAAATCAACCAACGCTTACAACAAAAGGCCGTGCAGGCTAGTGATAGCGGCGACCGGTGGTGGTTGAGCTCAAGCTGATGTATAAATGCTAAAGGCAAAAGGCCCTTGTATGAGTCTAGGCCACTTAACTACTACAGAATGGAGAGCAAACATTCTGAAAGAAGATTAGAGAGGACTTCAGGTTATGGGACTAAAGCCAGAGATTGGCCCCCCAGACCAACCTCACACAGAACAGAAAATGGCCACCTTCATCAGAGGCCAGAATCAAGCTCGAAGCATGAGGCCAGAATCAAGCTCGAAGCATGAGACCAGAACCAAGCACTTACCTCCACGACCAGTTTCGAAGATGGCTTCGAAAGTGGAAAAGGGTGATTCAACATCTGAATTAGTAAGCTCTTGGGTACCTGGAGTTCCAGATTGGTTTGTAATGCAAAACAAACCTAGGGAATTGCCTCCCAGGAGAGATATTGGAATCACAGGCAGAATGGTCAAACCTCCTTTGGTGGCTCCTAACAACTGGGTATTGCTGAAGCACCCAAAGACAAAGGAACCAAATATGGTTCCGGTTATTTCCAGATCACAAAGGAGGAAGATTCAGCACAGGTACACCCAGTACCAGCAAGATCTGAAAGAGAGTGAAGAGAGTTCTTCACAGGTCAAGACAGAAGAGAAGAAAACTTCGAAGTTAGACCATGCTCCAAAACCGACTCTACAAAGTAAAGTGGTTTATAGCAGAGAACAATTGGCCCAAGTCCATTCTGAACTAAAGGCCAGGGAGAAGTCTAGTTTGGCAGGGCTGGAGAAGGCTCTAATGGAAAGTGATAGTGAAATGGAAGAAGAGATTGGCATGAGCCGAAAGAAGGAAATGGCAGAAGAAGAAATGTTTGAAGCCTTCATGGCTGAACAAACATTTCTGACTGAAGAATCAGTTGAGAAGGATCCTTCGAAGGGATCAGTTATCAATGAAATACCGAATCTTGACATGGAGGACGCTGAAGACACCGAGCAAGATAGCCAAGAGGGAAGAAAGGTCTGACCCGACCATCGGTTTGGCTCATTTCCCTATGTCGATCAACATGGTACACATACTACCTCATGAATTCCAGGCTGAAAATGAGAATCAGGATGACCAAGACATGGATCCAATTCCTGTCTCTAGCGAGGAATCACAAGTGAGTATGGTACAGGATGCTCCTGAAATGGCTATTCCAATGGAAACTGAGTGTGAAAGTGAGGAAGAGGTGAGCATCAACCTCTCATATCCTTTTGAATACCCCTCGAATTCCATGACCCAACATGTCAAGCCTTTGTACATTAAGGCTTTCTTTGATGGGATACAGTTAAACCGAGTCCTAGTAGACAATGGGGCAGCGGTAAATTTATTACCAAAATCTTCTTTGAAGAAATTAGGGAAGAAGAATCCCAGGTTGATCCCAACCAGTACAACCATTGCTGGCTTTGCTGGAGATAAGCAGATGGCCCAGGGAATTCTGCCTATTAATTTGAGTGTGGGAACCAGGGATTGTATGACAGCATTCTTCGTGATCGACAGCAATGCTAAATATAATGCCTTACTTGGGAGAGATTGGATTCACACCAACAAATGTGTGCCTTCCTCTTTGCATCAGAAGATCATGATGGCCCTGGGCAATGGAGAGACAGAGGAGATTGATGCAGATCCTCAACCCTTCATAGCCTGTGCAGACTTTGCAGAGGCCAAGCTGTATATTGAGGGAGTGACCCCACTCAGTATACTGAGGAAAGCTGATGGCTCAGCCGAAGTGACGGCTGATGAGGAAGTAACACACCTGAAGCACTTAGTCCAAGAAAGTGCTGATGAAGAGGTTGTCGTGAAAGATGACAATGATGCCTGGTTGTAGGCAAAGAAGTGAAGAACGAGAAGCCAAGTCATTGGCTTTGATTAAATTCTCATCATTGGATATAAAAGCAATAGTCCAGAAAGTACAGAAACAAGAAAGAGAGGCCATGATGATTGGCTGTAAACAAGAGTAGCAACAGGTCAGAAGTTTGACCCTTGGGAAGTACTGTGCATTGGACATTGAAACAAAAGTCCAGGAGATACAGGAAGAAGACGCCTTATGGACAGATTTTGTCTATGAGGAAGAGGGCAGAGATGTCGAAGTAGAGAACCTAGGAGCAGAACAAGGCGAAAAGGTTGCTTCAAAGGTCGAAGAAACCAAAGAAGAAGCTTTGATGAATTCTCAGACGCAAGACCCCTTAGAAGAAGTGAATTTAGGGGAAGGTTCTTTGCAGCAGCCCACCTACATAAGTACTTGTTTGAATGTTTTGGACAGAGACTAGTTATTGGTTGTTCTAAAGAAATACAAAGATTGCTTTGCATGGTCCTATAATGAACTACCAGGATTGGATAGGTCATTGGTGGAACATAGGCTCCCTATGAAGCCTAATTTCAAGCCATACAAGCAGAAACCAAGAAGGATGAGTCCAGAAGTAATTCAGAAGGTCAAGGAAGAAATTCTTAGACTACTTAAGGTAGACTTTATTAGGACAGCCAGGTATGTTGAATGGCTATCTAATATTGTGCCTATAGTTAAGAAAAATGGCAAAATGAGGGTATGCATCGATTTCAGAAATTTAAATCTAGCAACTCCTAAAGATGAGTACCCTATGCCTATAGTGGATCTGCTGGTAGACAGTTCAGCAGGGCATCAAGTTTTATCGATGTTGGATGGCCACTCTGGTTATAACCAAATATGCATTGCAGAGGAAGACATCCACAAGACAACATTCAGATGTCCTGGGAATATTGGCACCTTCGAATGGGTTAAAATGCCATTTGGTCTGAAGAATGCTGGGGCTACATATCAGAGGGCTATGAACACTATCTTTCATGACCTTATTGGAGGGTATCTAGAATGTTATATTGATGACATTGTGGTGAAATCTCAGTCCATGGAGAGGCATTTGTTTCATTTCGAAGCAGCTTTCGAAAGAATGAGGAAGTTCAAGTTGAAACTCAACCCTCTTAAATGTGCTTTTGGTGTGTCATCTGGAAATTTCTTGGGTTATGTAGTACACAAGAAAGGAATACAGATTGATCAGAATAAAGCCAAAGCCATCATCGAAGCTAAGCCTCCATCAAGTAAGAAAGAGTTACAAAGGTTCCTTGGGCAGGTTAACTTTCTTCGAAGGTTTATTTCTAACGCTGCAGGGAAAACTAAAGTATTTTCTTCCTTGTTAAAATTTGAAAGATGAAGAGGAATTTGTGTGGACAGCAGAGCATCAAATTGCTTTCGAAGGTATCAAAGCCTACTTGGCCAACCCTCCAGTGCTGATGCCACCAAAAGGGAATAAGCCCTTGAAGTTGTACATAGCTGCAGCAGAAGATTCATTGGGAGTTTTCTTAGCCCAAGACAACGATGAAGGCAAAGAGCAAGCTGTTTATTACCTTAGTAGGTTTTTAAATCCTTGTGAATGTAAATATTCGGTTGTTGAAAAGCTGTGTCTTGCTTTGTATTTTGCTGCAATGAAATTAAGATATTATCTTTTACCTACAACTGTCTTGGTAATTGCAACCACGGATTTGGTTAAATATATGTTATCTAGACCTATGTTGAGGGGAAGAATTGGCAAATGGATACTAGCCTTATCGGAATTTCATTTAGAATATGTCCCTCAAAGGGCAGTAAAAGGGCAAGTATTAGCCAATTTTCTTGCAGATCATCCATCTCAAACAGAAAGCCAAGAGGTAATGGAACTCAGTATGGCTAGTGTTGAACCATGGCAAATGTGGTTCGATGGATCGAAGGCCAATGGATTAATTGGGATTGGTATTGTGATTAAGTCTCCACAAGGGGTAGAAACTACACATGGTTTCAGAGTGGATGAAGCTAGCTGTTCCAATAACCAGGCTGAATATGAAGCCTTAATAGTAGGACTGGAAATCCTTATTGGATTACAAGTACATGCAGTTGACATATTTGGGGACTCTCAATTGGTGGTTAACCAAGTGAAAGGGATTTTCAAGTGTCAAAGCATAAGCATCCTACCATATTATGTTGTTGCATTACATTTGCTTTCTCAGTTTCAAATAGCAAATGTAACCCATGTTCCAAGATTCTTGAACAATAGAGCTAATGATGTGACTCAAAAAGCTTCGAACTTCAAGAGAAGGGATAATACCCAAAGGGATATAAGCCAAACAACATATCAAAGATCAATACAACCTTTGAATAAAAGGAATATGATCTTGGAAATCAATCATAATGACTTACAAGAACAGGATTGGAGGCATCCAATAATGCAGTACTTGGCTGGTCCATCTTCGAAGGCCAGCAGAAAAGTCAAATTGCAGTTTATGCAATACATGATATATGGTAATGCTCTCTACAAAAGGGGGGGAGATGGCTTATTATTGGAATGTTTAGGCCCAAAAGAAGCATTAACAGCCATGGCTGAGGTTCATGAAGGCATTTGTGGTGCTCATCAGCCTGGTGTAAAGATGAGATGGTTGCTTCGAAGACATTCCTACTATTGGCCAACTATTCTTAAAGATTGCATAGAATATGCAAAGGGTTGCCAGGCATGTCAAAAACATGGCACAATAAAACATGTGCCCATAACTGACCTACATGCAGTAGTGAAGCCTTGGCCATTCAGAGGATGGGCCATGGATATGATGGGTAAAATACACCCACCTTCTTCGAAGCATCATTGTTTCATTCTAGTGGCCACTGACTACTTCACTAAATGGGTCGAAGTCAAACCATATAAGGCTGTAGACCAGACAGAGGTCATTGGGTTCATTAAAGATCTGATCCATAGATTTGGCATTCCACAAACCATAACAGTTGATAATGGAACTGTGTTCGATGGGAAAATGGTAAAATCCTTTGTGGTAGAATTTGGGATTAGCCTTATTAATTCTACTCCCTATTATGCACAAGCCAATGGTCAAGCTGAATCATCCAATAAGTCCTTGAAAAAAGGAATACAAAAGGTGGTGGAAGACAATCCTAGGGATTGGCATAACCTATTGTTGGATGTTTTATGGGCTTACAGAAGTTCCCCAAGGTCGAGCACAGGAGTCACCCCTTATGCCTTAGTATACGGGCATGATGCAGTGTTACCTGTGGAAATTAATGTTAAATCTCTGAGGGTAAGATGTCAAGATCAATTAGAACCTGAGCAATATCATCAAAGCATGTGCTTGGAATTAGAAGGCATAGATGAAGCCAGGATTTTGGCGTTAAATAGCATTCTTTTTCAAAAGAAGAAAGCAGCCGAGAATTATAACAAGAAAGTCAAGCATATTGGTTTTGATGAAGGTGACTTGATATGGAAAACAATACTCCCAATAGGGATTAAAAGCCATAAGTTTGGCAAATGGTCACCTAACTGGGAAGGACTATATCAAGTTTATAAAGTTTTGCCTTTTGGAGCATACCATTTAAGAAATTTGAATGGCTATGTACATCCCAAAAAGATTAATGGCAGATATTTGAAGCCTTATTTTCCAACCATTTGGGAAACACAAGGAATAAAATAAACATTGAATACAAAAACATAAGACTACTCAAAGGATAGACAAAATTTGTTCTTTTATAAAGAATTAAATACATTATGCCACAGATTGGCCCAGAATTCATTACAATGTCTTAATTGTTTTTGTACAACAGATTTCCTATTACTAAGTGATGGGAAGCAGTTTAATAAATGACCATATCCTCTTTTCGTTCAGCCAGTTCTTGGTTAGTGATCTGTAATTTGCTGTCAGTTCGAACCAAGGCCCGGTTTACTGCAGCTAACTCCTCCTCAAGTTGAGCCTTCTTCTCTAGCAGCTGGATTCGAAACTGGGAAACAGAGGAATGTTGTTCCTTAAGTTCTGATACTTCAGTATGCACTTGAGAAACAAAACTCTGGTCCCTAGCTAGTTTCTCATCCGCAGCCTTAGCAGCATGACAAATGTTGAGATAGAAATCGATGGTGGTCGCCGCTGAGATAGATGACTTGAAACATTCATGCCGGTGCCAAGAACGCTACAACACCGAAGGAACCCATTTCGATAATAGGCCTTTCGAGCCTCAAAGGGAATCCTTGAAAAAGAAATTAGCGATTCTAGACATGTGTCTATGTCTATCGAAGTCTGAGAAGGCTTGTCTTGAAGGAAGAACTCTAAAAAATCTCTAGCAAGGAGTCAGCCAAGACTAATGGTTCAGATTCAGTATTGAATGATGGAGAGGTAGAGGGTATGTCAAAGAAACTAGCCAGCCTGGCTTCAAAGATGTCTACCTCATCCATAGACATGAAGGGTGCAGAGAGTGTGGTGGTGAAAGGCCCAAAGGATTGCATGGGGATAGGAGAAGTGAAAGGAGTGTCTTTGGCAGCCTTTATAGTCTTGGCCACCAGCGAATCAAGAGAAGAGGGGCTGGAAGTAGGCATAGACGATGAATCATGAATTGAAGGACTACCAGCACCCTCTGTGGAAGAATTAACTATCATCAGAGATGGAGTGGCAATTGGAATTTTCGTGAAGGAAGGAAGAAGGGCAAGGCTCGAAGAAGAAATAGACTGAGGCAGATCAAAAGTCAAGAAAGGAAGATATGGCTCTAAGCCAAGGAAAAGAGAAGCAGGGATGCTTGGATTCAAAGAAGGTATATCGAATATAGGTTTAGAGAGTGGAAGCATGATTTGGATGGTTTTCACACATTGCATTTGGTCAATTTCAACTGAAATCGAAGGAGGCCTCATTTGGAAAAATGAATCGATGGTATTCTTTGCAAGTGGAAGAAATACAAAGGACTGGCAGAATTCAGTATGTAAAAGTTGACAAAGGGAAAAACAGTGGAAGTGTGAAAGAAATTACTTGTTTCAGAAGCACTGGCACTGATGAGAGAGCGGCGGAGGGAATAATGTGCGGCAGTTTGTTGCCTTCTCGCTATTTCCCTTTGCAATGCATCAGCAGCAGCAGCTTCTTCTCTTAAAATTTGTTGCTGCCGTCTCTTCTCGGCCCTCTCGAAGACAATTATTGTCTTGGAATGTTCCTGCTCTACTGCCTTGGCACCTGCTTCATGAATGGGATCTTCAAACAAGGCAGTAGTTAAAGCAGTCATTTTCCTTCTCTTTCCTATTACTTGGGCAAGTGTCTCAGAATCAGAATCCTCATCAGAATCAGAAGGAGAGGCATCAAAGTCAGAAGGAGAGACATCAAAGTCAGAAGGTGAGACAGTAATCTTTTTTCTCTTTGTTCTTTGAATCGGCATTGTCTGCTCCTCAATTGTCTTCTCAGCTCCTTCAGCCTGAGATTCAGATCCCCCAAAAGGAAGCTCTTCTTCTGTTCCTTTAGCAGCCGTCTCCTCGTGAACCAAATCAGTCACTCTTTTCCTCTTTATCAAGGGTGATTCATACTCTTGGTCTTCTGCTTTTTCTTTTTCTTCTTCTTGTACCTCAATTGTTTTCTTCTCGGGCTCAAGCAGTCTCCTCTTCTTTTGCTGCTGATCACCTTCACAAAAAGAAAGAAAAACGGATTAAGAATAAGGTAACCAGCATTATAGAAAAGTCGAAGGAAAGAAAACAAATGTATATACCTTTCTTCGAAACAGCTCGAGTGACTCTGAGAGGAGTTGAAGTAACAGGAACAGATTGAGTTGTAGGGGGCACAGTGGAAGAAGTGACAATTTCAGCGCCCTTGGATTGGGACACGTCCAACATTTTTAGTCGATTTTGAGGTGAAATGGCTAAGTAAACTTCCATATTGCTCACCCACCACTTTTGGTGTCTCTTCAAAAAAGTGCCTTGAGGGATGAAAGGGGTGTATTCAAAATTGGCTAAGTCATCTATAAATTTGACAGTTGCCTCTTCTAGCCTTGATTTTCGAACCTTCAAATCTCTCACAGTCGTGGTTAGGTTGGTGTTCTTGCAAAGGGGTATTGGAACTCCTTGTGTGAGACCAAAGCTCTAGCAAATTGAGCAGGACAGTAAGGCTCAGCTATGCATTTATAAGCTCTGGGGTTCGTGGTCCCAATAAACAGTTCTCTAGGGATCAGAAGGGAAGCCCATATGTCTTTGTGAATAGGTAAGGCACAGAGCCTGTCACTTAAGAAGTGACTCAACCAAGTTGGACCTACACTGGCTTCGGAAGGACAAAAACGGTGATTAGGAAGGGCAGCTGGCAGTTGATGAAAGAAGGAGAAATAAAAGGCAAAAGTAGAGGGATAGAGTGAAGCATTGGCCAGTCTTATGCCATGGGTGAAAGAGTGTAGCCCATGAAATTTGAGACATTTGGATTGTAATTCAGTGAAATAGGCAAAAAGCCAAAGCTGAAGGATCCAGAATGGCCCCTCTTGATTGGCATCTAAAGGTTTCTCACAGAAGAGGGAGCAAACTCTATAAACGTGGCCTAGGACGTATGGAGATAAGGCTACTCTTTTCTGCAAAACAAAGGCTTTGGCAAGAGGAGCAAATTCAGGCATGATTCTTTGAGAGGAAGTACAGAATAGGAATTTGCAAAGCCAATATAATAAGAAGGAGAAGAGTTCCCTATCAGTTACTGGACCCTCCCTTTTGTTTTCAGTCTTAACAAAATCACTGTAAGATGAGGTAAGAGAGGGAAGGGAGAAAGGAACTGCTAAGTCAGGGAAATCTGGGGTAACGGGAGTGCCAATAGGGGATATCCCTAGAAGATGGCAAATGTCAAGAACGGTAGGGGCCATCATCCCACACCTAAATTGAAAGAAATTAAAGATGGGGTTCCAAAAGCATAAAGCAGCAGGAACTAAGAAAGGGTCTTCTGAGATAGTTACCCTGGATAATCGAAGAGCATCGAGAAGACGAAGCTCTTGAAGGTCTAGTGTCCTGGCAGGGACAACCCGGTTGTACCATTCCTGCCATTCTGGTCTCATCGTGGGCCAGCACCGGTGGGGACGATTGATTCTCCAGCTCTTCCAGTCAAGACTACTTTCGTAAAGAAGACGTTGATCTTCCAGACGAGGATATAGGGCGGGAAGTTCAGTAAGGGTCTCCTTGAATATTGGCCCGAGCACGTAGTCTTGCTGCTCATGACGACGAGGGATAAAGATGCGCCCATCGATAGCGCTTTTCTGCCCAGCCTTGTATTTCTCACATTCTGTATCAATAAGCCTTTTTAAGACCACAGATGGGCTTAGACGCTCTATGGTTGGGACTTTTGATGAGGAAGAAGCCATTGAAGACTGATAAGGGTTTGTATGTTAAGAGCAAGTGATTTCAGAACATAAAACAAAGGGGCCTTTTAAAGGTTTCGTGTCTGAAAAATATAGTGCGTAAATCGTTAAGTACTAAAAGTACGAATACGAGGAGTCTCTCCCGATATTGATAGTTTTGGAGGAAAGAGCACATTTCGGATGTCGACGACAGCTTCGAAGTAAGATATTTGGCTTCGAAGCCAATTTTGGTGCCAAAAAATCAAACAACAATGGCTTCGAAATACAGAATCCGGCTTCGAAGCATACTACATGTTTGGAGACGCTAAGATGCTTGAGTATTGGTCTACTTCAAAGGGTTTAAAGACCTGTTTAAGGAACATTATTAAAAGTAATGACCTTTAAAGCAAAACTTAGGATTCTTTAAAGAACATCAAAACCAATCATTGGTTTTTTGTAAGAGAAGATTGTCCATTGAATTAAGACAGCATAAGCTGCTTTTCGAAACAAGAGTGGTCAATTCAAAATTGATTGGCTATATTAAACTATGACCATATATTGGTTATAATTAGCTTTGAAAAGTAAGGGTGTTAAATTCGAAGTACTAATTTGAGATAATATTAACCAAAATTGTCAATTTTTACTCCATAAGTTGGAAAAAGACATGTTGGTTCCTTTTTAGTGTTTCATTAAAGATAAGTGAGTCCAGATTCGAAGGATGAGATTATTTAATTCGAAGCTATGAGTTGGCTTTTAAAAGCAAAAAGAAGCAGAGTCAAACAATGTCAAGTATAGAAGGACTTTGTTTATATTGAAGCCAAGACAATTACATTAAGTAACCTTATTTGGGTACAAATTCAAGCTCATAAAAATAAGGGATAGAATAAATAACAAGGTCATGGAATTTTGTCCAACAATGATCAATGAATATTTGTTCTTTCTTTATTATATCTTCTATCTCCTCTAATGTTGGCTGCATAAGTTGGTGTGCTCTCACTTCATAGTAGAGCTCCTCAGCCTTTGTTTCGAAAGCCTCTTCCCTCAATTTTTGTTCCAACTCATCTATAACTAAATCATCCCAATACGCAGAATCTTTATTTTTGAAGTTATCAAAGTCTTCAATAAAGTTTTCTGCTTCGTATTGGGCATGAATTCGGAGAGATGAAAGTTGATCCAAAGATTGGATGGTGATCTTGGAATTTCGATGCCAGTGGAGGAGTACTGGAAGTTGATCCAGGAACATGTGAAGTTCTGCTTGGGCAATGGGATTAAGGACATGGCCCCTAGTCAGAATATCACAAGCCCATCGAAAGTTCTTGAGAGGGATGTCATCCTCAAGAACATTGAAGGGCAAGTGAGAAAAAGCCGCAAGCAGAAGTTGAGCTTGTTTCTACTCAAATGGAGTTGGGGATGATGGAGGTTTGTAAGGAGGAAAGATTTTGTCCATAGGAAGAGCAAGCCTTAATTTCTCTGTCCAGGAAAGAGTGGAAGGAGGAGAAGGAGTAGATGGTTCTGTTTCAGAAGATGGAGAAGGTGTGGATACTTCTATTCCAGAAGGTGGAGAAGGTGTGGATGCTTCTATTCCAGAAGATGGAGAAGAAGAAGTGGATGCTTCAGTTAGGGGAGATGACACATGAATGGGAGGAACAAAGGCATTAATGTAGTCAAGCCAATCAGAAGAGCAAATCTTCGCTTTCTTGGCTAAAAATGAAGGGGTATATCCTTGTGATTCTTCGAGACGCGGGGCAGTGTGCATTATCCTTGTGGGCATAGAGGATGTGTACCAGGCCACAAGCAAATTCTCCTCTAAACTGCGTCGAAGGTCAATGGGCACATAAGGATAGACCACCGAGCTTCGAGCGTAAGAAGGAAAATCTAAAGGGTCAGTGAACTCAATAAAATGGTGATTGATTCGTTCCCTCAAGTCCCAAGACTCAGGTGTTGACCAGTTCGTCCATCCAGAAACCCCAGAAGATGAAGAAGTTGTAGCTTCATCCCAAGCAGAAGTTTGTGAAGAAGAACTTCCCAAGTCCATATTTGCAATTTGTTGAAGCAAAGGCTTGAGAGTAGTTCGTTCAAAGTGCGAGGGGAGTTTAGAGGAAGAACTTCTTGTATCAATAAATTTGTAAACCAAAGGATTGAGGGCAATGTGTTCGTAGTCCAAAGGTTGATAATCTGCGAAAGCCTCCATGACCTGAATATAGAAAGGCGGGTAAAGGTGGCTAATAAATGCGTGGAGATTCTTTCGAGGGGAAACAGCATTACTCAATGGCTCTTCGTATGCTTGATCAATAGAGTGAGAAGGTGATTGAGTCATAATCCGTTCGAATGTTGAAGGTATTGGAATGTTCAACAAAGTTAAGAGTTAATGATCACCAAATAGGTGACGGTTGTATTTCCTGAAGATAGATTCTATGCACGTTCCAAAAAAGCGCGGGAAAAGCTTTTGATCCACTAATATCTCCAAGTATTGGGTATATTAGTGCGGGGGGTAATGTTGTCTACATATTTTGTAAAAGCCAATTACAATTCAACACGTGGCAGAATGAGGGTATTATGGGAAGATGATTTTAATCTTCGATCCCAATCATACACGTGGCAATAAATATTGGTTCTCAAGTGGTCTGAGTAGCACTAGATCAGTAATGAGATACAAGGTGACGCGGCTTCAACGGTTACCTATATTCAAATTCAAATACAGGAGGGAAGCTCAATTGCAAGTGATGGCGTAGTGGAACTATTTCTAAGGCAGCATGATCAGCGATCATAGAGGAGCAGTTCGACGGTTCGAAGTACAGTTCGAAGGTCATCCTTGACAAGTATAAATAGCAAGGAAGTCCCTAGAAAAGGCCCCCGGACTCAGATTATACAAACCAGTCTTTACTTTATATTTTCCTTTCCAGTTTTACCTTTCCTGTACTTTAAATACCTGCACTTTAAATATCTGCACTGCACTTCGATTCATAGGAGTAGTTTCAAATAAATTCAAGTAGGCTGTTGCTGTAAACCTCCTCGAGGCTGAGTTTGGACCATTGTAAGTGTTCATTTTAATGAAATACTTCGATTGTTCTTCATATTAACTGTTATTTCTCTTAAATTCTCCTAAGTCAAGCCACCAGTAAAAGTCCTCTTCATTAAGGCTGAAAGAACTAAAACATAGTCGCCTGATAATTGATTGGCAATTATAATTTCTGTAAGGATTGATTGATCCTTGCTGGCACGCTCGCATTTACAAATATACCCTTCGAAAAGCCAAAAAGCCAACACATTTATGACATGTTTAGAGGGATTAAGAAGTATCGATGAAGTATCGTGATCACCATACGTTTCCTCTGCTGAAGTGTCTGTTCCTTTTAGATTATAAATGCACTGTCTTTTAATTCCAAAACTCATGATGAATTGGCACTTCGAAAATGTATCCTTTAATTCTTTTGCAGGATGGAAGAATTAACTACGATGAGTTCGTTGTCATGATGAGGAAAGGCAATCCGGAGATGGTCCCAAACAAACGTCGTAGATAAGATTTTTCAACGTTACATTAACATGTGTTTTTCTAGCTTGAGGACATGATTTGTTGGTCTAACCAGGGCATGTTGAAACTGGGGTTGAAAAATGTTCTCAGTTTGGTTACCTAGAATCACGGCGACAGTTCTTGCTTTCTGGATTGGTTTGTGGTTTGTCTATACTTGCCTTTACACACAAAAATGAGTTATATTGTCATCATTTTGCTACATAATTATACTACCAAAATGTGTGATTATTTACTCTTTACTTATTTTCAAATTAAGCACAAGGGCATTTGTCATTTACAGATTGGATTTTATTCTCTCTCTCTCTGAGTTATGAGCTTCCTTAACTTCTATCTTTTTTTCTTTTATTTATATATTTTTTGAGAACTGTCTACTTTGTTTTACAATGCAAAGGACCATGAACAATTTGCGTGACTCATGTACCATATTAGAAAAACAATTCAAGTCTAGCACATAATCCAATTTATGTGCACTTAGAATTTTTCAAAATTATTTAATGTCTTGAGACCAGTCATTGGGAATGTTATTTAGAGTTTTAATCTAATTTTATTCCGAACTTAGAGCTTGAGAAAAATATTGGTTGTAACCGTGTCACAATCAACCAAATGAGTTGAATGAGATTGAACTTAAGATGTTCTTGTAATCAAATTATGCATAATGCATTCACATCCATATATTGACTCGAATTAAAATTTTGGTAAAAAAATTATTCAAAATTTATTTAAACTTTTTATTTCATACTTATATCAAATTGAGTTTTATTCATTTTTTACTCAAATGAAAAAAGATTTAATTTAAATATTGAATCAAACATCCAATAGTTTGGTAAATAACATTGTTAAAATATGATGAGATATTTTTTTTTAAAAAAACCTAAATAAAAATTAAAGACTGTTTGATTTTGAGATTTTCAAAAATGATATTTAATTTTTTTTTTGTTTTTAGTGAAATTTTTAAATATTTAAAAAAAAATATTTCTTAACTTATATGGACTTAAAAAATAAAATATTTGTAAAGAAATATTAAAAAAATTGTATTTAGTGATTTTTTAAAATTATGTTCATATATATATATTTTTTAGTTTTTAGGTATATTTAAATTAAATAAGTAAAAAAAAATACTTAAAATAATTCAAAAAACCCACTAAATTATGTAATAGCGCAACAATCAATTTCTAAACAGAATAAAAGTTTACCATTAGAATTTTTATTGAAATATTTACTTAAATCAGTGCGTAAAAACTTCAATCATGATAGGAGGATATAATTTAAATGTATTATAGAACTTTTTTTTAAAAAATCAAACTATTTTAACTTAATTTGTCATTTTTTTAAACTCATTTGAAATTGACTTGAATGATAAACAAACTAAACTTTTAATATATTTTTTAAGTTCATTAAGTTTTATTGGTTGGAAAATTTTAAATAAATTATATTTTATTTCAAATTTTTTTATTTGTAGTATTTTTTTATTTAAAATTATGTCAATTCTTTATTTTTCTAGTGTACCTTGAGGTAAAATTATTATTTTTTAAATCAAAACTAAACTGATAAGGCTTCTATCATAATATCACAATCAACTAAATCATAATAATATACGTAAATACAAAAAAATAAAATAAAATCACCATCAACTAAATCATAATAATAGACGTAAATACAAAAAATAAAATAAAATAAAAATAAAAATTTAGAACACTTTGCTATTGGTAGCTTTGAGAGCATTTCCAATTTGCTTGACATTTCTGGTCAACATCTTCACGTTGGCCTCGTTTGGGAAGTGGCTATTTTCGTAGGTTATTTGGCTTTTTGGTTATTTTAGTAGATATTTTAGTTTTTGTGTTTGGGAAGATGAGATGGATTTTATTTGAGTTGTTGTATTGAAAAATGTGTTGAAATGATGTTTAAAATTAAAATGACAAATTTATCCCTAACTTTTTATTTTTTAATTTGATATAAAGGGACAAAATGGTAATTTGACCTTGATGTGGACAATGGCCGGCTGTGACAGTGTAGGCTGTGCCTACACTGTCCCCGGCAGCAGCCTATTTTTTTTTTTTTTTTTGAAAAATGTGAATAGTGAGGCTTTTTGGATTTTTTGTAAAAATAGCCTAAATTCGGCTACTTTTTCCCTTCCCAAACAGCGCTGTTAGCAAAGAACCCTTCTTGCCTGTACGGCATCAACAACCGCCTCCTCCGAGACCTCTCCTGCGCCACCGTCACTCCTCCTCCGGCCACCGTCGGCTTCACTCTTCCGGAGACGCAGTAGGTTCCTGCCGGAACTCCGTCGAGCTCATCTCTGCCGAAAATGGGGTAAACAGGAATGATCTCATCGGCAGGGGTGGGGAACTCAAAATCATCATCTTCATCTTCATCTTCATCTTCGTGGCTCTTCCTTTCTTCTTCTTCTTGGACCCCTGGCATCTGATCAGTCTCAGTTTCGTGCGTTTTACCTCTTAGCTGCTCTTCCAAATTACTGTTCTGGTTCCGTAGAGAGTCCACCTGCTCTTCCAATTCTCTGACCCTGTTCTTTGCACCTTGAAACGCGTTCATAATTTCATGTACACGGCTCTCAAAGTAGCCGTAGTCTTCCTCAATCGCTATGAGATTCTCCGTCAGCAACTTCACTTCATCTCCTTTCTGGGTATGCAGAGAATCCAGCTCAAGTTCTAAACCCCTCGTTCGAGCTGATGTTTCACTCTTATGGGTCTCATGCATCTCGGTGTGACTCGCAAGTTCCCTTTCTCTCTCACCCAATTTCTCCCTCAGCTGGCTACATTCGGTGACAAGTTCTTGTAAAAGCTTTGAATTCTCACCATTCAACGTTTCAGCTTCCATCTTTAAATCACTGATCATCTTCTCTGCTTCTTTCTCTTCCGTAGTTTCTGTCAACTCCGTTTTCAAGTCGGCCACTTGAAGTTCTTGCTTAATGTCATCTGTCACCATCTGAAAGTCATTTTGCAATTCTCCATTTTTACTGCCCTTTTCCTCTGAAGAATAAGCTGAATCCGAGTCCAAGCCAGAGGAAGAAAAAGAAGAAAAATAATCTGTATTCCCATCTTTTTCATCCTCAACTAATGTCTTCTCCACCGACTTCCCGCCGCAGCTGCCAAAAATTGATCGAAGAAACCGGGAAAATTTTGAGGGTTTTTTAATAATGGATTGTGGTGGTGGTGGTTGAGAAAAAACAACTTGCTGATCCATTGGGAAAAAAGACAGAAGACAGAGATGTAACTCTTGGGAAAAAAGACAGAAGGAAGACAGAGATGTAGAGATTGGGGTAGAGATGTAGAGATGTAGGGAGTGGTTTTATGGTGAAAGGTAGTTCATTTTTTTCCATATTCTTGCTTTGGTAGGTTCTTTTTGCCATACAAAATTTGGGTATCAAATGGGAAGTATTGACATTTCCATTCCACATTTCCTTAACTCTCTCTCTCTGAGTGTGTGTGTGTGTACGTGTGTGTGTGTGTGTGTGGGAGATGAAATGTTTCATGATCAACATTTCTTAAATTGCAAAGTAAGCTGAGTAGCTAACATTTTTTGGAGGTAATGGGAGATGAAATGAATCCTATCAAGATATGAGACCTCTGCCTTAAAATTTGAAAATGAGCTCTTTTCCACTTCCTACTTGATATTGTTATTTATTTATTTATTTTTGTTTAGATTTCTTTCATCAGATGGTATTAACAATGAATGAAATCTTACGGTACATTGCCCCATTTAGCATCCATGTTTATGATATTTCAGTATGTCCTTAATATGGACCGTACCAGTAGACACGACACCACTACGATGTCCATGATCTTCATCTAATGACTAATGTGCATTAATGTGTGTTCAAGGAGTAGAAACAATTCTTGAACATGTTCTTAGCCTTCTCTATGTAATTTGGAAGAAGGAGCTGTATCATTCTATCAGGCTCTCTAACTTTTAAAAAAAAATTAAATAAAAAATCATGCTATCAGGATCTTTGGAAATTGTGCTTGTGGGTGCTTGTGAAATTTGGATCCATCTAATTTCGAATATTGACCAAAGGTGCTGTCTTGTATATCAAGTTTATATCCAAGCTTCTTCTTCATCAAGGTTCATAATTCTGTATATTGGCCTGCCAAACATAAATTAAAGAGTAAATTACATTGACCTCTCCTAAGGTTTGAAAAAAATATAGTAAGCCTCACAAGTTTAGCATAATCACATTGGACTCTCTTAAGGTTTTAATTCACATAACACTGAGCCTCATTTTCATAAGAAATTTGTTAGTCACGTAGATGGAAAAATGATGATGTCATCTCTTTTACAATGAAATGTATATTTTTTCCTTATTTATCTTTGTGTCTTCACACCATTTTCATTTGTTCTTGTCCCTTTAACCTGTCTAAAAGGGAGGTCACTGTAATTTTTTCAAAGTTGTGGAGTTTGCTGGGAGATCAGTGTAATATACCCTAAATTAAATGACATGTTAGAATCTTGCTAAAGCTTGGATTCCCTCTGACATCTGTCCTCTTCCAGACAGTAGTTGATTTTGCTTGTGACTTGCTGGAAAGATTCAAAACTCTAGCAAGTTTTTTGTTCACTAATTTCTTATGCTAAGTTTAGATGTTCCACTTCCAGCTGGTGATCACTTAAATTTACATAATCATGTTTGGTTTAAATATGTACAATAATAACCATTATAGAATATTGACTTCCAACGCATCAACCTTTGTACCAACGCATCCTTCATTTGTCTTATTCCCAAGAAAGAGAAATATGTGAAGATTGGGGATTTTAGGCCCATTAGCTTGGTCACATCGCTTTACAAAATTTTGGGGAAGGTTCTCTCCAAAAGAATTAGAGTTGTCCTTGGGGAAACGATTTCTCCTTCACAAGGTGCCTTTGTGCATGGAAGACAAATTTTGGATGTGGTTTTAGTGGCCAATGAGGTTGTGGAGGAATATAGAGCTTTGCATAAGGAGGGGGTTCTTTTCAAGGTAGATTTTGAGAAAGCATATGATCATGTGGATTGGGGCTTTCTGGATTTCGTTTTGGAGAGGAAAGGTTTTGGTTTTAGGTGGAGGAAGTGGGTTTGGGGGTGTGTGTCTTCGTGTAATATGTCGGTTATTGTGAACGGAAAGGCGGGGAATTCTTTTCATGCATCTCGGGGGTTAAGGCAAGGAGATCCATTATCTCTCTTTTTATTTATTGTAGTGGCTGATGTGTTGGCGAGATTACTTGATATTGCTAAGGAAAAGGGGGTTCTTGAGGGGTTAGTAGTGGGTAGAGATAGGATTAGTGTGACTCATTTGCAGTTTGCAGATGATACCTTATTTTTCTCTGCTAAGGAGGAAGGTAAGATTCGTAATCTTCTTATGCTTTTAAGGATCTTTGAAGTCGTATCTGGCCTCAAGGTCAATTTTTCTAAGAGTAGTGTTGTGGAAATTAATCTTCAGTGTAGTTATGAGCGTCGTTTGGCAGACATGTTGGGTTGTCCCATTGAGAGGTTCCCTCTTAAGTATTTGGGACTTCCATTGGGTGGTAATCCTAGAACAGAAGCATTTTGGAATCCAGTCCTCGTTAAGATTGGAAAAAGATTGGAGGGCTGGAAACGAGCATTGTTGTCAAAGGGTGGGAGATACACTTTGGTGCAGTCAGTGTTGAGTTGTGTTCCTATTTATTTTTTGTCCCTTTTCAAGATACCGGTCCATTTTGCAAGGCAAATTGAGAAACTTTTGAGAGATTTCCTTTGGGAAGGGTGTGATGAGGGTAAGCGGGATCATTTAGTTAGATGGGAGGTCGTTTCTCTTCCTCGTCATAAAGGGGGTCTTGCTATTGGGAACATTTGTTGCTAGAAACATTGCCCTCTTGAGCAAATGGTTGTGGAGATTTCCCGAGGAAAGTGAGTCCTTATGGGGTTCTATTATTAAAAGCAAGTATGGAATTCAGGCTAATGGTAGAGATTCTATTGTGGTGAGTAGGGGCAATTGTCGTTCTTCTTGGAAGTCTATCTCTTGGTTGTATTCAATTGTGTCTCGGTTTTTCTCTTTGAAAGTGGGTGATGGGGCTAGTATACGTTTTTGGGAGGATGTTTGGGTTGGGGATACATCTTTTGATATAGCTTTTCCACTTTTATATCGATTGGTTCAAGCTCAGAATGTTTCAATTGAGTCAATGGCACGTTCTCATGTGGCACCGATATCTTGGAATTTCAACTTCCTTAGAAATCTTAGTGATAGGGAGTCTCTTGAGTTGACATCTTTGTTGACATTGGTTGGTGGGGTTTCCTTAGCACCATACCCTGATAAAAGGGTGTGGAATCTCAGTTCTGCAGGGGTCTTTTCTTGTAAATCTTTGTTCGATAATCTCATTGATAAGCCATCCGTTCCTTTGTTTCCTTTTCACACAAAAATTTGGAAAGTGGGTATCCCACATAAAGTGAAGTTTTTCATGTGGTCCTTAGCTCATAGAGGGGGGTTATGACCAATGATCTATTCCAAAGGAGAAGGCCAAGTCACTATCTTTGCCCTCAATGGTGTGTGATGTGCAAGAGGAGTTTGGAATCAGCGGATCACCTCTTTCTCTATTGCTCAGTGGCTATTCAGTTATGGCAGCGTCTATTTGGCTTGTGTGATGTTAAATGGGTTGCTCCATGGGATTGCACACATATGCTTCTTATCAAGTTTGATGGGTTCGGTGGATCCAAGCGAGCCAAGTCATTGTGGTCTTGTATTGTTTGTGCTATTTTCTGGATCATATGGTTGGAGAGAAATGCACGGATCTTTGATGGAAAGGAGGCTGATGTAGATTCGTTGTGGGATAGAGTTGGATTTTTGGCATCTTTTTGGCCCTTTGTGTCTCCTTCTTTTAGGGGAATCCCTCTTTTCTTGATTTCTAGGGACTGGGTTGCTATTTGTAATTCTTAGTGTTTGGGTTTGCTTGTTTTTTTTCTATTTTTCTTTTTATGTTGGCTGTGTTTTACTTTCATTATGTTCCTTTTCTCTGTATGAGGATTTCTCGTCCTCCTTTTCTTCTTTAATAAATATATTTCGTTGTTGCTTCAAAAAAATATATTGACTTCCATTCTTGGCCATCGCAGGTGGGCAGTCGTCATTAGCTGACTATTGCACTTATTATGTAGCTTATTCTGATGGATCATGTAATCATGCACAGACATGATCAGTGCTTGAGCACCTGACAGAATGTTGGGTGAGGTGAGAGGACATAGCTGAAGGTGAGATATGCTTATGGAACTTTTTTCAGATTCTCACATTTGAATTCTGCATTTTCATAACTTCTGTTCATTCTTGTAGGTGTATGGCCTCATCATTAGTACGGACTGGGTTTGTAAGGGGTTCCATGACCCAAGGAAATGGTTGTTATCAGCACAGGTGTATAAATAATTCGCTGGAGGTATAATTTGGACCTTTAACTTTGGTTTTTAATACAAGGATTCTGAGCTCATTTATGTTGATAGAATGGCCGCAACGAAACATTGTACGAGTTCGATTTTGAATTTATTTCCTTCAAAGAATGCTACTGATACCATCTCTTTTAGGACCATTATGGAAAAATTGTCTTTACATTGAAAAACCAATTCCTTGGCAAAACAGCTATAGGAACTGACTTCCTTGTATTGCTATTCATTCTTAATGTTGAAGTTTGAAGACCTTAATTAACTGCTTTATCTTTGTTTTTCGGCATTCTGGAATTATGCAAAGATGTTTGAGCATGGGGTAATTCAGGCATGCTAAAAATCTGTCAGGGACATCAATTAAGGTAGTATAAAATATGCGCTTATATATGAATTTATGGGTTTTGGGATTTGTGAAGTAAACATTGAATTCCGTACTCGTCATTGAAATTCTTTGTATTTTCTTTGTGATATTATGTGCAAAATTCCTCTTGTTAAGGGTAAATAAGTAGTATAGATTGTGCTGAACATGACACTCATAGACTCATAGTGTTTTATTACCTGTCATGATTAGTTTAGGTAGTATGTGGTAGAGTTTCTAACAGAGTGCACAATGTGATCTATCATTTACGTTTTTGGATGGAATGATAGCTTCACATGATATGAGAGCATATTTGCAGTGTAGTTAATGTTCTTAAAGAATTGTGGAAATCATATTTTATTGTCTTTTCTTTTTGGTATATTTCAACATACCCACATCTCTCTCTGCTGGGAAATCTACAAAACTCTCAGCATAATTGCCAGATAAACATGCTAGCTCAGAAATCAGTACACACCTGGGTTCAGGTTAGCAAGTGTTCTACTACTCTAGTTAGTTAGTGTGAGTGTATTTTTGGATCAATTAATGCTTTATGTTGTCCATAATTCTAATTTGTGCTTAACTACTTAATCAAGCATATATAACTTTAGAGGGTGTCATTTTCAGCTCTTGCATAAGAAGAGGTTAGTCTATGAGTATTTGAAATTTATTTGATTTCTGTAGGTTACCATTAAATGTATTAGTATTTTAGCTAATCATGACAGAAAATCATTGACTCTCATGATTTTCTTGTATGGTGGGATGTGTACTTGATAATTGTTGTGATAGAGTTCACACTTCGAGTCTTTTATGTCTCACCTGGATCCTTTGAATTCCAACCATTCTTTGGGGTGTGATTGGATCTTAGAAGCTACTTCATTCACTTTTCCCTCCTCAAATCCAAGATCCAAACACAACCTAAGTCAACAATACAGGGTATGGGGTGTACACATAACTTTAGTAGCTTATCCTTATGCAATTGCATTCCATGTCGTTGAATAAGTTGTAAGTTCAACTAAAACCATTAAACTATCCATGTCATAGACATAGTACTTTCTTGTTTCTCGCATTATCTGATATCAATAATGGATGTGAACTCCCTAATTCAATAATTCAATTCAGTCAATCACCCCAAATATATATATATATATATTTCCTCAAGAAAGGATAGGCTTGATATCAACAATGATTGCACTTAAATAATATAATTATTTATTTGCTCAAAATCTTGTGTTTATGTAACCTATGCATAATACATGTAATTGAGCTCTACTTCTATCCTTTTGTATTTGACTTGGATAGTTGAAGATCTCTCAAAATTCTCTGAAGCAGACTGTTTGTTGGTGATTTTTCTCATGGAGATATATCTGTATCTAGAATCTGGATACAGCCAAGACCACAATTTAAGTTGAATTTACTCTTTGATGTGGTCAAACTGAATTTCTATTGATAATTAGCATATTCATGCAGCACAAAAAATTTATGGTGGTAGAGTAAAGAATCTTGATCGAAGATTGTAGTATTAGGTAAATTTGAAATTGGCAACAATTGCATTAACAGCTAAGAAGCATGGACACGGACACAATTTAAATATCTATTTTAGAAAAGTTGAATTCTGTCTCTGTATGTGTCTGAAAGATGTGCTTTATATATGAATTCTAGGATGGATATCTTCTTTAAGAGATTTGGGTGTTTTCTTTTTTCAGTTCTTTCAGTGCACTCTCTTATTATTATCTTCATACTGTCCTAATACAATGGTATCAGATCAATCAAAAGGCAAACCAATTGCCTTGGGTAGTTCAGGACTTGTAGTTCTATTTAAAACTTAGCTATTGCATCTGTGGATGTTCAAATGACAGATGGAACTCAAGCTTCTAATGTGAATGTGCAAGAAGCAGATCCAAAAGAAGTGACCTATGCTGAGAGGCTAACAAAAATAAAAGGAATTTTGTCTGGAGAGACTTCAATACAGTTGACTCTACAATTTTTATACAGTCATAACAAGTGAGACAACAGATATAATTTCCAGCTCTTTATTTATTCTGCTTTGCTCAAATTCAATTTTCAGGAGTTCCATTTGTGTACTGTGAAAAGCTTTTTTCATTAATTTTATAATTTGCATATAGGTCGGATCTTCTTATTCTCAAGACAATAAAGCAGTCTGTGGAGCCGAGAAATAGTGTCTGCCACAGTGCAACAATATATGCAAATGCAATTATGCATGCTGGGACAACTGTGGATACATTTCTCCGTGAGAATCTGGTAAATCAACATTTCACTTTCATTCTCTAAATAAACCTTTATTGTTACACAACTTTACAGACAATAAAGCAGTCTGTGGAGCTGAGAAATAGCTCTTGGAACTGCTGATGAAGATATCTATGACGACGTAAAAACTGTGCTTTATACTGACAGTGCTGATTGTGGTTTCCTGTTTGAACCTTGTACTTACATTCTGTAAATTATCTTAAATTAGCATGATAGTTATTTATTTAATATTTTTCTCAATTAACCACAAGATGAGTATTATCTCATCAACTTGGCTATTGTTTCAGCTCAAAAGCAGTTAATTTTGTTAGGAATCAGCTTCAGCAACACGGAGATGTTCAGGTAAAAAATTTGCTTCAATTCTGGTATACCAGTGGTATGGTTTACAAAGTTTTAACTGCTTTTGTTCTGATTTTTGTTAGCTTGTGAGGCGCTTGGAAGAGTAGCTCTGGTAATGGATGCGTAGATGTTTATTTTTCTTGCACAATGCTTGATCATACCTGCAAATTTATGTATATTACAGGACCGACGTTTACAAGATAATGTCAGCATCATCATTGTTGATTTGGGGTATGCACTTGTATGCATTAAGTTGATTTGATCTAATGTTTTCCATTCTAATCTAATGTGCCAATCTATTGTACTGATATTAACCTTTCTAATTTGGTCCTGGCTGTGACTTTTTGCAGGAGGACAAATTGGCAAAGTTTGCCTTGTTTAGAAAGAAAATTTTGTTTATGAACTGGGCCAAGCTTTTGCTACTATCGGTATTGTGTCATTAGGAGTATGGATGTCTGCTCTGCTTTCTGCATGAGTTTTCAAGCCTGACTTTGTAAATAAATCCTCACGGATTTCTAATATATTTTGTGTCTAGATATATTCTGTAATTGTACATGTATCACATCTTATTGCATTGTTTTTTATTTTTAATTTTGTTTTCAAACTTAGTTTATTTACTATTTTAATAAACATCAATTATTAGTTCTTAATAATTTTTATGACGGGTATTTTTTTCAACCATATAAAATTAGCACAACTTTAAAAATAAAAATAATAAAAATAAAGGCTATGGCGGCATTTTTTGAACGTCACTATATCCCTATCCCAACGGTTAGATTTTTAAAATGTACAAATGTCTTTGATGGCGTTTCCAAAACGTTGCTAAATGTCATAGTGATGTCACAGTACAGTTAGGGTAGGACATTTGGCGGTGTTTTTAAAAACGCCTCCTATACTAATATAACGACGTTTTCCAAACGCCATAAAGCTATAGCGATGGCCACGTAGTCGGCGTTTGGTACTAAACGTCACAAAAAGAATTAGCACCGTTTCAGTACCTATAGCGGCGTTTTTAAAACGCTGCTAAAAGTCGATTTTCCAGCAGTGATAATAGGGATATCTTGTGGAATCACTTATGCACACATCAATTTCTTTTCATTTGAAGATTCTATTTTATTTATTAACCCTTTCAACTGAAGACCTTTTATCACTTCTTGAAGGACATCATCGCAACCATATATTGATTGCTCAAAAATTTGTGACTAGATATTCAATTCTTCCAAAATTTTGGTCATTTTTTTCCTTTGGAACAATTTCATGTTCTTAATTCTGTTTCTCATTGTATTTATATAACCTTGAAATTACCCTTTTAAGATCAGAACTCTGTACTTTATACTTCCTATTTCAAGTGTCATCTCATTCATCATGCATTTTTTTATAAGATAGATTTTGTATTAAAAGGCACAAATCAAAAGGGGGCGCAACCCTTTATGCATCATGTGTACGAAACATAAACTGTGGCTACCCTATGTGTATCTACCCTATGTGTATCTACAGGGACTTGGATTTTTCTACAGTGTTTGCTTTAATTGTAAGGTAGCTAATTTGTTGTCATTTTGTGCTGTCTCATTTTTATCTGCATTTAAACAAATGCTGCAGCAAGCTACATAACATGAAGAAGGGGAGTAAACATGTAGATGCAGCTCCACTTTGTGACAAAATTGTTTTCAATAAGGTGGTGGACATATTCTTGTAGCAGCTTTTCATTCTTCTTTTCCTCTTTTACTTTCTCATGGGACCATATATACAAAACTTAATCTTTAATATGGCTTTCATTTCTTTTAACTCCATTCTCAGGTAAAGCATGGGCTAGGCGGAAATGTACGGCTTATTTTATCTGGAGCAGCACCTCTTGCTACCCATGTAGAAGCTTTTCTACGAGTGGTGGCATGTTGTCATGTTCTGCAAGGATATGGTATGTTGTCCTTTTAAATCTGTACATATCAATTTAACTTATTTTATCTGCCTTTTTAGCATGTACATTTGAATTTCACTCATTCCTCCCGTTGGAAGTGGTTTTTGTTACTTATCAGCCTATTTGAGACAACTTGCTGATATATGTTTCTTTGTTGCTTAAACTCCACTTGGGAATGAGTTCTATTACACTTCACTTTGAAGGCATCTGAGAAAGTTTGATGAAATTTCTTTAAATCCATTACCTCAGTGCCATATTCCCCCTGTTTCTGCCCATGAATAGAGACTTCTACTGATTCAGCACTGGTATCTTCCATTGTATATCCATTATCATACAGTAAACTTAATTTTTTTTTTTTTAATTTGTTTTCTTTCTGTGATGTAGGTCTCACAGAAAGCTGTGCGGGAACATTTGTCTCACTACCAAATGAGCTGGGTATGCTTGTTACTGTTGGTCCTCCAGTGCCTAATGTGGATGTGTGCCTAGAATCTATTCCTGAAATGGGATATGATGCCCTCTCAAGCACACCACGTGGAGAAATATGTATAAGGGGCGATACCTTGTTCTCAGGGTACTACAAACGTGAAGACCTCACCAAAGAGGTCCTGATTGATGGATGGCTCCACACAGGTTTGTCTACGACAGTGTCTTTCATAATTAATTTGATATAGTGCTCATAATTTTCTTTCTTAGTCAACCCTGCCCCTAACAATGTTTGTGTCAGGGGATGTTGGTGAGTGGCAGCCCAATGGGAGCATGAAAATTATTGACCGGAAGAAGAACATTTTTAAGCTGTCACAAGGAGAATATGTTGCAGTTGAAAACTTGGAGAATGTTTATGGTTCTGTTACTGGTATTAACTCGGTATGCCTCTGAACTATTGTAAATATATAAATGGAATATTAGTTTCAGTTTTGTCTCTGTGAGCATTCCAATTGTTGTCAACAAATATGGAATGTATTCGTTGTAGATATTACCAACAATGTCCTTCTAGTAATGAGAACATGGATTTGTTTCTGATATTGTTTTAAAAGTTATGCTAGGGACCCCAAGTAAATTACCAAATAAATTGCCAAACCTCTCACATGGGTGTGGGACCCACACAAATTATATGTGTGTGGATCCCACACCCATGTGAGAGGTTTGGTAATTTATTTGGTAATTTACTTGGGATCCATAGCATTTTCCTTGTTTCAATACTTCTGGACTGTTATGCCATTATAATGTGGTCTTCTTTTGTTTATGATATTGTTTGTGTGAACCTCTTGACCGTTAAAAGTTATTCTTTTTATGTATTACCTTACATATGCTCTCTCTCTCTCTCTCTCACACACACACACACACATTTCCAGTGCATGCTATTTTAAATTTCAATCCCTTTTCTGCTAAACTAATTTGTGCATGTTGTGTGCTTTTAAGCACAGGAAGAAACTTGACACAGGTCTCTATGATTGATTATATCTCACAAAATTAGTGTTTGCATTTACATGCTTTTTTCCCATCAGATTTGTTTTTTGTTTTCTTACACTTAAGGCACAAGATATTTGCCATAGGTTGATTTTGATGTGTGCATCCTGAGGTCCAACTTATTCTTTCTTGTTAAAACTTGAGGATATCTATATACTTAGTTCATTCATGCTTTTGTGCATGCTTATGGATCTGCTAAGAATGTTCTCATTTCTCACATTTGTGCACTTTTTCCTGTTGGAAACAATCCTTGGAGTGACTTAATGAATGGTCAAATCTATGCCTGTACTTTGGGGCTAGGAGATTGAGCATTTTGTTTATTCCAGAATCTTCTTGTGTTTGATTATGTCTGAATTTCAATCTCAGATATGGGTATATGGGAACAGCTTTGAGTCTTTCCTTGTTGCTGTTGTAAACCCAAATAAGCAAGTACTTGAACGTTGGGCTGAAGAAAATGGTGTACCTGTGGATTTCAATTCCCTCTGTGAAAATCCCAAGGCAAAACAAAACGTACTTGTAGAGCTCACAAGGATTGGAAAGGAAAAGAAGGTTTGTGTCTTTTACACTTCCAACCACCTCTCATTTCTACTTCCATTTGATAATTGAATAATAATCTGAGTTAGCGGAGGGGAAGAAAACATTATTTACTTCCGGAAGATTTCTGAAACTTTTGTGATGTGCCTGGCAGTTGAAAGGGTTTGAATTTATAAAAGCTGTTCATCTTGACCCCGAGCCATTCGACATGGAACGTGACCTTCTGACCCCAACATTCAAGAAGAAGAGGCCTCAGTTGCTCAAATACTACCAGGTAGCTCTTCTTGATTCTCTCAAGGAATCTTATGGCATGCCATTGTACTATGTTCATTGACTAGGTGCTTTGACCCAAAAGTGTTTTGAAATATGTGAAATGTGTATTAGAATTCTAATTTTTTTCTGGTGAGACTTGAGAGGAATCGGGAGGAAATCATTTCATTGTAGAAAAATATGTATTAGAATAATCTGTGGAGAAGAAAAGCCAAAAATTGACCCCCCTCGAGTTAAAATCCTGGTTCCGCCCTTGGCCATGATGAGTGTTTGAACATTGGAGATTTCTAGTTCACTCCATGTTGCCATCTGCCAAGCAACTAGTCCATGCAAGAACTTTTAGTCGACTTAAATTTCCAATTAACTTTTTTGGAATTTGTTAATTTGTCATTTCTGTTTATGACTACTTTATAGTACTCTTTTTTTTTTTGGGTGGCACAGTACTAAGGGGAAATCTTTGTGTTGCATTGCAGAACATTGTTGACAACATGTACAAGGGTGCAAAGTAAGCAAACTGCCTGAAGATGGTGTTTTCTAAATTTTAACAGCCCTAAAAAAGGTTCTTCATTCTTCGATGCTATTGCCAGTTTTGGCTTTTTGGCATCCCACTCTTTCTTGAAACTGTATATATTGTTGGTTACTTGTATAACCTTGATGATTAGTGCTATACAAATCAACAAAACTTACAAACCGATGTGGCACCAATCATGTTAATTTATTGGATTCAATTTCACTTTTCAAAGTTCTATTAATGCATGCCAAAACCAAATCTTGTTCAGTTCTATCCAAGCTATGTTTTCTCTGATTATTCATCTTTCTAGTCTTCAACACAAGAAAAGGAAATTTCCATCCTTTGTGTTGAAAGATAAATTTGGTATTGAAAGGAGAAAGGTTTATTGGCTTTAAACAGGGATGGACAGATTGTTCAAATTGTATCAATTTAAAAACAGAGAGGTTTACTATGAAAAATTAGAACACCAAGGTTTAATTAAATCCTGAATTGTTTTTGTAATTTTCTCAAGATATTGTTATCATTATTATTACTTTGCAGGTACATACTTGAGGTTGTATTGGTCAGTCACCAGATATCCAATTGGGAGAACTGGAATATTAAGATTTGGTCCCTATTTGTGCCGACTCAACAACCATTTTTTGGTCTAATTTTTTTAATGATATATTTTTCCTAAAATTGTTTAGAAAACATTATATTTTATATAAAAATGGCCAAAGAACACAGGCATAGAAAGATTGGAGCACTTAATTATAATGTGAACTTGAAACAAAGATACCAAGAATAAGAATTCAATACATAAACCAAGATTCATCAATCAAATGATAAAACAATGAGAAATCTCTCGTCATTGCACAAACTATATTCGTATTGCAAATGTGAAATTTTGGAAATACAATTACATGAGAGAGAGAGAGAGAGAGAGAGAGAGAGAGAGAGAGCACTCAAAGCTGTTTTTAAAGGACAAAAAACAAACAAACAAACTCCTTGATTTTTTTTTTGTCATACTGAGAAATGATTTTCTTCTCAACATTCACACTTGCCCTATCTGTGTCTCAAAACTATCTATGCTAATAACTACTGAAGTGGAGGAGAAAGAGGATGAGCACACCTGTTTAATCATCTCTTCATGCCTTTCTCCCTCCTTACATTCCATCGGCAAACCTACTCTCAATCCCAAATCAACAAGTAATTGAAAAATTACAACTTAAAAAAACAAATGCCTTTCCAAATTGCATCTTGTATAGCTGCAAAATCCCAATTCTCGCATCACAACCCAAGAAAAACTCGTGTCAGCCACCTCTTTTCGTAATTTTAGGCCAAATTGTAGCTTGAGACCGAGACATTAGCTTGAGAGGCAGAGTGGATGTAAACAAACTCTAGGCTCTTCCCAGCTGGTAGAGAGTTGAGCCATGCTGGAAAAACATATGAATCGCCCGACTTTGTCAGGCCCCACAGAGGACCGTAGAGCTTGGAGATTGAAAGGTAGAGAAATTTCAGTGTTTTGGGTGACTTGTTTGTCACAGTTGTGGAGTATCTGTAGTAAGTCTTGCCATTGTAATCCCATGAACTTGTCATCTTTTGTTCAATGGCAATGGGTGCAGAAGACGAAACTGCAAAACAAGCAAATTACATTAGATTTAATTATTCCCATATTAGATCAACATTTGGAATTACAGGCCACAAGAAATGCATCCAACCTCTGGACCTAAGTAGTATGGACACAGACATGAGACACAACAATTTTGAAAAAATTAAGATATATTGGGGATATGGTAAACCAAAAATAAAATAAAATTATAAATATAAATTTTGAGTATAAAGATATAAGAGACATCAATGTATATGTGTATTTTTATTTTTCTTCACTTTCCATCTTTTTGTTTCTTTACTTTGAACTCAAATAAGCTTTCTAAAATTATTTTAAAAAATCCATAAAATTGTAGGCATGTCCAAACATATGACACATGTACTCGTTAAGTGTTATGCAAAAAAATAATAACAAAAAAAAATTTAACACTTCATGTGGCGTGTCTAAATGTGAACACGCGTATCAATGGTGTGTTGGTATCCAATACATGTCGGACATAGACACAATACCCAATTTGAAGTGTACGTGCTTCCTAGAATTAGACAAAGTCCAACAGGGATGTCTTTGCATGAGGATTGCAGGAATACCTTGAGATGGTGTGGTTCCGGTTACTGGAGCAGGCTTTGGCTGGGTTTTAGGGGCTGGAAAGGTCACTGTAAAACAAATTTATTAAACATGATCAGCAAGAGAAAATGTTATTCTTAATCATATAGAATCAAGAAATAAGTAAGTGACAAAATTTCAGATTATAACCCATATATATACCTGGAAGGAGCTGGTTGTAGCCGCTATGTCCACTGTGTAGTCTTGCTAAAATGCCAAGAAGAGGAGCATTGTTGTAGGTAGCTGGCTCTGTTTGCTCATAGTTGTCTCTTTGATCAGCAAAGTTGTCATAAATAAGTGTCGGGTCCACCAACAAGGGCACCTGTTAGGAGGTTTGGATTGCTTGCCTTCCTGCTAAACCATTTGGCATAGTCTCCATGGCAATTGACAAATGAAGGGTTGTCCTTGAAGGAGACAATAGAGGAAGCTCTGTGATGAACCTGTTGTGGGTAGTTGTTTCCATAGCCTACCATATAACTTGTAGCTCTTGGGTTGTCTCCAAGAATATAGTCCACCTGAGGGTTCAAACATTGCAAGAATTAGAGCCTTCTAACAAACTAGTTCCTATTCTAAAAAAATATGTCAAATTGATTCAAATCAGTTCAAATCGTATAGTTTGGTTTGGTTTTTTGAAAGAACAGTTTAGTCCCAGTTCCAAAGATGTATTGATCTTGTCAGATGATAACAAGTCTTAACCTGAGATTTGGCAAATGAAAGAAGCACAGATAGAGAGACACTGCCAGAAGCACACTTCAGGTTTTTCCTGGCGGAGGTGAGATTGTCGGAGTAGACACTGAGGAGGAAAGAGGCACTGGTAACAAACTGCAGGTTGTTCCATCTCTGCCTGAAAATAAGGCCTCCGGGAGTTTTCTGAGCGTTGCGAGTGCCCTTTCCAAGACATGAACACAGAAAAACTCTGCCTTCTCCTTGTACTGCTCAAACACTGGTGCATAGTGACCGGCTCTGCCTCCCATTAGAAGCTGCAACAACACAAATGTAACCAATTTCTTAGCTCCCAATCAATAAAATCATTGAAAACTGTTTTTATAAAACAGTTCACAAGAAACAGATTGAAAGGGGTCATTTTATATTGATCATGGTGAAGATGAAAGCTTATGACCTGTGGATTCATCAACATCATACTGGAAGCAAAACACTCAACTTTCATGAAGTGTCATTTCTCAAAATGCCATATCATAGGCTGGTTTGGTATAGTTTTCGTTTTCTGTTCTCAGAAATAAAAAAGAAAAAAAAACGAAACTGAGTAGAAAAGCTTGTTTGGCAAATCAGTGTAAAAAACTATCTTCATTTTTTCCCCCTTCTTCTAGAACCTTTTAGAAAACAATTTAAGTTGATTTCTCAATTTTTAATAATTGATTATACACAACAAAGAAAACAAAAGGCACTTTCAAACTTTCATTTTTTTTTTTTTTTTTTGGTTTCATAAAACAAGAAAAACGAAAACATCAAAAATGAAAATAAACCCAAACATTGCTGCTCTTTACAATTTAGTGATTAATAAGGTGCAAAACAAAGAACGGGTAATCCTAAGTACAATCAAATGAAGCATTTACAATTTTTTATTTTATTTTATTTATTTATTTATTTATTTTTAAAGTCGATGAGATTCAAACTGGCATATCACTGACTCCAAACACTAGTTTAGGAAGCATTTAAAAGTTCAAAACTTTGGTACAGACAAAGAATTAGATCATTTAATAACATGTTTGTAACAATTAAAGCAAAGCTACCCATGTGGATGAAACAATGTCACACGTATCAAATAATGCATCAAGGAATTGAAGGACAAGTTTTAAAAATTTTACCTTGGCAACAAGAGTTTGAACACCGGCATACTTGACATCCCATCCGAACTCGGTCATTGCCCAACCGGTCCCACCAAGAGAATCACCATTATTGCCAAGGTAGTTCAAGTAGTACTGGTTGTTAGTAGCCTTGTACAACCACGCAGCAGCCCACAGCAACTCATCCTATATATGTAGAAGAAGAATACATCACAAAAAAGTCCAAATGTAACCAAAATAAATAAATAAATAAGTATAAATGGTAACATGAGTCATAATAGTATAGTGTGTGACATTATTGTATACCAATATCCGACTATTTATTGGTGTGGATCCTGCATGGAGCCTCTGCAACAGATAGTGGGATGTGCATGTGTAACAATGTTACGTGCTGCTCTGAGGAATATTTGGCTAAACTGTAGAAATATAAAAATTGAACACAACAGTAGATAAAAAAAAATTATAGAAATTATTGGAAAATTTATCTATAAATCCCATACGAGAGAATATTGATCCATTTAGTTTTAAGAGTTTTTTTTATGAACTAATTAGTCTTTTTTGTTTTGAAAAGTTGTATTTATTTGATTTGATGCCATTTGAGTTTAAGTGAATGCCTTTTTATGATTCATTTTCTAATTTTCTTATTCATTTTTGAGATGGGAATGAAAATTTGAGGTGTGAAAAATTATTTTTGAAGGAATTGGTGACTGAAGTGTTGATTATCAAGCATGGAAATCCACATTTCTGTTAGTGTGATTTTGTAGTGTTATATTGGAGGGTTATATTAGAGTGCTACATTTGAAAAAAATACATTAAGGAATTTTTGTATGTTACATTGATTGGAGTGTTAATTTTCGAAAAAATACGCTAAGAATTTTTTTTTAAATGTTAAGTTGTTATGTTTAAAAAAAATACACTAAAAGTTTTTTAGTATGCCATATTAAAGTGTTACGTTTAGAAAAAATACACTAAGGAATTTTTGTGTGCTACATACATTGATTGGAATGTTACGTTTGAGAAAAGTACATTACGTAATTTTTTTAGAATGTCACGTTGTTACGTTTAGAAAAAGTACTAAAAAAATTTTTTAGTATGTTACATTGATTGGAGTGTTACGTTTGGGAAAAGTACTAAAAGAGTTTTTTAATATGTTATATTGAAGTGTTACGTTTGAAAAAAATACTAAAGGAGTTTTTTTGAAGTGTTACGTTTAGTAAATTTTAATATTATGAAAAAATTCACATTTTGACTATTTATGTAATTCATATTAGAATGAGACCTTTAAATCCATACGAAAAAAAGAGAGAACCAAATAATTCATAAAATCACTATTTAAAATTTATTTATATTTCACCTGAAATGTTTAGGCCACATTCATAAATCTTATAAAATGTTGTAAACTGAAAATTTAAGCCTAATTTTAAAAAATGAATTAAAAGTCATTTCTTAACTTTTAACTCACTTCATCTCATAAAAAAAAAACAAAAAAGAGTCAAATTTTTTTTAACTATCTTTTCAAAACACCCTTTAGCCTGACAATAGTTAATAGTGAGAAAGAGTAGTGATCACATACTGCGTATCCACAACAGAACGGTAGTACTTCTAAGCCACGGTGATGCTGCTATCATATTTGCCCCTATACTTGTCCGCAAACTCGAATAGTTGCATACACAACAAAACAAAAATTTGAAAATATTATACATTATATTAAAAATTTTAAAATATCTTAAAATTATAGAAGTTCGCATTCTTAAATTTTTTTATAGATAATTTTAAAATTATATAGAGTAATCTCTCAATTTTTTAAACGATAGAGTAGCCCTCCCAAGACATAATTCTGGATTCGTCTCTGTTTGGAATTGATATTTTTTTGGGTGAGTTTTTGATTTTTATAAACAAAATAATGTAAAAAAAAAAAGGGAATAAATTGATTTTTGTATTTGACTCTTTGACAAATTTAATATATTCCAAACAATGCCCAACTCTGGTAAATACAAAAATAAAATTAATGGAAAAATAAGAAATGGACAAATATTAATAGAAAAATTATTTGGTAGTTCAGGGGTGGCACATTGCAATATCTCTCCAATTACCAATTACGGACTCTATTCACTTCACCAATCATAATAATTTTCGTTACCAAATAGAAAAATTATTTTGTGATTCAAAGATACCACGTGACCATGCCATTGACGAAACACGATCAAATTAATACAAAATCGTAAGTCCACCACCAATCACAACACACCTGCTCACTACGTGTGCCCCATTTTCGCCAAATAACTTCATCAAAATAGTATGAGAGGGCCAATACAAGGATTGTTTGGAAAAAGTGCTAAATAAGTATATTTTTTAACTTTTTAAGAAAAAATGTAAAATATAAATTGGATTTGAAATGATGTGGTGAGAGATGATAGAACTTAAATAAGATGACTGTAACTCAAATAGAATAATATATTAAAAGAAAAATGTATTGAACCCCCAGTGAGAGTGACCCCACCATCCCGATTGTTTTCTTATTGGCTAAATTTTTTTTATTTTTTATTTTTTATTTATTTTTTATTTTTTCTATCTGACAATCACAGAGTCCCACGTGGAGTGGGGGTACTGGGGGTCACCCCCCACGAGTCCCCAGCACGGTTGTGATTCACACGGTAAAGGTGCCCCCACCGAGATCCCAATTACACGTCGAAAGATTTTCCTGTATTATTATCGCAGGTGAGGTTATCAATGTACCTTTATAAGGAACAAAAAAACATTGACATCCAACTTTGGGGAGGTTCTATTTACACACACACATTCCTCCTTTTACACATCTTTCTTAAAAAAAAAAAAAAAAATTTACTCAACACACACAATTTTATTCCAAGTATACCCCATATACACACTCCCAATTCACACACCTTCTTTCACACCAGCCAACAATGATCAAACCCTAACCCTAACCCTAACCCTAACCACTACCTTTGCGCTGCGGCGGCACCGGCGACCCCTCTCTCTCTCTCTCTCGATTCGAAAAGGAAGGCGGCGACGGCGACTTCGTGAGCGAACGGCGACGGCGGCGACGACGGCTCGCAGACGAAAGGGGGTTCGGATGTTGATGGTCGAACCAGTGTGCTTTGTTCGGATGGTGATAGTCGAACCAAATTCATTGGTTCGATGATTGATTTCCGAATGGAGGTGATTCGTTCGACACTGGTAGTCCGAACGGAGGTGATTCCATGATGCCCGACGTGGTGGGGAAGAGAAGCGGGAAGGCAATGGGTTCGCAGATGAAAGGGAGTTGCAGTGGTGAAGGAAGAGGTAACGGCGGTGATGGAGGAAAAGAGAGGCGGCGGCCATGGAGAATGGTGGTGCCCGATGGTTAGGGTTAGGGTTAGGGTTAGGGTTAGGTTTTTTGACTAAAAGAGACGGGGGTTGGGGGAGAAGAGGAAGGTTATTTTGGCAGTTTCATTTTGGGACTGAAATGTAATAAAAAAAAATTCATTAAGTGTGTGTAAAGAGGGTAAATGGTGTGTGCAAATAGAGGCTCCCCCAACTTTGGCGTCGAATACAGAGTCATTCTTAATTGTGCTTCTCCCCAAAAGATATACTCAAATATAATTTGAGGAAATATTATTTTGTGTCTTAAATTTTTACATATTTTTTAATTTGAATTTCAAATTTTGATTAATATTAATTTTATATTTAAATTGTTAAAATTTTAATTAATTTAACCTCATCGTCATATTTTATCTACAATTAAACGGATTGTACTGGTATAATACCAAAGTTAATTTAAAATTTCATTTTACTCTCAAATTATACTTTAAAATTTAATGTCTCCCCAAAAAAAAAAAAATCTAGGATCAAATTTAAAAAAATCGTGAAAATTTAAAAGGTAAAATGATATTTTTCCTCAATATATTTTGGAGTTGATACAAAGAATGAATTTAAATTCTAAAATTCTACATAAAAAATTTAGAAAAAATTATTTAAAAAATTCAGAACTTTTTTGGGGAGGTAAAAAAAATTCTCATTGTAACAAAATAAATTCTAAATTTTTATTTTTTTCTATTTAAATTCTAATAGTTAAATATTTTAATCATTAAACTCAATTTAAGTGTTTATAAAATATTTAAAATATATATATATATATATTTTTGTTGAGTTTAATGACTTTAGTATATTTTTTCTATCATTTTCACATAACGAAAATAGATGGATAATTTAGACTAAAAAGAAATCAAAAATTTAAGATTTAAATTAATCAATTAATAAATTAAAAGTTTATTTTATTATAAGAAGTTAAATTCTGAATTTTCTTCCATAATTTCTTTAAAATTTTAAATATATCATTAGTGGTAAAATTGTTATGGAGGTAGACAACTACAGCTCACATGGTCACACCCATGGGTCATGTCTTCCTTTAATGTTTCTTTCTAAAATTTTGCCTTCGTTTGGAAGTCTGTTGGATTTTTAACTTTTTAATTTTTTTTAGTTATTTTAGTTTGGGGCTAAAAAGTCTGATTTGGAAAGGATTTTTTGACTTTTTTAACTTTTTGGTAAGGTGTCATCTTATTAAATGACCAAATTGCCCTTTTCCATTTTTTTTAATTTTTTAATTTGGGTTTGGATTTGGCATATTTTCGGTTTTTTTTTTTCTTTTCAATTTTGGCTTTTTGTTAAAAATTTTTTTTTAATTTTTTGGATTTGGCATATTTTGGTTATTTTTTTATTTTAATTTTTTTATGTTATCTTTCAATTTCGCCTATTTTGTTATTTTTTTTTTTTTGAGGGGTTTGGATTTGGCTTTTTTTGTTTTTTGTGTTTTTTTTATTTTTTTTTTGTATATTGGGTATCGATCTGCTGACTTTTGCTTAATTTGTTTATTTTTTAATTTTTTTTTATTTTGGGTTTTGATTTGCCATATTTTGGTTCCTTCTTTTTTATTTTAATTTTTTTATGTTGGGGTTTCGATTTTGCCCTTTTTTTTGTTTTTTTTTTTGGGGGGGGGTTTCGCTTTGACATTTTTTGCTTTATGTTTTTTTGTTGACAATTTTTGTATGTTGGGTTTCGATCTCCCGAATTTTGCAAATCCAAATTTTTTATTTTTTATTTTTTGAGTTTGGCGGATTTTGCCTTAATTTTTTTTTTGTTTGAATTTTTTTTATTTTGCGCTTGGATTTTTCGTATTTTGCTTAATTTTTTTTCCTGTTACTTTTTTTAATTTTGGGTTTGGATTTGGGATATTGTGCTTAAATTTTTCGATTTTTATTTGGGAATTTATGTTTTTGTCTTTTTATTTATTTATTTATTTACTATAACCATGTTTTTTTTTAACTACGTTTTTTTTTTGTCTTGGATTTTTATTTTTAACTATGTCTTGTTTTTTTTAATTGGTATACAATAACTATTTTTTAATATATTTATGTGTTTCATTTATTTGTAATTTACGTCGCACATGACAATTTGTGTATTAGTTTTCTTTTTCATTTGTTTTATTTGTTTCACCTTTTTTTGTTTTTCCAAAAGCAAAATTTGTATGGATTGTTGTTTTTTAAAGTTAGGCACGTCAGCAACTGGAAGGGGTTACATTCCCGTGGAAACTCATACATATTGTACATGATAATATATTTGAATACAGTCTGCTCCACGTGTGTCATTATGTGACAACCATACGAAAATTATTTCGACTACTATATATTTCATAACATTCCGTTATTACGCATGTAACATAATTTGTCGCGTGTGTGAAGGCGGACCAATGCCATATGGGGGCCCTCATCTCCAACCATTAAATCATCCTCGTTATGTTCAACTTCTGGTATGGCATTTACTATTGTCATAACCTCTTCCTCGTCACAGATTGGCTGAACAGTTGTTGGGTTACCTGCGTTTTGCCGTATATAATTATGTAATGCCATTGACGCACCTACTAACTGAACTTGCACATTTGCAAAGTCATACCGAGGCACGTCTCGAATAAACCCCCATCAATTTTTCCAGTCACCGAAGTGCGTTCCACCACACTGCGTAAGGACGAGTGCACTTTGTTAAATAATTCCCTTGGCGTGTTTGCCATCGCGTTCTGTGCAATACATCGGAATTCTTGTTGGTGGTAACGGTGGCCTTTGAATGGTGCTAAGTAACCAATCTGGTTTGGATAGCCAGAATCGACAAGATAATATTTGCCTATAGACATGACAACAATGTATGACACCAAAACGAACATTCTGCGTCATTTTCATATGACGCTTTCTCAGGAAAAAAGTATTTGTTAATAAATCTAATAACATGTGTTACTTTCGTTAGGATGTGGGAAGGGGACATTGTCATTTGTTAGTATCTCGTTGAATATGCGACTATCATGCATACTTCCTTCCCATCCGCAAGAAATGAATATGAAACACATGTCAAAATCGACAGCGGCCATTATATTTTGTGTGTGACAGTATTTCCTACCGAAATATGTTGCGATTCGCCCCGTAACCCATGCAGCGACATGTGTTCCGTCTATTGCGCCAATGCAAATCTCCCAAACATGGATAAATTGTTTTGTTGCGTAAATTGGTAACAAGTGTTTCGTTTTTGCCAAGCGTCACGTGCAGTTAATAACAAAAACAAAATATATTATCTTGATTTATATGTCAATCATGTTTTTCAGAAGTACCTTGAACGGTAGGTATTTCCGTCTAGACCGCACGTATGGATGTATACGATGCTGACTGTATGTGGGCCGGCAATGAACAACAGTGAACTCTTTCATGAAAGTTAATACGTTATGCACGTGCCTTGACACAGTCTCCCCGGAATGTTGGAACCGTTCTTGGATTTCCCGATTTTGCTTTCCTTTCAACGCATGGATAAACATCGCAACGCTTTCTTCAACAGCTAAGCCATGTGGACATTGCGGGACTTGTAACCCAAAATCATTTACTAATGTCTCACACAATGCGGCAAAAACTTCCTTCGGCATGAAAACATTTTCCTCAAATCGACCCATATGCCCCGCATATAGTTCGCATATCCATGTTTTCTCGGTAAGTATAGAAGTGCGACACGATGTTTTATTCATGTGTTTTTCGTACCATTCTGTTGCCCATTGGCATGTTTGTAGAAATGTGCAATTCTGTTCTTGTTGCACCTGGACTGCCATTTGATTAAGCATTTCCGTTATTTCATCATGGTTGCTTCCATCCCAGGGATTCATCGCGTCTTCGTTCATGCGAAACCTACAAAAGTGGCAGCCTTTCAATCAGTTGGCACGTGATTCATTGACTTAAATTATATTGAAGTTTGCAATTAAAAAATGCCGACATTGTTTTTAATCAAAGCAATGCCGTCACCAATGTCATTTGGAACGCATGCTCATATGAATTGCACAAAAAATTAAGATGTTCAACTTATGCTTTACAGGGGGGCCATGGTGGTAACAACCACAAAACTAGCCAGCAAACTACACTAACAAATGAACTTGCGACATATAGGCATTCAAAAGCGTGCAAGTAAAACGTAATTCTCTGTCTTAAACGTAGCTACACAAAATATTAAAACATAAACATCCCATTCATTTCCCAAAAACGAAGCACAACCATGCTTCCGGTCCGTCAACCTATGCACTTACCTAAAACTTGTTGCTGCCCGTAGCTAGCAAGAAAAAAACAAAAACGACAGAATGAAAACATTCACACAGCACCATCCTGTTTTAGTACATTGCCAACAATACCATAAGTCAAAGTTTTAAAAAGGAAGACAATGACATGCATCTTCAACACTCGTAACACCGCTACATCACATCCGGCGGCCCGCAAACAGGTTTGCAAAAGGCGCCGACGCAGTACACTGGAGCTGCTTCTGTGTAAGCCATCCAATGATGTGGTCATCATCAGGCTGGCACATCATGACCTCCCGGTAATCGGCGTTATCCATAAGTGTGGAGGCGAAGTGGAATAACGGCGTACCAATCAGGGATGGAATACTACTTAGTTTATGCATGCACTCGGAAATAGTGTAGAGCGATTCGTTGCTTGTGAGGTGCCTAACCGTGACCTGCTGATTCTTTGAACGAACCACATCTGTCATTCTGTTCATGCTTTCCGCAATAACGGACGCACCACTTGTTGCCTTCTTCGACTTTGAAACACTTGTTGATGGCGTCTTTCTCCTTTTTGGCTTTTCAATCGGAACATGCTCGAGTGAATAATCAGAATCCACGTCCTGTACTCCTGCGGGTATCGGATCAGCAAATGGCTGGGCTCCCAAACTACGCACTGAATCAGATGAGTCCTCATCAGCTTCAGGAAGGGTCTCTCCCGGGGTCCAATTCCCAGTAGCTGATGCCCCCATGAAAACTGTCTCCATCAAGTCACGGTGTTCCAAAGTTTTTTTCCTGAATTTCGCACACGCCTTGTTGATCTGCAGAAATATAGATGTATAAAAGAGGCAGACGTTATATTTCATATAAATAAATTGTATTGCAGTTAAATGAAGAAGTAAAAAATGTACTGGTAAATGACAGATATGAAACTTGTTTGTACATGTACCTACTGATTCCATCTTGTCCCACCACTCGTTAGGTGACTGAAACAAACCGGTGTCATAGTCAAAGCCTATCCCGGACACTCCCTTGCTTGAATCCATCAACTTTGTCCACGCTTGCCACTCTTTTTTCAAGCTCATATACTTATTCTTCAACTGTTTCAGTCCATGTTTTTTTCTCAAATTTCCTTGCCAAGGACTTGTACCCTGCCTGGCTGAGGACTAAGAATGGGCAATTTCCTTTACTAATCTCATTTGCGATCAATTGGAGGAAAACTCGGACTGAGTTACTGTCCCATGAGGCCTTGTGGCTTAACTGATTTTGTGTCTCTTCAAGACTGCTTGACTTGTCACTGACAATGCTTTTGCTTTTCGAGTGGTTACGCAGCGAAGTACGTGTGGAAGCCATTACTAATGTACGGTTACAAAAGATTACCATCACAAATTTGGTTGTTATATACACACGCATAAGCCATGACACATTAATGACAACAAACAGAGATATATGATGCTAAAGTTAAATTTGCATATACCCATTGAAAATTACTAACGTACGTAAATAGGTTCCATGGAAGTTAGTAGTGGACAAAAATATGATAGTTAGTATTACGGCTCCCATATGCGACAACATACCACTAACATACTACGAACATACTAACTACATACTAACAACATACTGACAACATACTAACGTCTTTGTACATAGTAAGAACATGGTAACGGTGCTTACATACGGCACAACAAAATGACAACCACAATGCAGAGCACATACACAATGGTCTTAAGGACACGCAAGGATTGTTGAATGTCTATGACATCAGCCCGCAATTGCATGGCAATTTTATCTCCGGGTGACGCATAGCCTTGATTCTCTTGCCTTCGTTCTTCAAACCAACCAATCCAACTGACACAGGGCTGATGAGTGAAAATTATGGAACTATTAGTTTCATGGGTTGTTAATATTCATACAGCCATGACCGGTACAGAATGGGTCACTCACCACAGGGTGGGGACAGACAAAGTAGGGACGCCCTGGATTTTTGGTGGACTTGGAAATCTTAACAATACAGGGGCCATGTCCACAGGCACACATTCGTCGTGGCCATGTACTGTAAGTTGTAGTAGAGGTGAACGACGCCATGCTACGCTTTAAATTTCAATTAAATTACATGAATAAACGTGAACACATACCATATGGTATTCACAAATGAGAATTGAGCATTGAGTATTTTTCATTAATATATTAAAATTAGTAAATGTATTTTGAATATATTTTGAATATATTATGATAGTCCTGACTTCTTAAATCAAAATTTGTAATATATATTTTAATTCCATTTTTTATATCTTTGTAATATATTTTAAAAATATAATTATGTAAACCATATTTTGTAATATATTTGTAATATAATTTTTTAATATTTTCTAAAAAATTTGTTGTTAATATATATAGATAATATATCTACCTTCCTTCCCATTCAAAAGTTTGCAATAAATTTTTAAGTGAAATATGGTATTCACAAATGAGAATTGAACATTGAGTATTTTTCATTAATATATTAAAATTAATAAATGTATTTTGTAATATATTTTGAATATATTTTTTTACTGGAATAAGTATTTGAAAACTTAATTTTTTTTAATATTTTTGAAAATATTTTTGAGGAAATTTTCTTTAACTTAACTTTAAACTATTTGTTTAATATATTTTTAATATATTTTGTATTAATTAAATTTTGTCATATAGGTTTAACAAAATTTTTACTGTCCTTACTTTTTAAATCAAAATTTGTAATATACATTTTAATTCCATTTTTGATATCTTTGTAATATATTTTTAAAATATAATTATGTAAACCATATTTTGTAATATAATTTTTATATATTTTCCAAAAAATTTGTTGTTAATATATATAGATAATATATCTACCTTCCTTCCTATTCAAAAGTTTGCAATATATTTTTAAGTGAAATATGGTATTCACAAATGAGAATTGAGCATTGAGTATTTTTCATTAATATATTAAAATTAGTAAATGTATTTTGTAATATATTTTGAATATATTTTTTTACTGGAATAAGTATTTGAAAACTAATTCTTTTTTATATTTTTGAAAATATGTTTGAGGAAATTTTCTTTAAGATAAATTTAAAATATTTGTTTAATATATTTTTGAACTGTTTTGTATTAATGCAATTTTGTCATATAGGTTTAACAAAAATTTTTCAGTCCTGACTTTTTAAATCAAAATTTGTAATATATATTTTAATCCAATTTTTAATATCGTTGTAATATATTTTTAAAATATAATTTTGTGAACCATATTTTCTAATATATTTGTAATAAAATTTTTATATATTTTCGAAAAAATTTAATGTTAATATATATAGATAATATATCTACCTTCCTTCCCAAATGAAGTTTGCAATATATTTTTTATGTAATTAATATATTGTTAAGAAATGGGAATTGGGCAATTCGTATGAGTAAAAAATATATTCAAACTAATAAATCTATTTTGTAATATAATTTGAATATATTTTATATGATATTTTGAAAATATTTTTGCATATATTTTTACTATATTTTTTAATACTTATATTTTGTCATATATGTTTAATAAAATTTTGACACTCTTTAATCTAAATTTGTAGTATATATTTTAATTTATTATTAATATCTTTGTAATATATTTGTTAATACAGCCAATTTTGTAATATATTTGTAATATAATTTGTATATATTTTCTAATTTGTAAATAAGAACAGATTCCTTCATTTGGAACAACGGTGCCTTCTGTTTATCATCAACAGATCTGATTTTCATAAATAAGAACATATTTTATCATAAGAACAGATATATTATATATATGTATATATACATGTCGAACAGATTTTTTCTGTTTAAGAACATATTTTATCATAAGAACAGATATATTATATATATATATATATATATGTATATATACATGTCGAACAGATTTTTTTGTAAGAACAGATCTATTTTATATATATATATATATATGAAATATATACATATCGAACAGAAAACCAAACATAAGAACAGATTCCATGATAACCGAACAGAATCCATGATCACCGAACAAATTTTTAACATAACAACAGATCGCAAACCTAGAAAAATCACAGAGACAGATCGGTGCCCCAAATGTGTGTAACGTAAGTGTAATCAACCAAATCACGACCGTAAAGCAACAGATCGGTCATGGACCGTGTTCGTTATGAACCCATACTATGCAGATCGGAAGAAGAAAAATAGAAATCACATAGGCCATAAGGCATTACCTGCAGATCTGTTTGTGTTTGAGAGGATAGCTTCTTCTTCGCCGCTGCCGCCATTCTTCTCTTCTTCAGATCGTCCCCTAGTGTGGCTTCTTCTTCTCTTCAGCTTTGGAAAGGGCTTTTGTGTTTTGGAGGAGGTCGAACAACTTCATATTGAAGAGGCTTCTCGGGGCATTTTGGTAAACTCACATATTGCTTGTGTTTCAACGGACCCGTGAATGGAATTTTGTCGCGACGTGGCTGAAATAACCTAATTTGTCGGACGTGGCTAAAATAGCCCAGCTTCTCCTTCCTAAACGACACCTTTGTCTTTTGCCTTTTGCTAATTTGAAGTGAAACTTTAGGCTAAAAAGCATCTCACTAGGATAAGATTTTGGTGGTCAATCACAACATTAAGAAAATGTAAGAGCACAATAATAATATTAAAAAAAATGTACTACTGAAATAGAAGGAAAAAACACTTACAAAAAGAGAGAAAAAATTAAGTATAGTCTTAATTATTAATGAAGACCTAAAATATATACCATGTCACCACATTTGTTGTTAGGGGTTAATTTCTTCCCAGTGGAATGAAACATATTTTTTAAATTTTGTGCGACAGATTGTCAATCCAACAATAACAGATTTTATTGTGACTCCGACAATTCTATCACAAAATTTAAATTGAATGTTCAAACCAATTAGAGAAAAGTCTGATAGAAAGACATTATTTTTTTTGTACTTTAAAAAAAATATGCAAAAAAATTGAAGATACAAGTCTGTATTTGAAATTTGAATTTAAAAATTATGCAAATTAGATGTTCTCTCGCAAGGGCATTTTAGTCTTTTAACAGAACAAAAATAATTTCGTTATTTTTCTAAAAAATAGTTTATCATTTGTTCCTTATTATATTATAAATTAGAAAGATTTGTTTCATAAATACACCCAAACAAACAACTAGCCTGACTGACACACACATACACAACACACGTATAAAGTGCTGAATCGTAACCACCTATATTAACTGCAACCCCTTTCCTAACCTAGGCCCCCCTCCCTTGCTAACATACGCCACTATAAGCCCACTACCACCCACCACCGACAATAGGAAAATTTTAATATGCCCTTTAAAAAAGATATAATCCATTTAATTATATATATTTTTTTTAATTATAATAATTTTTTTTATTTAATTATCATCATTCATAAATTTTTTAATTATATTTTAGATTAAATTTACTTATAATATATATTTTTAATTATAATTCAAAGAATCAAAATTATAAATTTTTTTAGTTATACAGTGCACAGTATTTCCCCGAGAGATATGAGAGAACCTGCTGGGCGTGGGTCAGGAGCGCATTGGCATAGGAGGGGTCGTGGTGGCGGAAGACGACGGAGGCGGCAGCCATAGCGGCGGCGGTCTCGCCGGTGAGGTCCGACCCGGGGTTGTTTGGGTCGATCTTGTAAGCTTGCCTTGAAGTGGTCATGTCCTCTGGCCTTTGCCAACAGTAGTGGTCTGTGTTCCCATCTCCCACCTGAAAAACAAAAACAAAAACAAAAATCACATCAAAACTCGTTACCCACATACCCAAATTAAACACATCACACAAATTGCTGTTCATTTATATAATTTTTTATAAATGAATTCTAGCTAATCCCACTGAAAACGTCAAACAGAGTAAAACCCACAAAACCAAATCCAATTTTTCAGTCTAATTCGAATGAAAAAAAAAGAAGCACAAATTCATGTTTTCATGTTTGGGTTTGTCTGAAAATAGAGCCATCACCTGATAAAAAATTGCTTCAAGGAGTATTTCGTGTGTTTTAAGGAATAACTTGATGTCCACAAGAACAAAAGCAAAAACAAAGAAAACATATTCTCTATTTGATAAAAGACACTACAAGACAGAATGAAACCTACAAAACCAAATCTAAATTTTCAACTTAATTTGAAATATATAAAAGAGAAAAAAAAAAAAAAAAAAAAACAAGTTCATGTTTTCATTGAATGGGTTTGGGTGAAAACAGAGCAATCAATTGATACAAAATTGCTTCAAAGAGTATTTCGTTTTAACCAACAAATTGATAATGCCCACAAGAACAAAAGCAAAAACAATGAAAACAAAATTTATACAAATCACTATACATTCATATAATTTTTTTTATATATCAATCCTAGATTTGGTTTTAGTTAGAAATGCATAATCCCATTGAAAATGACAGACAGAATGAAACCCAGAAAATCAAATCCAAATATTCAACCTAGTTTGAAATATAAAAAGCAAATTCATGTTTTCATTTGAATGTGTTTAGGTGAAAACATAGCAATCACTGTGTTTTAAGCAAAAACTTGAAGTCCACAAGAACTTGAAATATAAAAAGCAAATCACTGTGTTTTAGGTGAAAACATAGCAATCACTGTGTTTTAAGCAAAAACTTGAAGTCCACAAGAACAAAAACAAAAGTAATGAAAACATATTTTCCATTTCTATACCTCTCCATAGAGGACAAAGGGATGGGGATGAGCTTTAATGAGGTAATCAGTGCCCCACTTAACAGCTTCCATGGCATTACTGAGCTCTCCACTTGCAGCCATTTGCCTCCCATACTCAACAATACTCCATGACATTATTGTAATTGTGAAAGCCATTGGTAACCCAAACTTCACATTGTCCCCCGCATCATAGTACCCTCCTACCAGATCCACCTACAACAACAACAACAACAACCCAATTCAAACATTTCATCAAATTACAAAATCACAATAGTCTTCTCTCTCTCAAATGGGTCTCAAACACAATACCCAAATGGGGATTTAGTCAGAAAAAATCAGAGAAATTTAGACTAGAAAACAGAGGAAGAGGGATATTATATATACCCCATTGGCTTTGCTATCGTTTAGACCAGAATGGCCTCTCCATTGGACTCTCTGAGTGCTGGAAAGGTAACCAGATCTCTGAGCTTCGAAGAAGAGAATGCTCTTAGTGAGAGCTTGTCCATAGTCATGGCCAGCCAAAGCTAGAGGAAGAAGACCAAGAAGCAGAAACAGAGGAGCCATGGAACAGAGTCTCACAAACCTCTGCATTGTAAGTAACAATAGAGGGCATGTTTGATTGGAAGGATTAAAGCATGGATTGGGATTATTAATTTATGGGCCCAACCATCCTATATTTGTTTTGACATTTTGGTTTAGGATTATTAGTAATGGGATAGGAATGGATAGTCAATACCCCATTAATTTGATAGGATTATTAATACAAGTCTTGGTATATTAACAAAACCTAGAAGAGTACACAGAGATGTTCTGTATAGAGGGTGTATATGTGTATTTATATGAACAAATTGGCAATGTCGGTCAGATTTATCAGCTATAAGTCCTGATAAAACCACCAAAAACAGAGTGACCCTCAAAGAGAGAGAGAGATTGTGGGAGGGAAGGGGAAGAGCTAAAGGCCCTATAAATGGAGTTTGGGAGGGAAGATGCCAATTGCACAGAAAATTGGCAGAGATTAATAAATGTGATGATATACCTCATACCAGAGATGTAGCACTTGTGCCTTTTAAGGCTTTTGGTAAATGTATTTGGACCCTTCATTCTATTTTGGGAACCTTTGGTGTGTTTGTTGGAAGTCCCACATCGGTTACAAGACACATTTTAAGGTGGACAAACTTCTATATATAGGTGCAAGTGCATAGGGTTAGCTTACCAACTTCTATGGTTCTTTCTTGGTTTAATGAGCCATTACGAACCAAGCTTGAGTTATAAATTTTAGTTACGCCGAGTTAGATTTTGGCCATAGTTCCATTGGGATTTTGGCCATAGTCCCTTCGCCAAAGTTGTGTTATTTCTCGAGGACTGTGTGGTGTGTGGTGGAGATCGAGTTTTAACTCTTTTCATCTTCTCCGTTTGAGCTTCGAATTTGAGGTAGGGATAACCTACTCCTTTTTATGAGCTTTGTCTTTAAATTTTAGCATTTTGATATGTTGGGGGTTGTTGTGTAATTTTGGAAAAGTTTGGGGCTATTGTGCAATTTTACAAAAGTTGGGGTTTTATTTATAATAAACCTATATGCATGTTTAGCATAGAGAAATGGTGGAATTGGGAATGTATGGGGTTAAAGGAGGTAATGGGGCAATTTACTGTTCACCTAGTTGAAATGTTGATTTTATATTCATTTTGTGCATTTATTTTCTGTTTAGAAATAACTGTTTTGGACTATCGGTGGAGGATAGTCTTGATTGTTGTAGACAATGCATGATGATTAGGCAAACTAAAACTAATCACTAGAATGTGTCATTAAGTATGACGATTGAAAGAATACATTAACTTTATGTATTGATTGATGATGTGTCTAATAATTGGTTATATGCATTGTGTTGTGTTGGATGAGATAGGGGATGTACTCCACGGTTTAGGGGAAGATAGGGGATGGACCTCTAAACCGGGTGTTGTGTGGGAGGAGATAGGGGATAGACTCCGTAGATACAACTCATATGCTTGTCTATTGAAGTGATGATACAGCTCATATGCTTATCTTTAGAAGTGTTGATATAGCTCATATGCTTATCTGTTGCTGTGTTGATATAGCTAGTATGCTTATCTATTGTGAAATGAGGAAATGTTTAATATGAGTTACTGTCTCATATCGGTTATTTGGTCAAGTTCTGAACCATGGTTATGAATTGAGAATTGTAAAGAAATGAAAAATGAAACTGTAATGTGTTATGAAAGAATGTAAAAGTATTAACCATCCATCAAACTGTTAATCTTTTAGTCATTGTTCATAGCTGGTTTAGTGTATTTTCACTGGGCTGTTAGCTCACCCTATACGGGAATATCATTTTCAGGTACAGGTAGCATGCCACCTTCAAGGATATAGCTTGGGAGGCTTAAGGCGGGCAGACTTTATTGTCTTTCTTTCTTTTGATGTATTACATGTGGATTCAAGCCAAGGGCTTAATGTGTAATTGAGTTAGTACTCTCTTTTTGTAACCAAGTGTTAACTTGGAAAGTTGTAAGCCCGTAGGGCATTTGTTTGTTATTAACATGTAATACATTTTGTAATGGAATACTTTGATGAATAGAAGAATGAGGGTCTTTTATATATCAATGCATGTTAAGAGTGATGGGTTTTATGTATTATTTTGAGGGCGTGACAAGAGATTAATAAGAAAAATGATTTGGAGCCCGAATGAGGCTCCCCCGAATGTTCCGAATTGGTGAAACGACGTCGTTTCACCAATTTAAAATTTTTTTTTTTTTCTTCTTCCTCCAGTCTGAAACGGGTGAGGGTGAGGGTGAGGGTGAGGGGGAGAGAGAGAGAGAGAGAGAGAGAGAGAGAAGAGAGGAGGAGGAGGAGTCACCGATCGCCGCTGCCGCCGATCGTCATTCGCCTCGCCTGCCGTCGACTCGTCGCCTCTGCCTCGCCTCTGCCCCCCGCCTCCGTCTCCAGCCCCATTTTTTAGGCCTCCTCTAGTCCCTCCTCTCCTCCTCCTTCTTCTTCCATCTTCTGTTGAAAAAAAAAAAAAAATACAAAAACGGGGTTGTTTTTGGAATTAGGGGCATTCGGGGCTGTCAAATTCGGGCTCTCAATCGGAGCTCGATTAATAAATGTGAGTTTTTATTTTTGTTGTTATTCAATAATTGTAATAAATTTGTGTGTATTTTATTGCTATTTTAGGGTTTGTACACGGTTGAGAAAGAGCAGAGCCATATGGGTTTGTTCGTCTGTGTAATGGGAATGGTCGGCGTTCGGACTGTATTGGGTCTATTGTTATGTATAGTAAAAAAAATGCCACATTTATTATTTTATTTTTCGACACAATATTAGTATAATAAATTTTAGGGTGTTTTTTTGATAAATCCACTTTCTAAGAGCTTTATTCCATCCAACCCATATTCTTTTTGACTATTCCATTAGGTCCTATTTGAGATAAGAAGACCAAAATACCCTTTTCATTTATTTATGTTCCATTTAGTTCACATTATTTTTTTATGTTTCAATAAGTCCTATGAGTGACATAATTACCAAAATACCCCTAATGTGAATGTTCACACCGTCAATGTGAATGTTCATATCGTCAATGTGTAGGGGCTCGGCCCATGTCGATCCTCGTGGGTGCCCGGAAAAATTCGAGCTGGGCCGGGCGACAATATGAATATTCACATTGACATGTTAACATTCACATTAATAGGAGTGTAAAATTGACCCGTCCGTGGCGCCTACGAAGAGCATGACGGGCCCGGTCCGGCCCGTTGACAATGTGAATATTCACATTGACATGTTAACATTCACATTGATAAGAGTATAAAATTGGCCCGCGGCCCATGGGCGGCCAAAACCCAGCCCGCGGCCTGTTGACAATGTGAATATTCACAATTGACATGTTAACATTCACATTGATAGGAGTGTAAAATTAGTCCGTGCCCCGTGGTTGCCCGAAACCCACCTACGGCCCAGGGCGGGCCCGGCTCGGCCTATTGACAATGTGAATATTCATATTGACATGTTAACATTCACATTGATAAGAGTATAAAATTGGCCAGCGGCCTAGGGCGGGCCTGACCTGGCCCGTTGACAATGTGAATATTCACATTGATAAGAGTGTAAAATTGGCCCGCAGCCCGTGGGCAGCCCGAAGCTCGACCGCAGCCCGAAGGGGGGCTTGGCCTGACCCGTGACATTGTGAATATTCACATTGACATGTTAACATTAACATTGATAGGAGTGCAAAATTTGCCCGCTGCCCGAAGCTTGCCCGCGGCCCAGGGTAGACCCGACCCGGCCCGGCCCGTTAACAATGTGAATATTCACATTGACATGTTAACATGCACATTGATAGGAATGTAGAATTGGCCCGCGACCCGTGGGCTACCCAAAGCCCGCCTATGGCCCGGGGCAAGCTCGTTTGGGTCCGGGCCCGAGCTGGTGGGTCGAGCCTCGGGTCGAGCCGATGGGCTTGAGCCTAGCCTCAGGCTTGGGTCGGGCTTGGGCGGGCCTGGCCATTTTTTTTTAATTCTTTTTAATTTTTTCTACCAAAATTTTATTATTTTCCACAAAAAAGACACTAGGCCTCGGTGCGGGTTGGGCCTCAGATCGAGCATTGAATGGGCCTTAATCGGGCTAATGGGCCGAGCCGGGCTTCAAAGTGATGGCCCAGGCCCTAGTCTAGAGTCTCAGACTAGGCTCAAGCCCGGGCCCAAACGAGCCTTTCCCGGGCCGCAGACGGGCTTCGAGCAGCCTACGTTCTTTTTGACTATTTCATTAAGTCCTATTTGAGGTAAGAAGACCAAAATACCATTTTCATCTACTTATATTCTATTTAGTCCACATTATTTTCTTATGTTTCAATAAGTCCTATGGGAGACATAATTACTAAAATACCCATAATGTGAGTTTACATCGTCAATGTGAATGTTCATATCATCAATGCATAGAGGCTCGGGCCGGCCCATATCGAGCCTTGTGGGTGTCCGAAAAAATCCGGGCCAGGCTAGCCCACGGGCCAAAAAATTAGGCCCAGGCCCTAGCCTTGGCACAAGGGTATTTGGGCTTTGGACAAGCCGATGGATTGAGCCTCGGGTCGGGCTGGTGGGCCTAGGCCTAGCCTCGAGCTTAGGTCGGGCTTAGGTGGGCCTGACCATTTTTTTTAATTCTTTTTAATTTTTTCTACCAAAATTTTATTATTTTTCACAAAAAAAGACATTGCGCCTCGGCGCGGGCTGGGCCTTGGACTGAGCCTTGAATGGGTCTTAAGCGGGCCGATGGGCCTAGCCGGGCTTCAAAGTCATGGCCTAGGCCCTAGCCTAGGGTTTCGGACATACTCAGGCCCGGACCCAAACGAGCCTACCCCGGGCCGTGGGCGGGCTTCGGGTAGCCCACGGGTCGCGGGCCAATTCTACATTCCTATCAATGTGCATGTTAACATGTCAATGTGAATATTCACATTGTCAACGGGCCGTCTACCGGGCATGAGCAAGCAGCGGGCAAATTTTACACTCCTATCAATGTTAATGTTAATATGTTAATGTGAATATTCACATTGTCACGGATCGGGCCAAGCCCGCCTCGGGCTGCGGTCGAGCTGCAGGCCAATTTTACATTCTTATCAATGTGAATGTTAACATGTCAATGTGAATATTCACATTGTCAACGGGCCGGGTTGGGCTCGCCCTAAGCCGTTGGCCAATTTTATACTCTTATCAATGTGAATGTTAAGATGTCAATGTGAATATTCACATTGTCAACAAGTCGGGCCGCCCACGGCCGTAAGGCGGGTTTCGGCGACCACGGCGGACTAATTTTACACTCCTATCAATGTGAATGTTCACATTGTCAATAGGCCGGGCTGGGCCCGCCCCGGGTCGCGGGCGGGCTTTTGGCCGCCTATGGGCTGTGGGCCAATTTTATACTCTTATCAATGTGAATGTTAACATGTCAATGTGAATATTCACATTGTCAACGGGCCGGTCCGGGCCCGTCCTGGGCCGCCCATGGGCCGCGGGCAAATTTTTGCGCCACCACGGGACGCGGGCCAATTTACACTCATATTAATGTGAATGTTAACATGTCAATGTGAATATTCACATTGTCAACGGGCGGGTTTCGGGCCGCCCGCGGGCCAATTTTACATTCCTACCAATGTGAATTTTAAAATATGAATGTTCACATTATAAAATTGCTAACCGTTCAAAAAATATTTATAAGAGTATCAAAATTGAATATAAAGGCATAAGTGTCCAAGAAAATAGTGTAAATCAAGCAAAAGGACTTTATGGAATAAAACTATATATACATGAGACTAAGTGGGTTAAAAAATTTCTTCATGAACTTCTTGGGTTAAAACACTTCTAAATGGGATTTATCAATAAAAATCCCTAAATTTTATCACTCGTATATATTTTCACAATGAGTATAAGTGTATAGATGATTAAATATAAAATAGGATATAGATGTCTCACAGCTGGTAGATCTCATTTTCTGTTTAATCTTTGTTTCCTAATATTATTGATATTTTTAATGAAGTATTTATAATTAAATTGACATATCAAATAATAAAATAGAATGATAGAGATTGATGGAGATTTTAACATTGTTTTAAGTAATAATGTAATAAATTACTGCAAATCATCAGGAAAAAAGATCAGTTAAATTAGTAAGTGAATCAAACCTCAACTAGTCTTTGATTATTTAATTGATTACTATAGTGGATAGTAAAACTTGGCAATTAAATTGGAGTTTTTGGGGGTATGATAGTTACTAAAACAAGAAAGGGGGAAATGAGGAGTGGAAAGAGGGTCAAAAAGTTTCAAACAATGTCTAACTAACATACGTGCCCCATACCATCCCTATTCTTTTTTGAAAATTATTCTTCATATAAAATTTGTCTACCAGTGATTTTTCTATAAATAAATGTCATTTAAATAAGTATTTTATTTTAAAAGGATAAGTCACAATATAATAACATCATTCTTATATATATTTTGCAGACTTTTTTTTTTATTTGCATAAAAGATTTGTTAATAGAATTGGGCTATTACAATAATGGTTTTCATGAGATACTTTTTAAAGTGTGTTTAGAAACACTCTTGTAACATTTCATTTTTGGGAGAGCTCTTTTTTATTTTTTATTTTAAAAAGGTATTTTTGGGCTTAGAGTATAACACGGTTTTATTTCATATTATTCATCAAACGTCACACCTTCTATTGATGGATTCGCTAGAATAGACATTGGTTGATGTTAGACACCAATTGGGGCGATATTTGACGAATAATAGGTGGGTAAAGACATATGGTGTTCTAATAACATCGAATAATCTCTAACCAATAATTAAAAAAAAAAAAAATTGTGCTAATTGAAAATATAACTATTTTTCTCTTATTCAAAAATGAAAAAAAAAATGTAAATCTTGGAGCACAACGATGTAATTATCAGAGGCACGTTCTATCACTGAGCTAATAGATAATTGTGTGAATTTTTTAATGAAAGCTTGTTATGCCAGAAGCAAGAGAAACTGATCATTCTCTTCTCTTTTTTCACCCCTGTCATGTTGCTACACAACCGGGCATGATAACATAGATATAGAACTCTATCAACTTGTTTTGACTGAGAATATAAAATCATAGTTTGGTCTTTCACCCTTAACTATCAAACCTTTGACTAAATAAGCTCAAGTGCAATGTCTTAGCCATGTGAGCTGTCTGCCCTCAAATACTGAGAATGAAAATTAATCATCTCATAATAGGTGAGTCCCCGGGGAAGGGGGAGATAATACATATTTGCCAAATTTGAATGTTGTAACTAATCTGCGTCATGCCTTATTTCAATAGCTATGTTGAACGCTTACTCGACTGTATAAGTAATGGTGTGCTAGTCGAAGACAGGAGGACTGCTATTGCTGAACTTCAATTTGTTGTAGCAAAAAGTCGTGCTGCCCAACTAGCTTTTGGGGCAATGGGTTTGTACTTCTCTTTTGTTGGATAGAGTGGCATTATTTGGAGCATGCTCATCATGTATAATACAATTCATTAAATTCTGTTATAGGCTTTTCGGTACTTTTAAGTGTCTTGAAGGAAGAGCGTGATGATGTTGAAATGGTTTGAAAGCTTCCATCCATTCTTTATTGATTTTAGTGTCTTTTTTATATTTTGATTTTGTACTTAATTTGAGAAATAACATTTTCTTTGCCTTGAACAAATAGTGGTTACTAGTGACATTATTAGAGAAACTTGTAAATAAATTTTAAGGTAAGTGGAACAATAAAACTAAGTCTTGTGTCCTAAAAAATAACTTGCCAATTCTTATCAGATAATGTTGCAGATGGAAAATGTTTAGTCTCTTCCACATTTCCTCTTATGTGTATGATCTTTTTTTTTTTATATAAAAAAAGTTCCCCATACTTCCTACCCCCATTTTACTGTACAATAATAAAATTAGTGTTTTCATGGTTTGGATGCTTGAAGGTTCGTGGTGCTCTAGAAACTCTTGTGAGTGCCTTGACTCTGAAGAATGAGGTTCAACCAACTTTGATGAACACTGATTTGCTTTCTAGAGAAGCATAAAGCATTTCTCTTCTTCTAAGTCTGTTGGTGAGAGTTCCCACCTCAAACAATTTATTTATTGAATTTGCTTGGATTATGCATATTTCTATACAATATATTGGCTTGGTACCTTGGCAGTGAGATGAGGATTTCTACATACGCTATTACACATTGCAACTATTGACAGTTCTTCTTACAAATTCTCCAAATAGGTATTCTTTTTGTGGCTGCTTTCTTTATGTTATATTTTATTTTTGGATTTACTAGATGGTGCTGGGGAAAAATATATTGCTGCGTTTCTTCTCAGGTTATAGGAAGCCATTCTGTATATTCCTTGAGGAATAACTCGGCTTATGGACATGCTAATGGATCATGAAGTGCGAAAATGGTTGACTGCTTGCTTTATTTAATTTTTATGATTTTAATTTAATTTAATTTTTCTAAACGATTGTAATAGCCTGCTTCTTAAGAAATTAGATAGACATGCATGATAAATTGAAACTTTCAGGAGCTTTGTGAATCTCTCCTCTTCTTTTTTTTAGGTACATCGAAATGGAAAAGAATCTCCCTTTCAAATTCCCTAATACTGAGTTTTTCTCTTGTTTGTGAAATATGTTTATAATTGGAATTTTTTGTTTGGGGACTTTTCTTAACCGAACTTTCTAGGAAGGAGCCCAATCTTTTGGCTATTTGTGCTGTTCCTGATATTATTGGATCCTGAAAAATGTGTCTTACAGGTTATACAAAATGAGGTCCTGTTACTTCTCACTTACTTGACCCGTGAAGCAGAGGTGAATTTTTCACCACCCATTGTCATTTTTCTTTATTTTCTTTCTTATTCAAAAATAAAATCAACTCATGATTTTGTTTTCCTACTAATAACTAGTTGAAATATGCTTTGTAATTGTAGAAAATTCAAAAGATTCTAGTTTTTGAAGGTGCTTTTGAGAAGAGTGTTCGGAAGGTGTTGTTGTTGTTCAGGTGATTTACTGAATTGATTCACCTACATAAGTTATGTTAGTTCTGTTGTCAGTCATAACTTTTTGCTGATAAGCCATTTGTTACTGCATGGTCTTCTAGTAGATGCAATATGCAATTTATGCGCTACCTTGTGTCATGTACATTTTATTGTGCCATTGTCATTTTATTTTTTAGCAATCTAGGTGCAATTCAAGTTCAAGGTGCTTGTTGTTTAAGATTGCTTTGTGTGAACTCAGGTGCCTCTACATGGTGGGTTACTTGTTTTACTTACCATAATTTGTTGGGAACCTTGCATATTTGAAAATTTGTATTCAACATTAAATCTGGAAAATATTTATGTAAATGTTCTGGTACTCTACAACAAATAATTAGATTGTGGATTTCTTTTTCCTATTTCATTTTACCAAAAATCCTATAACATTTATTTTAAATTCTCTCATTTACTACATGCTTTGTCTGGAAGGCTTGTTTCCTTGTAAATTCTCGTTTGAACCATCTAGTCTTTTTTGTGACACCTAAGATGGTAAATACTTTAATCTATAACATATATAAAAAGGATATAACAGTGGTGTAACGCAATGGTGTAACGCGTGTAACATTGGTGCTTGGTTATAAAGCATCTAACACTCCTTTTACCAATATCTTCCTTTTATTCAAACCATAATTACCACTCATCCTTCCTTGTCAGCTATGCCTCTCTCGACCCTCAACAATGACAATAGCCACGACATCTACAACCGATTGACCAACCAATCGGAGGCCACCATCTCTCCTTTCTTGAATCTTGCACAAAACGCATACACTGCTATCACCGTTTCAGGAAGACCACAAGCAGCAGGAACCTTCAAGAAATGATAAGCTCATGACATAAGCGATAAGCTCTTCAGGAGTTGAGTGGTGCGATCGGTGGAATGGTGGAAGATCTTCAAGAGTTGAGTGGATTTTCAAACTCATCACCAAAACAGAACGTTCAGTATATTTATGGCCATACATACAGGACTGGTGTATGTTCTATGAGCTGGAACAACTTGCAGAAACTGAGGTGTGTCTTATTCTTTTTGTCTATTATGAAATTATTCCTAATTTATCTATTTGGGGCTCTATTTTTGATCCTCACAACTGTTTAATTGTGTGTCCACCATGTGCTCGATCATATGACATTGGGTTCTTGGTGAAAGATCTTAGGTTTTTTAGGGTGCTTTGTTTGACAGTATGTATTTGATTTCCTTGTTCTGTTGGCCCAATTCAATTTAATAGTTGGCTCAAACTATGTGGTGTCTTTGTTTTGGTGTTCTGCTATAATTTTATCTTGTGCTCACCATGTGTTTGATAATATGCCCAACCTAATAATAACATACTTTCATTGATGGATGATGACAACCTTGCTTTTTTATTAGTTTGTTTTCCCTGTCTGGAATATTTTTTTACTACTCTAATCAACAAGATGATTTCATTAGATTTCCTCTTTGGGTTCAAAATTGTAGCTGATGAAAACTAAGTAGTTGAGTAGTTGTAAAAAGAAAATTATTGTTGTCAAATTTCAACCATTGTGGTTGTATGATAAATATTATGACACCTTTAAGCTACTGTTACCTAACACTTACCACAAACATTTGCCCATCCCATGTTGGCTTTGAAAACATAAGAGGTTTTTAGGGTTTGGAATGATGTGAGAATAAATCAAAGAAGAAGTCTACTATTTAAAAAAAAAAAATTATACAAATGCATCTAAAATGATGTGAGAATAATATTTTCAATGCTATGTTAGTTTTTGTCAAAACAAATGGCAGTAGTAATATCAGTAGTGAATTGCTGAATATAATCTCTTAAGGAGATTTTGAGCATATCACCAATACTATGGAGCACTCCTTCAATCATAAATTTATATAAAAAAAGTAGTTACCTGACAATAACAACAACAATATATATATAAAGTGGTCACTGGTCATTGAGTGCGTGAAAGCTTACTAAATATTAAAATTAACTACATGAATGATGGCAGCGTGAGGTGTCTTATCGTGTTGAGGGACTTGTGTAAGGCAGTGGGAAGAAGATTGAGATAATCTATTGCCATGAAAGCTCCTAATATGCTGATTATAAGCACTTGCAGAGTATTGGCATTGAAGCCACCTCCAAGAGCGACAAGAAACCCATCTTTTACTCTTGGTTTTGTGATAACTTCCACTCATATTTTACTGCAAATGAAGTTGGGTTTCCTCCTCCCCTTAACTCTCCATGTACTCTGAATCTTGTATAATATCCTAATATAAGAGATGGAAAATCCTGAAAAGGAAGAGCCAGATAGAAACCATAGAGATTTAGTCATCATAACTAAATATAAAAAATAAAATGCTATTCGCTGTTTAGTGGGCAAATATTAGTGCTGGTGTTTCTTAGTGTACCTCTGTAGCTTCTTTGGTTTGTAAAGTGGATTTGGGCTGGTTACGTGTCCTTCAACTTAGCCACACATACGACAGTAGAAAAGACACGAAGCTTCACTTCCAATACCATTCTTCCTAGAAATTTCCCAAAATAGCGATCTGCTATTTGCCTATTTCCCAAAGCTCCTCCCTACAAAATTTTCTTGCAGATTTTGGGTTACCCATGTGGAATTCAAATTCTCCACGCCGACAATGAAGAAGAAAACAAATTTTATCCCTTTGAACAGCAGGGGATTTTGTTTTCCATGCCATGTGTTCCTGCAGCATGATTTCTCACAAGATATACATATATTCTGGATGGACTTACTGTTACCCTGTTCTTCCCACCACTGTCGGCATTGGTGCTGCAAGAAAATTAATCTCGTGTGCTGGAAAAGAAATCTGCAGAGTGTGCCGAATTAGTATCCAATTGATGACTTCCATGTCATTTGGGTATAGAGCTTTCTGTGGCGGTGAGTCGGTGACTGATTATATAAAACCATATATATTTTATGCGATACCAGCTCTCGAACCGGATAATGATCTTCTGGTATGCAAATTTATTTATTTATTTTTCCTTCTATGTAGAGATTTTGATATTAGATTTTTATGTTTTTGGGTCATGACACCATATGCCTTTTGGCTCGTAAGTATTTATCTTGACCGTACATAACAAGTTTTTTTTTTTTTTGTTAATTTTTTTTTTCTTGGTGCTTTGTCTGTGAGATTCATCCAAAGAATGTTCTGAAGTGCAGACTTGTTCCAGAGCTGCTAGTGTTCTTTCTCATGTGCTAAAGGACAATATGCAGTGCAAGGAGAGGGTATGCAATCTCACCTTGTTTTTTTTTCTAGTATTATTAGGGTCAAAAAATGTATGTAGAACAACTGCTTCAGAATACTAGTTATCTTTACATTTTAGGGTCAGATAATATACTAGACCTGTTAACATTGCCCCCCTCCTATCTTAACGTAAAATTTACTGCAGGTTTTATGAATTGAATTCGAAGAACCTACACCATCTTTAGGAGCCCCAGAGCCATTATTGCACTGTGTAGTGAAATACTTGGCTTTTGCTTCTTGCATGAAAAGTAAAGAAGGAAAACTAAATGCATTAGGGAATACATATGCACAAGCAATTATTTTGAAACTGCTAGTCATTTGGCATTCAGATTGCCCGAGTATGGTGCATTGCTTCCTAGATTCACGTCCTCATCTTACATATTTGCTAGAGTTGGTATCAAATTCAACCACAACAGTGTGTATAAGGGGGTTAGCAGCGGTTATATTAGGAGAATGTGTTATTTATAATAAATCCAGTGACAGTGGAAAGGATGCTTTTACCATAGTTGATGCCATAAGTCAGAAAGTGGGGCTCACATCATACTTTTTGAAGTTCGAGGAGATGCAAAAAAGCATAATTTTTTCTTCTGCAAAACCGACTGAGCCCCGGAAACCATTGACAAGATCCACTGCTGCTAGTATGGCTGAGATTGAAGATGTCGAAGAGAATAAGGCGAGTGATCTGAAGAATGAGGATCATCCGATGCTTGCTTCGATGTTTGATGCTCAGTTTGTTGACTTCATCAAGAATTTGGAGGCAGATATTAGAGAGAGCATTATAGATGTCTATAGTCATCCAAAGAGCAATGTGGCGGTAGTGTTAGCAGAATTGCAACAGAAGGGTTGGGAAAGTGATGGAGACTATGTTAAACGGTTGAAATCATTTGTAGAGAAACAATGCTCTCAGATAATGGTATGGTTGCATGAAATTATTTGCATATATATATATATATTTTACTATATTTTGGCTTGTTTATGTTTTTCAAAGGATCTTCTTAGTCGCAATGCGACCTTAGCTGAAGACCTGGCCAAGATTGGTAGGGGTGGTTCATCCCAGCCTGAGCATAGATCTAGTGGGGGCTCAGAAAGAGTCCAATTGGAGACACTCCATAGAGATCTTCAAGAGGCATCACAACAGCTAGACACGCTTAAAACAGAGAAAACCAAGATTGAATCCGAGGCTTCAATGTACTGTAATTTGGCTGGTAAGATGGAATTCGATCTGAAAAGCTTGTCTGATGCTTATAACAGTCTTGAACAGGCAAATTTAGATCTAGAAAAGGAAATTAAAGCTTTGAAGAGTGGAGGGGCCACACCTATTCTAGTGGTCGAGGCTGTACAGGTAGAATTGAAAGATTTGCTTGTATGCCTCGGGCAATAGCAGAGCTAGGTAGAGAAGCTGAGTGTGAGATTGTTAGAGTTAGGTGAACATATAGACAAATTACTTGAAGGAGTTGATGATGATATTGGGCTTCTAGAAGATGTTGAAGTTGAGGAAGACTGTTAGTCCTCATGGGTTGATTGTGTTGATCTTTTGTACATCTTTAGTGAGTTGTACAGTACTTAGTCTCCAATTGTTTTTATGATGTTGACATAGTTGAATCTAAATTAGTTATTCTTTGGGATTGTCTTTTGTTGGTGGAAACATGATGTGTATTTTATTGTTGAAGCCTTCCCAAGAAAAGGTATATTGACAGTAACTTCCACTATTGATCATTTTTTCTAACTGTATTAGCATGTTAACTCCATTTCAATCTCGTAAACTATAAGAGATTTTTTTTGACTTCCCATGCTATATCGAATGCAGTGGTTTGAGTTGACTTTTTGTTGTATATATTTCACTATTTTGCAACATTCACACTGCATTTAGTGTTCTAGATTACATGACTCCTATAAATATATATACGAGATGACAATTCGCTTTTTGGATGCTATAAACATATTCCTCTTTCTTTCCTTTTCCTTTGCCTTTACCTTTGCCTTTGCTTTTTACATCAATAAAATTCTTTTTTTGTTGAATAAAACCCCCTCTTACTATAAATTGGATCTCACCACTTTCAACCTTAATCGAGCAATTAGTATATACTATATGCATTTATACTTATTTAAGTGGATCTCATTTTTTCATAACATACTTTAACCTCAATGTTTGAGTGCCCATACATTTTCTCCATCAACAAATCCTTTACACAAAAATTGGATTCCAATTTTAGTGTCGGTGTTGTCAAATGCTATGGTGTATGCTAATTGTGTCAATGAGTTAGCAGCTAAGAGGGGAGAGAAACGAGAGGAAGAATAGATTGTGGTTGGGAGGGAGTGAGCATTTTTTTTTTAAATATTTTTTTTCACATTTATACACATTGGATATCACACTTATTTAACACACTTCGACATTTCTATTAAAGTAGCTCATTCACTAAATTAATAAACACTTAATAAACAAAATCAAGTCCTGTTTTTACTATTTTTTTGTCATTAATACACAAATTTAAGGTTTCCTTTTAAGAATGCTCTTTCAAGAGCTACTATACAAATTTGGATAGCAGAGTAGAGGAGAACTAGCTGGTGAGGGTGAGTATTGATTATGTGTGAAATAGAAATAACTCATTTCTAAATATGAAACCAACTCATGGAGGTCTGGGGCCATTAATTTTTATTTTTATTATTGTTTTTTTTTTATGGTACTTTTCTAGGCTGGGTGATGAAGCTTAATTAGATTTCACCGACAACCCAAGTTTCAACACCCACATAATAAAAATAAAAATAAAAATAAAAATTGCAAGAGGGAGAATTAGCATATGTTATTTTAATAATGTTGATCAAATAAAACTAATGCAGCTGGAGTGTAAATATAAAAATAATTAAGTATAAAATATATATTTAAATGTAAAATCTGTGACAATATCATTTTTTTCACTAATTATGTTGAAAAATAAAAAAGAATAAGCGATTGACAATAATATAACTAGCTTTTTGACTCTTTCATTGTAAAGATATTATTCTATCTTTCATGGTACCTAACAAATTTACTTTTTTACTCTATTTGGGTGTGTACAAAGTCCCAAAAAATCAGTTTTTATTTTTATTTTTTAATTTTCTGGACCAAACACATCTAGTTTTTCAAACTTCTTCTTTTCAATTGAATTGATATAATGGCCCTGTTTGGTAGAGGTGGGAAAGTGCTTATAGCTTATGCCTAAACAGCTTGTAGCTTATAACTATGAACATAAGCTGATTTGTGACTTATAAATTAAGTATCTCGTGTCCCACTCAAAGAATAAGCTGATTTCTGACTTCCAAAAAGCTATAAGCTATAAGCTAAACCAAACACATCAAAATAGCTTAAATTAAGCTGAAAGCTGAAATAAGCAGCTTTTAAACTGCACCAAAAGAAAGCTAATCTGTACCAACTTTTAAATACATATAATCCAGCATGAAAGACATGTAATCTTCCTTTTACTTGGTGAAAAATAAAATTAAAAAAAACCAAACTAATGACCAGTGATAGCTATCTTAATCCTTATGCATACAAGAGGAATCTATGTCAAATGAAAATGTACAAAAGTAATACTATAACAAAACAAGCATGTATAGGTCACAAAGTAAACCCCATTTGAAAAGGCCTTCTTTGGCAACAACTAATAAACTAAAAACTTATATGTTCTACCTACCAAATGAGGACTAAGGCCTCGTTTGGGAACATGCTTTTTTTTAGTTTTTTTTTTTTTTAAAAAAAAAGATGATGAAAAATAGAAGAGATGTGTGTGTTTTAGTTTGACTTTTTTTTTTTTTTTGAAAATTAAAAACCCCTCTAAGACATGCAATAATACATCTTCAATATTTTGAATGGGTAAAATATACTTTTCATCCTTAAATTTTCACCTAAATTTCGTTTTGATTTCTCACATTTTAATTGCAATAATTAAATCTTTAAGTTTCAACTTAAGTTTCAATGTAGACAGTCCTCTCCCATCACTCCATAACTAAAATTTTGGGTGACAGTTGAAAAATGAAGGGCTACAGTGGAAATTGAGAAAAAGTTGAGAGAGTAAAATATGTAATTTTTTCCCTTTAATTGCTTGAAAGCATGCCTGGATAGCTATTATGTGAGTACTTTTTGTCTATTTTTTAATGGTTAGTGTGTGAGTAATTTTCCGATCACACTGCCAACTCAGTGATTAGCTGGAGAGAACTAGCTGAATAGATGACACCTGGCTAATCTGCAATAGAAAGAGAAGATTCCGGCGGTGGTTCGTCCATCCGGGGGCACTCTGATGATCAAGTCAGTATATCTCTCAAAGATAATCAAGTGCTAAATTTACTACTCAAAGCATAAATTGCGTTCCTTAGACCCATAGGGGTGCGTCTCTTTTATAGTTTACTCAATTCTAGTCCCACTAGAAGCCTGACTTCTATGAACTCCCATTCAGTGCTAACGTTGGACTCTACAAGAGATAAGGATAGACTCCCTAAGAATACTATCCTTATCCATCTTGAAGTCTCTCTTCACTCTAGGACTCTTGTCCCCTATCCACTTATCTCGGATTCCGATATCTTCGGAGATAACCTCGGCCTGATGAGATTACCTCGGCGTTACGATCAGGACATATGGCACCTCGGCTGACACGTCGGCGTCACCTTGTCACGTGTTGGTACTCAGAAAATATATCCTCACAGTTAGTAATAAGAGGATTGCATTGAAATAAAGGTTGAAATTTAAGGACTTAATCACTAAAATTAGAAGATGGGAGATCAAAATTAAAATGTAAATAAAAGTTAGATGATAAATTAAATAAATAGGAGAAGAAAATCAAAAGTCTACTTAAAGGGACAGGGCTCAACTGGAACACCACTTCTCCTAAGGGTTCTCTTCCAATAATAACATATGACAAAGATAGATCCACCATTAACTCACTCAAATAATGTCAAAATCCTTTATTTATCCCACTAATGTTTGTGTTTGAATTATGAATTTAGATAGAGATTTAGATCCAACACTTATTTTGTTTTGACAGAAATCATTTACATTTTTTTTTCTTACAAAACATTTCCTTGAAACTAATATTCTATTCTAGTACTAGCAATTCAATGTGAAAATATAAATATTCTTTAAACACAATAAGTCACAGTTCTTAAAACAATGCAATGTCTATAGAGTTATATTTTTGGGAGGTTGGGATATATTTGTCTCTATCAATTAGAATTTGGGTAAATTAATCCTTGTAATTCGCCCTTGTGTGAGTTTAGTCCATGTAATTTTAATCGTAACTAATGCTTTTTTAAGTTTTCACAATGTGTCAATTAATCAAATTGATAACATTTGTTAAAAATATAAGACAAAAATTAATAATAAAATGATTCAATAAAAAAAGAGTGGACTATTTTAAATTGGACGTCAACTTATCAATCACTTTGAGGAGAGTTACGCTCTGTTTGGTTAAAGGATTTAGGAAGGAATTTGAAAAGAGAAAGAGAAAGGATATGTGAAACTAGATAAAATGTAGGTATATTTTATTCACATTTCACCGTCTTTTTCCTAACCCTTTCCAAATTGTTTCCCAAATCCCTCAATCAAACCCCGCCTTAATAGACTATTTACCCATTAATTCTTGTCTAATTTCTAGACCGGCATTATAAATTTGACTAAACAGAGACAATGTTAAAAATACAAAATTGAAATCGTTGCAATTAAGAACCAATATAAGACAAACTATAAAAGAGCAATGCTAAGAATTTCAAAAAAATTATTAAAATTTTTATCCAATACTTACACAGATGTGATACCCACACCGCATGGAATCAATATTGTGTAAAATTTTTAGAGTCTCGCATTTTTTGGTGGCTTATTGCTTTGTCGACGAAAAAAAAAAAAAAAAATTACAAAACATAAAATAAATAAAAAAGAGTTATGACTGAGAGAGACCTGCCGAGTTTATTGAAACACAAAGAAAAAAATTAAAAGCTTTAAATTAAGAGTTTTAATAACTTTAATTGATATGTGAGTCTCATGTGATGTGATGTTTTAGACTTTATTTTATTTTTCAAATTATTAGTATTTTTTTAGAACTTCCAGATTAAAAGGATGTATTATTTTTGGCTTAGAGGGGGTGTCAAACAACAATAACAAACAAACACAAATGGGCCCCACAAAGTCTTTGTTCAAGCTTCGTTTGGGAAGCCATGGTTTGGGCTTTTTTGACTATTTTAGCCACAAAAAACAAAATAGGCTATTTTAGCTATAACAAACAAAACATCACATCCAACCCATAATCATTACATTCTTCTCTCACAAAAAAACTTAAAAAAATCAAAAAGTCAAAAAACCCTTCCCAAACTAAGCTTTTAAGTCCAGACTAAAATAGCCAGAAAAGCTAAAAAGTCAACCCACTTCCCGAACAGAGACTTAGTACCAAACCGACCCAAGTGGTATCCAACTCGAACCTTCTTACTTCTAGTCACCACCGTCGAGCTCAAGTATGTCTACTTTGTTTTATCCAATTTTATTCTGGTTGGTTTTAAAAAGTGATTTTTTCAAAAAAAAAAAAAAATTAAATTTAACATAAATTATACTCATCTCTCTCTCTCAAAATAAAATAAAATAAAATAAAAAATAAAAAATTTATAATTTTAAAATAATTACACGGGTCTCACTTTTAATAAGATTAACCCATTTGAGGTGTTGGCTTTTTTGACTAGGTTAAAAAGCCAAAAAAAAAAACCAATCACATCTCTCTTAATTTTTTTATACATATTTTTATAAAAAATCAAAATATTAATTAAAATAATCACTTTTCAAACACTCTCTAAATGAACTAAAAAATTAATACAAATGATGTAAAAATACAAAAATAAATATGAAATAATATACATTTACATGTATAAGAAATAATAATATCATTTCTCTATTTATATCACTAATGAAAGAAAATCTAATATAATTATGTCAAAATTATAAATAAAAAAAATATTAATGTTTTTTAAAACTTTAGAAAAAAAATTAGTGTAATTACTTTAAAAATAATGTGAGATCAAAATGCATTTTGAGTTTCACTATATTAAAAATAAATTTAGACAATAATTTTATTTAATATATAATTTTTTATGTTTTACTGTGCACCTTGCATTGGCGACAAGCCTAAACACTTCAATAAATTATATTCAAATATTATATAATTCTTATTTTGGCAGTTAAATTTTTTAATTTTAACAATTAAATCTTCTAACTATTAACTTTTATTGGACGTGGCTCAAACAATAATTGTCATCTAGTTCTCTATTGCAACAGCATCACGTGACAACAAAAGTTTCAATAATGTAAAGATGAAAGTAGCTTTTAATCAAAGGGAAATTCTTTATCAAATTTTGTTTACCATTTTATTTGATACATTTACACATGACAAATACATATATAAATATCATTATAATAAAATAAAATAAAAAATCCTAAAAATATGCTAAAATTTTTCTCACTTCTCATTTAAATCCTTCCCACTTTCCACTTAGGCTTAAATATTTCAATTTTTTTTTTCTTCCACTTTTGGCCCTTGGATTAACAACATATGACATTTTTAATTGGAGAAGTGGGTAATAGTTTCTCAATAAGGGGATGTGGGCTAATAAGGAAAGGTATAAATCCTGCTATTTAATGTGGAAATCATCCTCTTATATAATCACATAGTAGAGTATCGCCCAATGAAAGAAACGTCTGACTTTTAAAAGTAGACTCGGTTGGGCCAAGAAAACATAACTGATCGTATCTGGAGGTGTGAAGTGGATAAATCTAATTCCCATAAGTCATGTAGGCTTGATATGGATACAGCTGCTTATCACCCACCTTAAAATCAATCAGTTCAATTCGACTATACTTGCCTTAATTCCCTCATTCAGGACAGATGGAACCCCCTGTGAAAACCCACATTTTATTATTCTTAAAAGAAAATAATAAATAAATAAATAAATTTTATCCAAAGTCTATCTGAAATACGTATTAGTGTAAAAGTTAGTTTTAAATTAACCCAATTCAATCACTAACAAGGAATAAAAAAAAATAAAAATAAAAAAATAATAATAATTTTGTGGGTGTTTAATATTTGTTATTTATAAGTTATTTTATTAAGGATTTATTTTAGAACTAGAAATTGAACGTCCAAATGGCTTAAGGAAGTAAAATTGAGAAGTTTAATTAATTTAATTTTAATTACGGACCCATTTGGGAGTATTAATTAAATATTCGATTCAGTTTAGAAAAATTGAGATTCGATTAATTAGGTCATAATTGGAGTTGACTAAGTCATGAGGATTGAGAATTGTGGTTATTATAAATTAAATTTAATTACGATGCGTCCAATTCGAATATGTAATTTATTGATGGAAATTTGAGTCTGATCAGGAATTGAAGGCCTAAATAATTTGGGGAATCAAAATTGAGGATAAAAATAAGCTTAATTTAACATTTGGAGCCTTTTGGGAGTCTGACTAAAAATTTGATTCGGATTGATAGAATTAAATATAATTAATTGGACTTTAGTGGAAGTCAAATTAAATCAATTAAATTATGTGGGATTTACGGTTAGTCATAATTGATTCAACGATGTGCTAATTGAAATTTATTAAGATTAAGTGTTGCTTCATTAAATAAATCCTAATCATAAATTGAATATAGAATTAATAATATATGTGGGTGTGCAAAGAAACTTAGTGGGTGTATGCATGTGATGTGTTGGATGTTTGAAACCATGTGCACGGGTGCAATGTGTTGTCAACAAGAGAAGTGTTTTGTGGGTGTCTGAAATGTGTGCTGGAAGTGTTATGAGAGTGCATGTGTGCGCGAGCGGATCCTCTAGAGTAACTCTCTAGAGTGATCTCCTAGAGTGGATGATCTTTGGTGAGCAAAAAAAAAACAAAAAAAATTAATGAAGGAAGAAGAAGAAAATGGATTTGAAAGGAAGAGGAAGAAGAAATGGATGTGGAGGAGTAGAGCACATAACAATAACTACAAAGGAGGAAGAATGTCCGAGAAGAAGAAACCACTGTGGATTTGAGAGGGAGGAAAACGGATTTGAGCTCAGCAAAAATGGGTGGATTTGAGAGAAACCAAAAAAAAAATGGGTGAGTTCTTCTTCCTCCTCCTCCTTTCAAATCCATTTTCTTCTTTTTTTTTTTTTTTCATTGAAGAAAATGAAAGTTCATCCATGGTGATGAACTTCTTGAGCCAAACCAAACCCATTAACCCAACAAATCAAGAAGATGATCTGTAAGGATGTTTAGTTCTCGAAGTCAATTCTCATCTCTGTGTTAGAAATGGCATGACCATTTAACATTTGAATTTGAACCTTAACCAAATGGGTTTTGAATTTGAATTCAAACTGTTTAGGATAACCACTCGTATAGATATTATCTCCATTAATCGATATGGATAGATAATAATAACATTATATATCCGATATATGGGTTATAGGAGATTAAGAGAAAAGAAAAGAACGTATGTTTTGATCTTTTCCCATATACTCTCTCCTAAAAATAACGATCAAAGCCATTTACGGTGATATTCAACATCGTAATATCATGATTGACAAGAGTAAGGAAGCACGTGATTTAAGATCCTTCAATTAAGGTATGACCACTATCATTTTTTGTTCACACTGTAATATTTAAATCCCTAAATTGAAGAATCAATTTTAACCCTCTGCTTGTTAGAAAATAAAGGAAAAATAGTAGAGGACAATGTTTGGTCCAACTTTGAATTGGGTTAAAGTTTGTTTGTCCTTTCTTAGTTCTGATTTATAAAAAATGGAAGTTTTCAAGCAACATTTTTTTTCCTTTCTTTTCTTCACTTTCTCAACCAACTAATTAGAATTGATTCTGGGTCAAATTTATTTTGAATTTTTTTTTTTTTTGTTTTGCATATTCTTTGATTTAATTCATGTAGATACATGTCTTGACTCGATTTCTTTTGTATTTTGGCATCCATGGATGATCAATGGATTTTTTTTTTTGGTTTGGCTCACCAAACGACATCCACTCTAGGAGATCACTCTAGAGAGTTACTCTAGAGGATCCGCTCGCCATGTGTGCACGTGTTATGAGGTGGAGATGTAAACTATGTGTGTGTGTGTGATGAATTGAGGAGTAAAGCACACCATTAGGCCCAAGGAATCAACAGAAAAGAAAAGAGAAAGAACCCGAGAGAGAGAGAGAGAGAGAGAGAGAGAGAGAGAGTTTTGAAGCTTATTCCAGGTTTTGGCTGGAAGGAATTGATGGAAAGCTAGGGATTAAGATGAAGGAAGATCTTGAAGACTAGTAGGTAAGAAATTCTAACCCATTTTTTTTAGACAATCTCTTCAAGACCTAAATTTATGAGGTAATTGAGTTTAAATACATGTAAGATGAGGGAATTAAGGAAAAGAATGTTGAAGATTGGAGTTAAGTTTAATAATTAAGAAATTGATATTGTGATTTAATATTTGGGTTTGACTTTCTTCAATCTTCACATATTTGAAGTTTATCATTGCATGCATGGTAAATTTTCAAGATTTTATGAACTTGAGATTAAATTGTGATATAAATTAAGAAGACAAATTATAAATTGAGCTTGATAATGTAAAATCGGTTGGATTTGATAAGTGTTTTATACATGCATCATAGATGTTATTTGGCCCTTTAAATCTGCCAGAAAGTTGTACGAATTTTTAGACAATTTTATACTCAAAAATTGAAGATGATTTCTTCTACAAAGTTGTTGATAATGATGTCTAGTTCATCCACAAAATTTTTCAACAATTATTGAGTTTTTTACGAATTTATACAGATTTTAAACGAAATCTGGAACTATAGACAGATTTTATTATGTATTTGAAAAATCATTAAAAATTTTATATTAAACCAAATCTGATAATTTCTATGCAAAAAATGAAATTTGAGAAGTCTAGTTTCATAATAAATTTTTATATCATGGAATTGAATTATAAATTTAAGTATGGAATTAATTTAAGAAAATGTGATAAATCTGTGTCATAAACACTCTTAGAATTTTTAAGAATTATTTATAACTTAGTTTTGGAAAATAATTTCTGAAAAATGACAATAACATGCTTATTGAGTATTTTGTAAATTTATATGAATTTTAGAGTTGTATAAGTAATTTATTTATAATTGTATTTGCAAGACATACATTCTGAAAATTTTGACAGATTAAGGAGGAATCAAAAATTATATCTCAATTGTTTATTTATAACTTATTTTTGGGAAATTCTTTCTGAAAAATGACCTAAACATATTTATTGAATATTCTGTACATTTTCACGAATTTTAGAAATGTATAAATAATTTATTTATAATTTTTATTGCCTAAGGTATAACCTGAAAATTTCTGGACAGATTTAAGATCATCACTTCAATTATTTATTTGGATAAAAATTTGTTATTGTGTTGGCCTAATTCATCAAATATTGTAAATTAGTAATCCATGTATGGGTGTATTAGGGTTTATTTAATATTGTGCTAGTTTAAAAGTCCATGCATGTGTGTAATTATATCTTTTTGGTAACTAAAATATTATTTCATACCATGGTTTAAATAAATTGTTTATTTAAAATTTGTATCATTATTTATTATTGGGTGACACGTGTAATATTTTATGTTCGGATTTTAATGAGTTGATATAATATTATTGGTAATTAAATTTTGAATTATTGTGAATATCTCAACGAGTAAAGAGACACAGAATTTAACCAATGATACATTACTTTTAAAAGTGATGGGGTGAGCCCGGTTTAGAATCTTGCGCAAGTGAGTTGCGAACCCTAACATGGCACGGGAAGGTATTTCGGCTCTTATTCGGTGTAGAGGCGATATAAGGTTGGTGGTGCGGGCGTCACAACATAGACCGTTCCCTTGGGGTAGACCGTGATGTCACGACTCGGGTATGTAACCCTGGTGCGTGGGCATCATTAGTAGTTACTGTAAGTAACATTTGAATATTTGATCAAGGGGGAGTCAGAATTGCCCGTGGCCATTGCTTAGCGGTTGAGTGGAAAAAGTGCTCCGCGGGGAGTTACTTAAACTTATCTGATAAACTAAATTTATGATAATTTGAAAGGAAAAAGTGGGCATTTTCCTCATGATGAAATATTGCCTCTGTTTGTCATTTTATTTTTTTTATTATCTATTGTTATTATTTCAACTGATGGCATTCCTATCATGCTTATTAAATGCAACATGTTATTCTGTTACTACGCATTATTCATTGTGGGTATTATTATCGGGGTGGGTATTTCGGGTTATAATATCTTATTGAGCTCGTCGCTCATTGGCATCCTCGTGTTCTGGCGTTTCATGCCAAAATCAAGGCAAGGAAACACCGAGGTGTTGGAAGGCAACATTCAGCCGTGATTAGCTTAAAGCGTGCCAAAGTTCCATGAACCATTTTTCTGAGTTTTGTAGTTTTTTTTTTAGTTTTAGTTTTTTTTTTATTTGTGTACTAAGACAAAGTTTTAAGTTTGACTGGAGTTGTAATTTAAGAATTTTTAGTTTTGGTGTTGTTTAATTAATGGATGATAGTAAATTTGGTGGCAACATTGATGAGGTTCCTTAATTAAGAAAATTGATTTTAAGTTTTAAAGTTTATTATGATGTCCCCAAATTTTGGGGCGTCACACCCCCAGAACGACATTTTTCTATATGCGAAACACAAGGAAGGAGCCTATTCATCAAGTACTCTTTACCGGGAAATCAACAAAGTACTCCTTCATTATTCGGCTGTCAGTCAGAGAATGTGCTAACTGCATCGAATAAGCAACGTCGGCTTAGTCAAATAAAAAAGTGTCCAGGTTCAGTTTTTTTCGTTTTAGGGTTTTATGGAATCCCTTCTCTGAATCGTTCGTAACAAGGTAGCCGTAGAGGCTGGATTGAATCCCTCTTTCCCATTTTCATTGTCTTGTCCAAGCTCTGATCGCATTGTATTTGAAGAACTGAGTTAGCTTATTTTTTAGTGACAGCGGTTCTTGCACATTGCGGCGACTCCGAGAAATCGGTCAAACGGGGGGCTACCCTTGACTCACCTCTCTCTCTATAAAAACTGCTCATCAGAGGAGAACAGAAGGTCCAAGATGAGTATGTCCTGGATTCCCGGATTCATTATCGTCTTGATCCACCATGGAATTTTCGAAATCTACAAAAACATTAACGGAGAAAGCTCGTAATGATCTTCTCAAAGATCACAAGGTGCTGAAGGACAGGGGGGTCTATAGGTTTTTGTGAAGGGAATGCTCTAATCATGTTATTGCTGAAAAAGAATTATTATGGAATTTGTATGGGATTGAAGAGATTTTTAGACTTGTAGCCTAGCCAATCTAGACTTACTTGAGATATTTTTGTATTTTTACACTTTGGAAACACTTGAAAAAGTCACATCTTTTTTATTATTATTATTTTTTGTTTTTAGTAGCTTTTTTCAAAATTATATATATATTTCTATTTGTCTTGTGTAGATGAATTTAAAAAATTTTAAAAAAAAATAAAATAAGCTAAAATAAGCCCAAAAAAATACTAATATTTTTGGCCTCTTTTTTTTTTTTTTGAATATTTTTTTAAAAATTTAATTTTTCAATTCGCCTCGTCGAACTAAATTTAGAAATTTAAATTTTTTAATTTGTTAACAAAGTCACTAAAGATAAAAATAAGCATATATAAAAAATAAAAAAAAAACCTACTAAATAAGTAAAGGGCTGTTTGGGAAGTTCCAAATTAATATACTTTTTGGCTTTTTACGAAAATATTTGAAATGTAGGTTGGGATTAAAATGATATAATAGAGAAGTGATGTGATCAAAATAAAATGATGTGCTAAAATTACACATGTCAAACAACACCTAAATCTTAAATACCCACTTAAACTCAGTCCACATCCAATCCAATCCAAATTTGACCCAACTCAATGTTTGTTCAACATTACTATTATCGGCCTTGGATCAAAACCATTTGGGTCAAATAAAAAAGAATGCTGATATTTGACGACTCATTTAATAATATTCAATCAAATTTTACAGGTTAAAATTTTACCATAGAATATAATGCCTTGTTTGATATGAGTATGGTGTGCCTTGTTCGAGGGCAAATTATTTAATATTTTTAGAGTATCACGTATTTATATTTTTTAATCAATTATCGTTTAATATATTTTTTTATGTTTCTCAATCACTCAACATGATATATACCTCATCTACCCCCTTCTTCACAAATCATAATAATATGAAATATTACGTGTCCATATTATGAAATTATTGAATAATTACCCTTGTTCGAGATCATACAAAGCTATAAAGTCAACCTTCTTCCCAATAAAAAAACAAATTAATTAAATATTGAAATATTTAATAATTTTGCATCAAATCCCGGATCAAATTATCAAAACACTCACACGAGAGAATATTAAAATTCTCAATAGTTCAATTGGGGTCTCTATCTCTTTTGAATATATTAATACAACTAATAAGATACTTTACATTTGCTTATAGTCATGATCGAAAAAGGTGGAGGTAAGGTAAGATTTTTTTCGACTGTAATATATATATATATATATATTTGAGATTAAGGCTTGTTTTGAAAAATTAGTTAAAAGTTATTTTATTTTTATTTTTTTTGGGAAAAAAACGCGTAAAAAAAAAAGAAATAATGTGGCCAAAAATAAGTTAAAAGTCAAAATTTGACTTTTAACCAAATTTTCAAATTATTAAAAGCCAAAATGTCACTTCTAACCAAGTTCCCAAGTCTAAGTGTGGATAGAATTGGATAGAGAAAATATTATGGGAACAAAAGTTGAGAAGTACATATTTGTACACCACCAATCCGCTCACTTCACATTATTACCATTATTGTTTTATCATTTTGTCCTTCAAGCAAATTATCATCTAGGATAAAAAGTACACATTTCGCTTTTTTTTTTTTTGGTGTGGATAATTGGGTATCTAGACACCTTTCTCTTACCACCGTTGATCTCAAATATCGTGACCTCCCTCTTTTGTCACTCACCGTTGTTAATCGCCAACCATCATGATAAACCCCGTCATTATCTAGAAAAAAAGAAGTGTCACGCCCCACTTTTTATTACTCGAAGTCATTACAAAGTTCATTAACTTAATCAATTCCAGAGATAACATGTGGAAATAAACTCAAGTGTTCAACTAGAAGGAATGAACAGCAGCTCTCCTTTTCGAATGCTAACTAAATACAACATGAGCATTCTAAATAAATTACCCTCAGGCTTACAACATTAAATAATCAAATGAAGGGTGCAACCCTTTTACATATATGGCATTCTGGCTACAACAAAGAGGCCCCGTGGCCAACAAATAAGAAGATCCAAATCTTGTAGCACATTCTGCTAAACACCTGAAAAAGATTCAACAACATGGGATGAACATATAGTCCAGTAGGGGTCTCAACATGATCCTTAACAATAACAACTTACAGATAGCTATGATCATGGCAATCATCTTATTCTTTGAGTGGGGGCGAGATGCTTTAGAATAAGTCGAAATCATCTTTTAAAAAGAAGTTATAATAATAAAAATTTTGTTTTATAAGCTATAGCTTCTTCTACATACCAAAAACAGGCTCATGAATGCTCATTCTCGTACTAGAATAGTAATGTGACAGTTTATACAAAATATATATATGTATGAACTTTTCTCGAAAACAACCATTTCATTCAACGCTATAAGCGATTCATATTTCTTTTCCTTTCATTAACCCCCGTTCCCAATCTTTCATAACATTAACAATTACTTAGGAAATAAATTCACTAAACCCACTACTCTCTTCCATTTTCCACACATACAACAAATGTGCCTTTTCAAAACATATTTCTAAAATGTTCAATTTTCTTCACACTTTCAAAAGACAAAAGGGCATTTCGGTTCAATCCCAATTCTATCATAATTATACATGCATACCTTTATAAACGGGAGATAACAAATCAACTACATACAAAAGATAAACCAATGAGGCAACTCGGCCCTCCAAAACTGTAACCAACATAATCCACAATGTTCCCAGATACACTGAAACAATAACAATAAAACTTTGCTCTACTAGCTATGTGCGTAGTAAGCCAAAGATACACTTCTCACAACAATCTACCAGTTTACCAGGCGCTAACTGGAACGGTATGGTGCCTTCGATTCTCAGCGCAGTCAGTTCTCCAAGCGCTAGCTAGAAGGTAACGGTACCTTTGATTCTCAGCGCAGGGTATAACACCAACAGCCACAATACAATAAGGCATAACCAACATGTGTACTACATACACATAAACCATCAAGATACCAGTAATGTGTTAAAGTAGATGAACACATAGGTGTAATGCATACATGACAATTCAACACAACTGTGTCATCCTCCACCGATGACCAAGGACAAAACCTCTAGATGCATGTATTTAGTACATCTATTAAAAGACTCAATAATCATGAGATCACAAACCCAACAATGACATTAACATGGTAGTTAAAGATATAACCTTCACATATGTGTGTTCAACACTCAAAATACAACAACCCAATTCTTATATTTATTTCAGAAATACTTTTCCAATTTCACAAAACGAATTCCACTTCCTTTTGTTTTCACAAAACCAACTCCGTCCCTTTTGTTTCCACAAAACCGATTCCATTCCTTTTGTTTTCACAAAATCAATTTCAAAGACAATAAAGCCATAACTCATTTTAATCCACTACATTCTTTTCAAAGCCATTCCAAATTAATTATGCAAATTAAGTCATAATCATTAAATTAGGGTTTTCCTCCCTCATTTTCAGTATTGATCAAAAAGGCTCAATCATTTACAACAAACAACAATGACCTCATTTAAGACCCAAAATACATAAGTATTTGCCCAAAGATCAAAACCCCTCTATTAATTTATTAAATCAAATAAAAGTTAGGGTTTCCTCTCCTTTCAACAACAACATGCTAATTAACACACCAATTGGCCCAAACCACAACTAATGATAATAAACCCATATTCAAACAACCAACCCAAGGTTCAATCTCATGATTTTCAACAAATCCAATATGATCTAATTTTCATGCAATACAAAAACTACTACATGTCTATCTATAAACAAAGTATTGAAAAAGAACAAGGAGAATCCCTATCTCGAATGGAGAACTCAAATGGAGAAGATGACCCGAAATCAAAGTGCTCCAAATCCACTATTCTTCAGATTAGAACGAAGCCCAAGCCACCCTCTATCTTTCTTACAAAGAGCCTAGGATGGATTCACACTAGAAGGAGATGAAAACCTAGAGAGAAGATTAGTTTAGAGAGAGAGAGTCTCGGATTTAGGGTTTTAAAACGAAAAGGGGATGAAAAAGTGATATTTTCCCCACTGCTGCCTACTGATATAAAACAGGCTCGCTCGAGTGACCAGACACAGAAAACTCTCGCTCGAGCCAAGAAGATCTCGCTTGAGCCAACAACCCAGAAGCACGCTCGAGCGACAGAATGCTCGCTCGAGCCAACAACTCAAACCCTTAGGTCTGCAACCTGACGCACGCTCGAGCGACGGACTGCTCGCTCGAGCGAAGAACAAACCAGATCGCTCGAGCGAAGAAAAGCTCGCTCGAGTGAAGAAATGCAACTCTCAGGTCCAGAACCAGACGCAATCGCTCGCTCGAGCGAAGCCACTCTGGCTCGATCCACTAGGCACAAGACTCCACTCTCGCTTAGGCGACCAAACCCCGGCTCGAGCGAAGGACCAAAACAAAGAGCTCGCTCAAGCGACCAACTTCTCGCTCGAGCGAATGTCCAAAATTCTGGGCAGTAATCCAAAGCTCCCAAATACAACCAACCTGTAACAAACCTGCCCAACACATCGTATAACTCAAATACGAAGTATGAAAGGATGTAAACAAGATATAAACAACTGTTAACATCTACGGAACCAAGTCCGGATCATTGTACAACAAGGGGTAAAACCCGGGATCGCTATAAGAAGGGATTAGTAAAGGTGAAGGGCTAGGTTTTCACATTTGAAGGGGGAGGTGGGGCACAATAGGGATGAGGTTGGAGAAGGGGCAATTGTAAAAGAAAAGAGTGGTGTATGTAATGACGTTAGGGAGAAAAAAGATTGGACTAGGGTTGGAAGGCACTTGAAAATGAGAATATAGAGAGAGAATGGGGGTTGGAAAGGGTGTCGACATTGATATGAGTAGCAGGTGGTGGTTAATGGGGTTTGGTTTAGTTTTAGAATTTGATGGATGAATGTAATGGTATTATAGGGATTAAAAGTGGTAAGAATTGAGTAAAAGTAAAAAATAAAATTATGTATCAAATAATGGTGTAAATTGAGATAAGATGATATATATATATAAATAAAAGTTATCAAAAGTTGAAATAAATATTGAATATAATAGTTAACAAGATTGAATATGTTAAAGTTATGGTCGTGTGATGGTATTACGGTAATGAAAATTACATGATTAAATTAATTAAAGATAAAAATTGTCCATTTAATTTTATTTATTGATCAGTGACTATTGCTCTTAACAATTATTGAAAAAAAAATTAGAAGACAGTAGAGAAATGAAAAAATTATTTACCAAAAGGTGAGATGTAATTTTTACTGTAATTTCTTTACACATAAAAAAATTACACACTCCATATATTTATAACTATTTTTAATATTCTACATTCATTTGTAATTTTTTACAAAAGTTCAACTCTTTCTCTTGGCAATACTATCCGGCCTAGTTCTATTTAATCCAATCTAATTTTAATAAAAAAATATTTGGGGAGACCATTGTTAAATTATAGAGTAAAGAAAATCAAAACTCTCCACATTAAAATAAAATATAAAATCATATCATAAAAATAAGGATAAATTACCATTATACCTATTGAGGTTTGATTAACATACGAATCGTTCCTATGATTTTGAAAATTATATTTCACCCTAGAAGTTTTTAATTTCATAACAAATCGCCTATTTTATTAATAAATCATCAAGTCAAGTAATAGTTTTTAGTGATGTTAAAAATATGTTTCAATTAATAATTTAAGTAATTTTATTATTATATAAAAAAATAATTATGAATTTCATTTTTTTAGTTGATTTTGTTAAATAAAAAATTCTAATAAGGGGGCATTTGTAATTTTTCAAACCATAAGAAATAATCTGTATTTTAATTGTTTGGTAAATTTTAAATAAATTATATTTTATTTCAATTTTTTATTTTTATTTTTAGTGATTTTTTTATTTAAAATTATGTCATTTTTTTTATTTTTATTGATTTTTTATTTTATTTGAAAAAAGATTTAACTTAAATATTGACTCAAACATCTAACAATTCGGTAAATAACACTGCCAAAATATGATGAGATTTTTTTTAAAGACTGTTTGATTTTGAGATTTTAAAAATGATTTTTAATTTTTTTTTTGCTTTTAGTGAAAATTTTAAATATTTTTTAAAAATATGTTTCTTAACTTATATGGACTTAAAAAATAAAATATTTGTAAAGAAATTTTTTAAAAAAATTGTATTTAGTGATTTTTTAAAATTATGTTCTTATTTTTTTTTTACTTTTTAGGTATATTTAAATCAAATAAATTTTAAAAGTAAAAAATGAAACTATTTTAGCATAATTTGTGGATATAATTTATATGTATTATAGAACTTTTTAAAAAAAAATAAAACTATTTTAGCATAATTTTTGATTTTTTTTTGTGTGATTAAAACTCATTTGAAATTGATTTAAATGATAAATAAACTAAAGTCTTAATATATTTTTTAAGCTCGTTAATTTTTAATTGTCAGGGAAATTTTAAATAAATTATATTTTATTTCCTTTTTTTTTTTAGTGATTTTTTTTATTTAAAATTATGTCAATTTTTTATTTTTCTAGTCTACATGAATCTAAAGGTAAAATTATTTTTAAAAAAAATCAAACTATAAACTGGTAAAACTTTCACCATAATATCACTATCAACTAAAAATCATAATAATAGACATAAATAAATACAAAAAAATAAAAATAAAAATTTAAAACACTTTGCTAACTGTCAACTAAAAATCATAATAATAGACATAAATAAATAAAAAAAATAAAAATAAAAATAAAAAATTTAAAACACTTTGCGATTGATTGGCCTTCTAGCAGATAACAGCTTTGAAAGCATTTCCAATTTCCTTGACATTTCTGCACAACATCTTCACGTTAGCAAAGAACCCTTCTTGCCTGTACGGCATCAACAACCGCCTCCGATCTCTCCCCGGCGCCACCGTCACTCCTCCTCCGGCCACCGTCGGCTTCACTCTCTCGTTGTTCTTCTTACATCTCTCCGGCGACTCCGCCACCGCAGACGCATCAGATGCCGGAACTCCGTCGAGCTCATCTCTGCCGAAAATGGGGAAAACAGGCCTGATCTCATCGGCAAAGGTGGGGAACTCAAAATCACTATTCTGGGAGTCCACCTCCCGTTCCAGGTCCTTCATGAGCATCTTCCGTTGATCAGCATCCTTCTCCTCAAGTTTCTTCAGAAGACTGGAAAGCTGATCAGCTTTCTGTTTTTCAATCTCTCCTTTCTGGGTACGCAGAGAATCCAGCTCAAGTTCTAAACCTCTCATTCGAGCTGATGTTTCCTCGATGAGGACTTCAAAATCGAAGGAGTCTTCCTCCAATTTCCGTTGACGAGCAATATTTTTTTCTGACAACGAATCTTCAGTACTCTTTTGCAACTCCTCTTCTTCAATTTCTTCAATCTTCCTTTCAGCATCTTCAAGGTTTGCCTTGCATTCTTGAAATAGTTTCAAGAATACGAATGCAAGTCGTTTTTTCTCAATCGATGCCGTGTCCAAGCCGGAGGAAGAAAAAGAAAAATCTGTATTCCCATCTTTTTCATCCTCATCTTCTTCATTCCCGACATTCCCATCTTCCACTTCAGTCAAGCCCTCTCCATCTTTGGATTTACTGCCCAAGCCGGAGGAAGAAAAAGAAAAAGAATAATCTGTATTCCCATCTTTTTCATCCTCATCTTCTTTCTCCTTCTCCTCAAGTTTCTTCAGAAGACTGGAAAGCTCATCAGCTTTCTGTTTTTCAATCTCTCCTTTCTGGGTATGCAGGGAATCCAGCACAAGTTCTAAACCCCCCATTCGAGCTGATGTTTCACTCTTATGGGTCTCATGCATCTCGGTGTGACTCGCAAGTTCCCTTTCTCTCTCACCCACTTTCTCCCTCAGCTGGCTAGATTCGGTGACAAGTTCTTGTAAAAAATTTGAATTCTCACCATTCAACGTTTCAGCTTCCATCTTTAAATCACTGATCATCTTCTCTGCTTCCTTCTCTTCAGTAGTTTCTGTCAACTCCCTTTTCAAGTCAGCCACTTGAAGTTCTTGCTTAATGTCATCTGTCACCTTCTGAAACTCATTTTGCAATTTTTCATTTTTACTGCCCTTTTCCTTTGAAGAATAAGCCGAATCCGAGTCCATGCCGGAGGAAAAAAAAGAAGAAGAATAATCTGTATTCCCATCTTTTTCATCCTCAACTAATGTCTTCTCCACCGACTTCCCGCCGCAGCGGCCAAAAATGGATCCAAGAATCCGAGAAAACTTTGAGGGTTTTTTAATAATGGATTGTGGTGGTTGTTGATCCATTGTAATTGGGAAAAAAGACAGAAGAAAGAGATGTAATTCTTGGGAAAAAAAGACAGAAGGAAGACAGAGATTGTTTTAGAGCGAGTGGCTTTTATCGTGGAAGGTATTTCATTTTTTTTCCATGTTCTTGACAAAGGTAGGTTCTTTTTTCCGCATAAAATTGGGATATCAAATGGAAAGTATTGACATTTCCTCAACTCTCTCTCTCTCTGAGTGTGTGTATGTGTGTGTGTGTGGGAGACGAAATTCATGATCAACATTTCTTAAATTGCAAAGTAAGCTGAGTAGCTAACATTTTTTGGAGGTAATGGGAGATGAAAATTTCGTTGTAGTCATCCTATTGTGTTATTGTGTTGAAAATAAATTAAAATAAAATTGCTGATTTGCATTGATAGTGGAGTCACATAAGGTAGGATTTCCATTTCAACTTTCATTTCCTTCACGAGTACATTTCCAGTTCATCTTCATTTCCTAACTCTCTCTGTCTCTGTCTCTGTCTCTGTCTCTGTCTCTGTGAGAGTGTGTGTATGTGTGTGTGTGTGTGTTCAACACTTTGTCCTTGCCATGTTCATATTCAGTCTTAACCTGTCGTACATTAATGACCCCAAAATTGTGTTACTTTAGAATTCAACTAATTTTAATTCATATTTCATATTTTATTGGTGATCAAAAGGAATTACCAAACTTGTGTGGTCTACTCTTTGCCTTTTTTCTTTGGAACACCTCATATTCCCAATTGAATCAAACAAAGTTGTAGGAGCATTTACTTTCCCATTTTGATAAATAAAAATTAGCCAGATGATTTCCCCCCACCCATATAATACATTAATAAATAAAAATGTTTTCCATTTTGAAGAAACAAATCAAAATTAGCCAGATGATTCCCCCCACCTATATAATATTGCCCAATGAGGGCACCTAATGCGCCCATCTCTCAAGATTGCTAGATATTCAAACATCACCATGTTATCAAGTCCTGACATTGTCATACAAAATCCTGGGTGTATAACTATTGGTCTATACCTGGGAAGTCCTGCAGTCTGATGTTATAAGTGGAGTTGAAGAATCATTTGGAGATAAGTTGTCATCATCAATAGACCAAGATGATGCTGAATCAAAGTTATTGTTACATTTCCTTTTTCCATTGGAAGAGCAAAAGCACAAGGATGCCTTGAAGCTAGTAGAAGAAATTAAGTACCTGGAAGCAGATATTGAAGAGGTACAAAGAAGGCAGACAAAAAAATAGTTAATAGTTCTTGCTTGCTCATCCAAGGAGTCTCTTCATCCAAGGGGAAACGGGTTCTGTCAAAGAGAACATTCAAGTTTTGACGTACATTACCCTGTAGCTAATAATGAATTGAAGTTGATGAAGAATATCAGTCAGCTGGAAAGTGTTTACTTCTCCATGAGATCCAATATTCAGATTTCTAATAATGATGTGACCACACGTGCAAATAAGGAATTATTGAAAGATAGAGCCAACTTGTATCGGCCACAGAAGGATGAAGAGAAAAACAAACCCATTGATTGCCTAGGGGCCTTCTTCAGTGGTTTTTGCAAGTATGCTCGTTATAATAAGTTTGAAGTGCGTGGGATATTAAGGAATGGAGATTTCCATAATTCTGCAAATGTAATCTGCTCTTTGAGTTTTGATCAAGGTCAGGATTATTTTGCTAATGCTGGGGTATCAAAGAAAATAAAGATATATGAGTTTGATGCACTCTTTAATGACGCTGTTGATATTCATTATCCAGTAATTGAGATGTCGAACAAATCAAGGCTCAGCTGCATTTGCTGGAATAGCTATATCAGGAACTATCTGGCTTCAACTGACTATGCTGGCATAGTCAAGGTATGTATCTTTTGGCATTATAGAATCTTTTTACCTTATACATCTTTTTTTTTGTCATAATTATCCGTGGACCAACCCCAAGCTGAACAGTTCAACCTTTGTGCGCAGAGATATTAGATGCAAAATTTGATTACTAAATCTGATGTTTCACTTTGGTGGGAATATTCTTTGTCAACTATCACCTCTCCAATGCACCTATCTGCATTGGGTTCTAAATTAATAAGGATTGGTGGAGTGGGATTGCGCACAACATTATTGCATCTTCAATCTTGTGTCTCGAGTGGTTTTAAACTGAGTTAGTCATGCATATCCATTGTTATTGATATTGAAACACACATGATCAAGATTTAAGAAAATTGTTTAAGAAGCTGAATTTCTTTAGGTATTGTTTTTGGATTTAGGTCATGACATACTTGAAAATTATTTCACGAGGGTTATTTCCATTCTATTGACACGAATATTGGGCCTTAATTTTACTCTTGAATAGTTTATTAACACGAATGTTGACCCTTAATTCAACTCGTGAATGGTGTCAATCTATTAATCCATGAACTAGTCCTTTATGTAACCTAGATACTGCACTTGCATATATTTCTCAATGACCTTTTAGGCATGTTTGAACTAAGATATTGTTAATATTTGATATTCATTCAGTACACATTGATTTCCAATCCAAGCAGGTTGACCGTAGAAATCAACGTAAGAATGTTCTCCTTTTAGCATATCAGAGTTTCGGCACAGTGCACGGAGACTTGAGCACTGGCCCCCTTTATGTTTACATGAGTACATTTTCCGGAAGATTACATAATTATCAAACCGAGGATGCAGTTTTGGGGGTATTTTCTTTGATATTTTGGTCTCTTTCGCTTCTTTTACTGCTCAAGTTTGTCATCATAACGTTGAATGCAGATGATAATGGTGAAGGTCAGAACCAATATCTTTTTGATGATGCTTATAGTCAACCTCCATGTATTTTCCTCTTTCATTTGTGCTAAAATTGTTGGGCTTGTTCACAGGGGGACCGTTTGCTTTGTACTCTCTCCTTTGCAGACACGCAAAATTCAGTTTGCTTCCTAATCATCAAGCTGCAGATGAGGAGATTAGCACGTATCATCCTCCTGGGTACTCAAGTAGGAACATACCTTCCTCGGCATTTAAAAGGTTTATTGAGAAATATAAAAAGATGAAAATTGGTATATTTCTCATGTTATTGTTTGGTGCTTCCCTGTTGATATATGATGGTATCCTCACACCTGCAATTTCGGGTACTAGCACTGTCTTAGGCCTTTCCTAACCCTTTTAAGATCCTTGGGGATCAAAATGATTCATTCTGAACTGTTACTCTTGCTATTCATTAATCATTTATGCACTGGTCTTTTGCAGTGTTATCATCCATTAAAGGGCTGCAAGTTTATGCTGCAAATTTCCAGACCGTAAGTAAAACTTGAGAGACGGGGAAGCGGGCGGGGGGATTCTTTTGTCATAATGATCTATAAAAGCTAGTGCATGTGAAGATGCCGGACCAAGTATTCTGCTCATATTAATGGCGTGTCCGACACTTCTTCAACATGTTTTAATTAAAATTTTAAATTCATAATATCGGACACTTTCTAGACACTTTGGTGAGACTTCTTGATCCCTCCGAACATGACCTATGTGATGAATTTTTTCATAGTAACTATGTTTTGCATTTTTTGTTATGCAACTTGTGCACTCCAAATATGTTTCAAAATGTTTATAAGATGAATAATCATGTGCATTTCAATGTTTTAAGATTGTTTTGTATTATTAAGAATGCAATTATATTTTGATGTTTAAGGTATGTAATATATGACCTTTTAATTTTAATTAGTGCTACGTTGCTTCTATTTTTTCCTTTTTCTTTTCATTATCTTTGATAAACTATTCAAATATTTGACATATAATAAATTTATAAAAATATAAAATTTTAAAGTGTTCCAGGCATATTGTATCCTACATTTTTTTGAAAATCACCTTGTCATCGTGTCTGTTTCTGTGCTACTTAGTTCAAAACTCATGGGAACGGAGGAGAAAACATTATCATACCTAATTTAAATAATGATATGAAAGCCCTAACCTTTGTAACTTCTAGTTGCATTTGCAAGTGCCAGATGGATTGCAAGTTTACCTAAGGAGAACAAGACACGTTTTCCTGCACTCGGGGGGGAATACATTGAGATGGTCTATAATATTTTGATATGTTTCTTTACTTCTTGAGCAGAGATTTGTAGAAGATAAATAGTGCTTCTGTTTTTGAAAAAAGAGATATGGAAGTTGAAATAATGAGCCTGATCTTTTATCTGTGTAGTTCCAGGATGGGCCTGCATATGGAGAGACCACATTAATGTAGAATGTTTTTAATTACAATATAATTTTGCGACGTGCATGGTGCATGGTGCATGGAAGTTGAATAAGTGGAGAGGAACAGAAATAAAATAAAGTCGAAGTACATTCTTTCTACCAAAAGTCAAATCAATGGTTGGATGGGTTTTAATACTCCTATATGCCCCATTTTAGTGTCGCCATTAACCAGAAATGGCAAGGTTATTAATATGGTTAAAGGAACAATGACAAGGATGCCAACATAGCCCTTTTGAACTTCATAAATTGGGTCTATTTATTGCGTTGATGTAGTTTGAGGTATTATTATATGACTAAAATACTCGTATAAGGTTGTTTTGGTCATTTCCTATATTTAAAGTGGTGGCTATGGTTGATCTTTTGGCAACTAGGTTACATAAATAGAATGTAGATGTGAAGGGAGGACATGATCTTGACGACTAGAAAAATACATTTTACATGCTAAGGGTTGTTTCTTGAAATCATGAGTGCACTTGCTTGGAGATTGGGATGATTGAGTGGGTCAATCTTTTATTTGAGGGGATCCTTTTTAAGTATTGGCTGAACATGTACACGTGCCATTGCAAACGTATGCTTTGGCATACAACGGATCGTTTCATGGTCTTGTACCCAAATTTAGTAAATATTGTATATTTACACAAAGTTTCATGTCCTTCGTGTGCCGCCTTCAATGTACTTCAACTAATAAATGAGTGTACCCTTTTTATCCAACATTATATATTATTACCATCTTCAGGAAAAATGAAAGGAAGAAATAGATACGCGTTATGTTTAATGAAATAAAAAATAGTTATCAAGAAATTTTCTCTTTTCATGTTGGATTAAAACTAATTATGTGAATGAATATTTTCCTTTATTTTTTTTATATGAGAGAGGAAGAACATGTTAGTTTCGACCATAGTGCTTATGAACAAGTTTAGCATTACTTCAAACATTAAATGTCAATATTTGATATCTGACTGGTATGTGGTATTATATGGACATGTTTGGCACTCGTTATTAAAAAAGGGCACTAAGTGACCAATTTGATGTGGCATGCAATCAACAGTTTTTTTGTTTGCCCAGATATGTTGGAAACGTTGCCCATTTCATTACTTCAGAGTGTTATGTTTATTATTTATACGTAATTTTGTCTTTATTCTTTTTTTTTTGGCTGTGGGTATTTGTTGACTACTTTTTTTGATAACAGAGAATGAATGAAATGCGAATTGAAAAAACGAAATGAAAAGGAAGCGACAGTGTGGCATTTAGTTAAAAAATGCTATGGAAAATGGGAAGCAAAAAGTAACAGAGAATCTGATGAGGAGTTTATATGGAGCTAGTAGTAGGATCGTTAATAAGATTACTCTGGAATAGTTGAAGAGTTTTATCATGAGCCAAAGTGAATAATTAGAGATTTTTTGTGTAGTGAATATTGCGTGTCATAATTAGGAAAAAAACACCCAAGGGCCTAGAAAAAAATTATGGGAAGTGTTTTCTCATAAGTTTTCCTGGCATTTCTTGTGTGCTTTTATGAAAAGTTTCCTTCATGTTTGCTTAAAGTTTCATAATGTTTTGGATATGTCTTCTTGTGGGTTCTCCTAAAATTTTCAGGAAGATTTGTCCTAGCTCCTGAAACAAATTTTTCTCTCCAAAACCCAATATCCCAACCATGGTGGGTTGGCTTACTGATATCAGGTTTCATTCTTGTCAGGAGTGTTTCTTTTCTTCTTCTTCTTCTTCTTCTTTTTTTAAAAAAAGTATTTGCCACTTGCCTGTTACCAGGTCCACTCGTTGCCAATATTGTTACAATTGCCAATACTTAAAAACCATTAGGTTGAGGTTTTCATGAAGGAAGAATCTACGAAACTGTAGCATTGCTAACAGCATAAAGCCTTAGAGGAAGGTTATGTGACAAGGAGAGCAGATCCATGAAACTTTTAGGTTTGTTAGATATTTTCATGATCAACATTTCTTAAATTGCAAAATAAGCCGAGTAGCTAACATTTTTTGGAGGTAATGGGAGATGAAAATGTTCATCGTAGTCATTCTATTGTGTTATTGTGTTGAAAATAAATTAAAATAAAATTGCTGATTTGCATTGATAGTGGAGTCAGATAAGGTAGGATTTGTTGAACTTAATTTAGACCGTTCATCTTTTAGTGCTTGCCTAGTAGATCATCCATATAAGAAATTAGGATTCGATATTAGTAGCCATATGATTGGATCATATTTGTCTTAAATAAAATAAACAGTCTATTCTCGAAATCGTACTTGTTGTCCATTTTTTTCAAGACAAATGTGATCCATAGTATATAGCTGCAGATGTTATTAATTGTCTAATGTTCAAAAGTGAGGACTGAGAAATATTTATGTATAAATGACAAAAATCTAAACAACAAAAAAGAAAGAATCAGAATTGGTTAATAGTCTTCCACCTCTCCCTTCATTGTGACATGGCTTGGCTTATATGGGGATCTTCATTGTGCAGTTTTTGCTTTTGTGATTCATGCTTATATGGGCTAATGTTCTTGTGTTTTTTTGTGTTTTTGTTTTGGGTGAATAATGTTCTTGTGTTATGCTTGCTGATTTCTGTAATATTGAAAGGGAGCATTGTTGAAATTAGCCAAAGTCTTTTGCTGAATCATTTTGTTTTCAAGGAGAGGCTTCTTGTTGAATTACTAGATTTAGTGGTTGCATATTAACTTGTGACTCGTGAACTCATGTTTCTTTTTGTAAGTGTAATAATTTGGTGGCGTGGCTTAAGGTGATCTACTTGTACACTTATCTCCTATTAGGTTTCACTTATGCCAATGATTTGACTGTTCCTTTATGATTTTTATTTTTATTTTCATTTTAAATGTGTTAGAAATTATCTCTCTGTTTTTTTGAATTATTTTTGAGATAATAGTGAACAACCAGAGTTGGCCTTGTATTACAGTTGGGATCTGGCACTAATTAAATTACTTGAAAAGGCCAAAAAAATAACATTGGAGGTGTGGTTCAATGAACCATCTATTTAGTGACTCAGTTTTGGAGCACATTAGCCATATTTCAATATATTTCCTATGAATCAATTTTTTATTTTATTTTATTTTTTTAAGTCAATAGTGCCAACCGGAAACTGTTTTTGATAAAGATCTGTCTGTGTCTGTTGCAGGTGCACATTCTGTCATCATGGCTTGCAACAACAAAAAGCCCATCCAAGATCAGTTGGTGCTTGGAAGAGGGAGCTCCAACAAAGTGAAGAATACTTCTGTGGCACGTGGCAGGAGAACTGGATATGGAGTTATCATTGACTTGGATGATAGTGATGGTGAGATGCCCACAAAGGATGGAACAACTAGCGTGCCCAATGTTGTTGCTTCAGGATTTATTCTGAGTGATAAAGAAATAGGAAGTGCACATTTTCATCAGACTGGTGATGAAAATGCGAGAAGTTGCACAGAGAGTCGCCTCCTGGATTCAAGTACCAAAAGAAAAAGAGGTCCATGCACTAATATTGATGTGAGCAAGAATGATGATGATGTTGATGATGACATGACTCCAATTAATAAACTTAAAACAAAGGCAACTCAAGAGTTGATTACAGATGGGGGTGATGGTTCTGACAGTGCAGATTGTTCTTCTGACATTGAAAGTACGATTAAAAAGCTCCGAAGTATGAATGATGATAATAAAACATGGTTATTTGCAATTGACATGATTTCAGCATTTCAGAACGATTCCAAACTATGCATGAATGCTGTTTGTGCTCTTTATAGGCAGCAATTGCGTGAGGGGCAATCCGTTAATGGCTCCTCTTTGACCAAGAATCAAGGATTTACTGCGTTTGATTTAATGAGGTATGACTAAAAAGAGGAAAGCGGTTTGTTGATTCCGTTCATTGATTACCTTTGGTAATAATTGCGATAAATAGTTCACCTAGCTACTAAAATTAATACATTGCATCACAACACATAGTGCACCACTTTGCTTATGAAGGATAGCTGCAACTGATATACTACTAGGTCAGGCCTCCATTCTTACATTTATAAGATAAATATATATATTCTGTTATGTTACCTTTTACAAATTACAGTTTGCAGTATGTTATATCTTTCTTTTCTTTTTCGCTTTTTCGTTCAACTTATATCTTATGGTGATTTCTTGTTAAATTTGCACAATTTGGTAATTTTTTATGATTGCTATTTGCATTGTAAAAGATTTTGAGAATTTTCCTATGTTGGAAGGTTATTTATGTTTATAACCAACACATGGAAAATATAAAAACATAAAAAGGAAAAAAACAATTGAAAAGAAAAAAAGAATAGCAACAGGAGGTGATTTTGGTTTCATATGTACTCACAGAAGTGTATAGATATTTTTTTCCCTGAACAAGTGGATGCAACATATTACCTTGTGTGATTTATGGTTTCTTTGATATGATTCTTGGGATCTTGATTCGATGCACACACTCTATAATCAACTGCTTTCTCTCTCTTAAGACACAGTTACAGAGAGATGATTAGAGACATTGAACAGGTAGATACTCAACTATCAATGTTTAGAAAATATACGTGTATGTGGAAGAAAAAATATTAAATATTTTTTAATTTCAAAAGAAATCTACAAAAATTGTTTTGGCAACACGGCCATGTTTCTGTAGTAATGAACTACCAGATTGTCCAGTTTCTTTTCTTAGAAAATTAATATACGATATGGTGCATCCATGTTTATGCCCGCATGCATTTTATGTATTTCTTGGAACGTCATGTATATGTCATGTGAACTTGCCGATCTAGGCTCATGAGTCACATACCTATTCTTCACTTAAAATTTTGTATTGTCCTATTGGTATTGAATAATTACTGGTCTGTCTATGAAGAGAAGTTACTATGTATTGAATAATTATTTGTATTGTCCATATTTTTATTAACTTGTTACCTTCGAAGGTTTGTCCAGTGTAAAGGGCAGCATATGATAGATAATTGATCTAGTCACCGGAAAAAAATATCTAAACGATCAGTTTATGACTAGATGTTACTATGTTTTCTGTAGGCAAATAGAATAGGTTTCATGTCTACTAATAGATGTTACTCTGCCACAGCTGCAGTACAAGTAGGGAAGGTTAATGATATTGTTTCGGATATTCCTTCGTTGTCCCCTTAAAATAGTATCATTATGTCACACTTTACTAGTAGGACCATGCATATACATTGCTGCTCTTTGTATTAATTTGTGTGTACAAATTTTGTACAGGGGAACTGCTTTTGGCGAATATCTTACTGCTGGGGGATCCACAAGGTAAACTGAATAAATCTGTTGCAGAGTTGCAGCAATATGATCCACAGGGTCTTGATTACTGTAGAAAGTTGGCCATGCGTTATTCGCACCAGTTATTTGAGATTCACCAAAAAGAGGAAGATCCTTTTTTCCTCCCTACCTAAGATAATTTGTCACTTGTGCAAATCATAGTGGAGTCTACCATTGCCAGAAGCGGATCCAAATTCGATGGGATTGTTGGGATTTAATGTTTTCTCATGATTATAAAACAGTTTCATTTTAGTTTTTCGCATGGTTGTTTATGTGAATTTATGACATTATATGTTTCGTGTGTGTGTTTTTTTTGGCTGTAACTTGATGAATTCTTCAACTCCCTTAAATTCTGCACATTATATAAATCTTGTTTTGTTGAATACAATCAAGCATAGCATCAATACGGTTACTGTTTTTGTGAAGTAGAGCATTGTAGTTGTGAGATTTTTTATTTAGAATCTTCCGATTCGCAATTCAATTCACGATTCGATTTATCATTTTTGTAAAATCAATACGAATTTATGGGTGAATCTATTTTGGTAGTGAATCTAGTGTATTGCATGATTCACGATTTGATTTACTTTTTACGATTCATGTAATTTTTAAAATTATTGTATTCGACATATTTTTAACTTTCCTTTTCTTTAGTAAAAATATCATAATATAAATTGTAATAGCATTTAATACCAAAATAACCAATATGTATATTTATATGATTTTTTGTTTAGTAATCATGAAGTTTTTAATAGGATCTAATTAGATTCAGTCAGACCCAATATGGTTTTAACTTTTCTTCCTGTTTTTTTCTTTTTAAAAAATCATAATATATCTTTTCAAGATATTTAAAATTAAAATTAAACTATAAATTATCTATTGTTATTTTATTAAATTAAATATAATTAAATATTATACATGTGTGGGTAAAACCGTATCAGCCAGTTGAGAATGATGGTAGATGCAATGAAAGAATAGACACCACTACTCTACTACCACCATCTGTTTTTGATCGGCCACTGTCCCACCCTTGATGTTACTGACTAGGGGTGGACATCAATTGGGCCGGGCCAGACTGGGCTGGATTTGTATATAAGAATTTGATGGGCCACTGCCCCACCCTTGTAGTTATCGAGTGTAGATATCAACAGGGGGTAGGTTGATTTGCATAGAAAAAATGTGTAATGTCGAGTTCAACTTGCAGTTACTGATTATATGTGGACAGTTGGATTTGTATGAGACAAATGTGTGATGTCAAGTTTGACTTGATTTTAAGACTTGAATTAAATCGAGTGAGAATTTGTAGAAGAAATAACAAAAGGAAATTTTTAAAAAAAAAAAAAAAAGTTTCTGTTTCATTTACTTTTCCTTTAATTTTAATTTTTAATTTTTAATTTTTTTTTACAATTTTCTACTCAAATTCTTAAATACAAATTTTTTAAACCTCAATTTAGCCAATTTAATAATTATTTGAATTTGAGCCATTAATAAAATCTAAAAGTAAATGAAATTGAACCTTTTAATTTAATAAATGTTTGAATTTAAGCACAAAAAAGAAACAGAGTATATTTGATGCTGTTTTGCGGGGACATCTTGATTTTTCAGTAATGCCAAACATGTTGTTAAGAAGATGCTATGGCTGATCCTAAAGAAAGGGCTTCTGCAACTGAAGTATTGAGTAAGTTCAAACCCTGAAAAGATTGTTGAGAATGTAGTAATAGCCTCTAGGTAACTACGGAATGAAAACAGAAAAGGAGAGAGTTATTTTATTATTTTATTATTATTTTTTTTTGGAGCCAGACGCCCTGAGCACACGAGACCCTGATGAGTCATTAAGGAGCAATTGCTAAAGGCCTTGAGGGGATTCTAGCAAAAAACTGGACCCTTTGTTTACAATGCATGCCTTAGTGTCAAGGTTATTAAAATCAAGATCCTACGTTGAATTGTTTGAGGTATTTATAGGATCGGATCGTAGAATCGGATCGAGAATCGTAAGATCCTACTGAAAAAGACAAATCACATAATAATTTAATTTAAATAAATATTTCTTAAAAAGTGAGGGGAGATATTTTTTGAGTACCGACACGTGGCAAGGTGACGCCGATGTGTCAGCCAAGGTGCCACGTGCCCTGATCGTTATGCCGAGGTTATCTCGGTATTGCCGAGGTTACCTCCGAAGATATCGGAATCCGAGATGAGCAGATAAGGGACAAGAGTCCTAGAATGAAGAAAGACTTCAAGACGGATAATGATAGTATTCCTAGGGAGTCTATCCTTATCTCTTGTAGAGTCTAAAGTAAGCACTAGATGGGAGTCCATAGAAGTCAGGCTTCTAGTGGGACTAGGATTGAGTAAAACTATAAAAGGGAGGCACCCCATGGGTCTAAGGTACGCAATTTATGCTTTGAGCAGTGAATTTAGCACTTAATTATCTTTAAGAGATACTGACTTGATCATCGGAGTACCCCCGGATGGAAGAACCACCGCCGGAATCTTCTCTTTCTGTTGCAGGTTAGCCAAGTGTCATCTATTCTGCCAGTTCTCTCCAGCTGATCACTGAGTTGGCAGTGTGATCGGAAAATTACTCACACAATTTGGCGCCGTCTGTGGGAAAGGCAGGAGAATAGATGGCCAGCAACGTACAGAAGGATAAGATTGGGGACGACACTCCTGCTGGGAGTGGGAGACCTATTGACCTGGATGTCACAGGAGATGAATACAACGCAGAAACTCGTGACCAGAATCACGGAGTGAAGGACGTCGGCCAGACTAGCGACGCACCCAAGAAAACCGATCGAAGTGGCTATTACAATGAAGACGACCTCAAAGTATGGAAGGATAGATGCCTGCGGAGGGACGAAGAGATGAAGGAGATGGCAAACAAATTGACAGACCTGTAGTCAGTTGTCAATTTCATGATGCAAAATAACGTCATGCAGTTGCCGTTCCCACTACAAGACACGTCGATTCCAGTAACCAATGCCCAAAAGGGAGGGCAAGGAACAATCCCCGTAGCCTCTCAGCACAACAGGAATGAAAGACACTCTCACCGACCTTCCAGGGAGGTCGGACGAAGGGAGCCAAGAAGAGAAGAATCACGGAGGACGCATCACACAAAGGAAGCAGACCCCAAGGGACATCGGTATGTTCAGGGGCAAGTGCTGCGCTTCGACATGACTTATGGAGAGGGGTCAAAAAGGACTCACCACGAGGCTGAAAGTAGTGCACCAAAAAGACTGAAAGCAGAAGATAGCCGAGCTCCAGGGAGGACAAAAGAGGACTTAAGAGATTACTTAAAAAGGAAGCAACAGAATGCCGAAGCCGAGGTAAATTCCCTAGCTAAGCCGAGGACACCATTCTCGGTAGAATTGGACAGGTTTGAGGCGCTAAAGAGATTTAGTATGCCGAGGTTTCAAATATATGACGGGAAGTCAGACCCCAACTTCCACGTCGGATTATATCTGAACTCAATGGCACTGTATAGTGGGAACGAGCCGTTGCTCTGCAAAGTGTTCCCCTCATCCTTCGGGAAAATTACATCAGGCTGGTTCCATAAACTACCGAAGGGAAGCGTGAAGACATGGGAAGACCTGGCCGAGATGTTCGTGGCCAGGTTCGTGACAAACAAGATGCAGCCATTAAGGGTTGATGCACTGATGGCTTTGAAGATCAGTAAGGATGAAGGCCTTAGGGCCTATGCAAAAAGGTACTACGAGGTATTCAACTGAATACCTGAATGTAATCAAGAAGTGGCGGTTGTATCATTCAAGAACGGCTTAAAAGACAACTGCCCACTACGGAATTCTTTGGCAAAAACTTTGCCAAAGAGCATGGAAGAGCTTATGGCGAGAATCGAGAAGTATGCCAGAGCCAAGGAAGATACATCGGGAACTAAGAAGGTAAAGCAAGAGAAAGGAAACGGCTCGCCGAAGTGAGGCCGAGGTAATAACGGATCAAACAAACATGAAACAGAACTGAGGGCTGCACAGGCAGTGACGACTGTGTTCCGGGTCCCAATTAACAAAGTCCTGGAACAAATTCGAAACCAACCCTATTTTAGGGCACCAGCAAGGGCACCAAGGGAATTCATGGGGAGGAACGTCGGCAGGCACTGTGCCTACCACAATGAAGAGGGGTACACAACCCAGGGTTGCAGAGCCCTGAAAGCACACTTAGAAGACTTAGTGAGGCAAGGCCATCTGAGAGATCTGGTCGATGAGGCCAGAACAAGAGAAGAACAGGCAAGATTGCCTCAAGCACCAGCAGCTTCGCCTCCCCCAGCACAGCAACCTCAGGCAGGAGGACCTCGGGTAGTCAATGTGATTCACTCAAAGGTTAACGAGAACGAAATCAGAGGGGAGACCTAGAAGGTAAAACACCTACAACATGTCTATCAAGTCAGGGAGAAAAGACATCGGGTAGAAGGATGTCAGGAACCAATGATAACCTTTACTGAAGCCGATCTAGATATGGTCCAGCATCCGCATAATGATGCCTTGGTAGTATCCCTCCAGGTTGGGGAGTGCCAAGTGAAACGCATCCTGATCGACCAAGGCAGCTCTTGTAACATCATGTACGTCCGATATTACAAGGAGCTCGGCCTTCACCCGGACGATATGGAACAATCCAATGGGCCAATGGTTGGGTTCAATGGAACGCCGACATGGCCACTAGGAGCAGTAAACTTGGAGGTGCAGGCTGGCACCAGGAGGATCAAGACATAATTCACCGTCATCGACACACCGTCCCCTTACAACATCATCTTGGGAAGGTTATGGTTACATGCGATGGGGGCAGTTCCCTCAACATTACATCAACTATTGCGATTCTCAACAGAACATGGGATAGAGGAAGTCAGGGGCGACCAGCTGCAGGCGAAAAATTGCTCCATGGCAGCAATGAAATCAACCTGCAGCATACGAGAGCCAAAAAAGGCAGAAATCGAAGATGAGAACATGGAAGTCCTAGAAGACATCGGCAAGGAGCCAGCCGAGAAGAGCGAAGAGGCACTGAAGAAAATCCTCGTCCAGGATGGGGATGAAGAACGTTTCTTTCTTCTCGGCTCGGGCTTAGCCGAAGAAGAGGAAAGAGAGTTGGAGGCTTTTCTGAGAGCAAATATTGAGGTGTTTGCTTGGACACCTTACGAAATGCCTGGCATCAACCTCGAGGTCACTTGCCACAAACTGAATGTTGACAGGTCGGCCAAACCTGTAATTCAACGAGCCAGAAGACCAACATTGATGCACGTCGAAGCGGTAGAAGAAGAAGTAGACAGACTTTTGGAGGCTAAGGCCATCAGAGAAGTTTACTACTCGACATGGCTGTCCAATACAGTGGTGGTAAAGAAGAAGAACGATAAATAGAGGGTCTGTGTAGACTTTACCAATTTAAACAAAGTCTGTCCCAAGGACAGCTTCCCTCTACCCAAGATTAACCAGCTAGTCGATGCTACTTCAGGGTTCAGAAGGATGAGCTTCCTAGATGCCTACATGGGGTATCATCAGATAGCTATAGACCAAGCAGATGAAGAGAAGACTGCATTTATCACTCCCAAAGGGCTATACTGCTACAGAGTAATGCCTTTTGGATTGAAAAACGCAAGAGCCACTTACCAAAGATTGGTAACCAAGATGTTCAAGCACCTGATCGGCCGAACAGTAGTCTACATTGACGACATGGTCATTAAATCCAAGGAGCCTGAGGGTCATCTCGCCGATCTAAAAACAGTCTTTGAAATTCTTAAAACATATCGGCTTCGACTTAATGCATCGAAGTGTGCATTTGGAGTTGGATCTGGTAAGTTTCTAGGATACTTGGTGACTAGGAGGGGCATTGAGGCAAGCCCAAATCAGATCAAGGCCATCCTAGAGCTAAAGAGCCCGACGTCGGCAAAACAGGTGCAGATGCTAACTGGAAGGGCCGCAGCCCTAAGTAGGGGTGAGCATGGTCCGGATTGGACCGGATTGGGGTAAAACTAGGACCAATCCATTATTTACGGTTCCTGAAAAATTAGAACCAATCCAATCCGTTTAAATCATGGAACCAATCCGAACCAATCCATTTAAATACGGATTGGATCGGTTTAGGACCACGGATTCACATAATTAAATAACAAAAATATATATATATATAACACTTTAATTTCATAAAAACATAAACATAGCGCTATATTAGTTCCATAATGGCAACATGTCTTTCTATAATAGCGAAATACTGTTCTAGAATTTAAACAACCATAAGAAAATTGGTTTCACCATAAGTATTTAGACCATTACAAATTAAAATTAAAAACTAACAAACAAAAGTAATAAAAGAAGATATTATGCGGGTTTAGGGTTGAGTTTATGTTTTATATGGAATAAGAGAGAATACTATGGGGGAAGATGTATGATAAAAATATAGACTATTTGTATACGGTCCGGATCGGTTTCAATTCGGAACCGTGGGGTTCAATCCGGAACCAATCCGTGGATTACGGATTTTTAATTCTTCAATCCAGAACCGAACCACGGATTCAAAAAACCAATCCAAACCTATCGGATTGGACTGGATTGGATCGGATTACGGATTTCACGGATTCCTTGCTCAGCCCTAGCCCTAAGCAGGTTTATAAACAGAAGCTCAGACAAGTGCAAACCTTTTTTCAAATTAGTGAAGAAAGCCACAGACTTTCTCTGGACAGAGGAGTGCAAAGAAGCATTAGCCGATTTGAAGAAGTACCTGACCACACCACCAGTACTTTCAAATCCAGAACCTGGGGAGGAGCTGTTCCTATACTTAGCAGTTTCAGAACATGCGATTAGTGCAGTACTAATCCGAGAAGAAAAAGGGGAGCAAAAAGTTGTTTACTACGTAAGCAAAACCCTAGCCGACGTAGAAACAAGGTATCTACCCTTAGAGAAATTGGCACTGGCTCTAGTAATGGCTTCAAAGAAGTTGAACCATTACTTCCAGGCCCATAAAATTAATGGTCTTGAGAACATCCATTAAAGTCCCTATTGCGGCGAGGAGACTTACGGGATGAATAGCGGATACGATCGCCCTAGGCCAGTATGATCTGGAGTATAGGCCCAGAACTGCAATCAAAGGCCAGGTTTTGGCTGACTTCGTGGCCGAGTTCACTCCAGAGTCCATCAAACATCGGGCTCCGTTGAGCCAAGACAGACAATGTCCAAACAAGCAAGCAGAAGCCCAACCAAAGGCTAAAGAACAAAGGAAAGAAGAGAAACCCAGACCCTACAACATTTACATCGGCGATTCCTTTTAACTGTTCATTGATGGGAGTTCAAACCGTCAAGGAGCGGGGGCAAGAGTAGTACTGATATCTCCAGATGGAGAAATATTAGAACAGTCCATTCGATTGGGGTTCAAGGCCTCAAACAATGAGGCAGAATATGAAGCATTAATTGCAGGACTGAAGCTAGCAGTAGCAGTACAAGAAGATGAGGTAATAGTCTTTTGTGATTCACAATTGATAGTTAACCAGACAACGGGCGAGTTTACAGCTCGAGATGAAAGAATATCGGCCTACGCAAAAGGGGTCATCAGGCTGGCAGCCCTTTTCCAGAACTGCAAATTGCTTCAAGTCAGCCGAGATGATAACAATCATGCCGATGCATTGGCCAACCTTGCTAGTGCAATATAACCAGGAAAAGCAAGGACAATAATGATTGAATACTTGTCGGGCCCAAGCATTGAACCAGTAATCACAGAGCATGAAGCAATGTGCGTAGACATGGAACCAAGCTGGATGGACGCAATTGTTGCATTCCTGAAAGAAGGAAAGCTACCAGAAGACCAGAAGGAGGCACACAAGATCAGATTGAAGTCAGCAAGATTCAGTCTGACAGCAGAAGGACATCTCTACAGAAGGTCCTTCACTGGACCTCTTTTAAGGTGCGTACCCCCTGCAGGTTGAAGATTTCTTATATGAAATTCATGAGAGAATTTGTGGAAGCCACACTGGGGGCAGATCGCTAGCTCACAGGGCCATTACCCAGGGGTATTGGTGGCCCTACATGCAAAAAGATGCAGAAGCCTATGTGAAGAAGTGTGAACAATGCCAAAGGTTTGCACCTTTGATTCACCAGCCAGCTGCTGACCTAAACCCTGTATCCAGCCCTTGGCCATTTGCCCAATGGGTGATGGATCTCGTTGGGCAATTGCCCCAAGCAACTAGGCAAAGGAAGTACCTGTTGGTAGCAGCAGATTACTTCACAAAGTAGATAGAAGCAGAACCTCTTGCCAAGATCCGAGATGTGGATGTCAAGAACTTTATATGGAGAAACATCATCACCAGATTTGGGAATCCAAGAGCAATTGTTGCAGACAATGGGACACAATTTGACAGTAAACTGATTAAAAACTTCTGTGCGAAATTTAAGATCAAGAACTACTTTTCAACCCTAAGTTTTCCACAAAGCAATGGACAAGCAAAAGTATCCAACAAAGTAATTCTGGATGGGATAAAGAAGAGGCTGCAAGCAGCAAAAGGGAAGTGGGTAGACGAATTGCCCAATGTACTCTGGGCATATCGGACTACGCCGAGAAGATCAACAAGGGAATCACCCTTTGCCATGACTTATGGCACAGAAGCAGTCATCTCATTGGAGGTCGGCATCCCAGGGACCAGAACCCAGGGAGTTGAGAACGGGACTAATGATGTACTCTTAGCCCGAGATCTGGATCTTCTAGAAGAGAGAAGAGAGAAGGCTACAATACAGCTTGCAACATACCAGCAACAGCTTGCTAGAGCTTATAACAAGAAGGTTAATCCAAGGGAATTTCAAGTCGGCGACCTAGTCCTGAGAAAAGTCGTCGTCAACAAGAAGGATCCCAGGGAGGGCAAGCTTGGCCCAAACTGGGAAGGACTCTACAGAATCACTTTGGTATTGGGCAATGGGGCATATCGGCTTGAAGATAATGAGGGCAAAGTATTGCCAAGACCCTGGAACACTTGTAATTTAAAATTTTTTTATCATTAGATGTTGCTTGATTTTTTTCCGATGTCATCAATAAAAACTTAGCAAAATTCTTCAATACTTATGACTGATAAAGATACATAATGTGGAAGACATGAATAATGAGAACCCAAGTGGGACTCAGGTTCACATTAGGGGGCAGAGAGTTATAAATAATGCTTAACACTTGTTGAAATTTGTAGCAATTCACAAGTTGAAGTTAAGCCGAAATAATTGTTTATCTTCACTTGTTGAAATTTGTAGCAATTTACAAGTTGAAGTTAAGCCGAGATAATTGTTTATCTTCACTTGTTGAAATTTGTAGCAATTTACAAGTTGAAGTTAAACTGAAGTAATGCTTAAACACTTGTTGAAATTTGTAGCAATTTACAAGTTGAAGTTAAGCTGAGATAATTCTTTATCTTCACTTGTTGAAATTTGTAGCAATTTACAAGTTGAAGTTAAGTTGAAGCGATACTTAAACGCTTGTTGAAATTTGTAGCAATTTACAAGTTGAAGTTAAACCGAGATCATTGTTAACCGAGGTAATTCACTCCAAGAAGGTTGCACAAAGAAGGAAGAGTGTAAGGAAAGACTTGCAAAATATTCTAAGTATAGAATCATGCAGAGATAGTCAAGAGAAGACAAAGGTACAAGCATTCAAAAGAAGGAAAGTTGAACTAGATATTCAAAGAACAAAGAGGCACGTCGGCCATTTGCAGAGCTTACATTGTTTGAAAAACAAAAAGTACAAGAGTACAAAAGACAAAAGAAGAAAAACATAAAAACTAAGATTCTCCAACATCGGCAGAAGGCTGAGTTTGGACGTTGGCGGACTGTTGCGAAGCTACCTCGGCTGCCTTCTCCGCCGCGATCTCGGCATCAATTTGAGCAATTGTTTCATCAACACTTTTGTCGGCCAGAGGAACGTCGAATAATACCTGCTCAAAGGCAGTCTCCTTAGGAACCTCCTCAACCTCCTCATCTTGAGTCAAGTCAAGGACTTGCTCAGTTTGAGGAGGGGACTTGGCCCCAACGACCTCCTTGGATTTCCACACCAAGGCCTCATCCTCATTATGATCCTCAGATTCAGAATCATCTTCAGATTGAGCTGGAGGTGGCGGCGGAGGGAATAGAAGAGGAATGGCGTCGGCATTCCGAAGAGGCGAGTCCTCGGGGACATTGAGCTTCTTAAGAAGGGACATCCAACCAAGGGAGAAACCCCTGTTGCATGCCTGCTTCACTTGTTGCTCATAGGCCTCTGTCATATCGGCCATACCCTGATTATATGCCTTTTCATCAGCATCTTTTATTTCGGCCGTTTTAGTGGCCAAGGCATCTTCAAGCTCCTTTTGGGCCTGGGCCACCTTATCTTCAGCCTCTTTTAGCTGGGCTTGAAGAACTTTATTTATTGCCTCAGCAGCACCAACTTTTTCCTCGGCATTATCCTTCTCCTTCATGGCAACCTCGGCCTGGTCCTCCAGCACTTTCATCTTTGACTGCAGGCTCTTAATTGTTTTCTGAAGTATGGTGACTTCCCTCTTTTTCTCGGCTAACTTTTCACGATTTTGAAAAGATTGCATGGAGAAAGAGTGGGCATGCTGGATGGCCTGGAAAAAAACGGAAGTATTAGAAAAATATTCTAAGTGTAAAATAAAGAGAAAGAAAGAAGAAGTACCAGACAAAAACACTTACTTGAACAGAGTGTTGCAGCATCAAAGCATAGTTTTCATATTTACTAAACCCGGCGTTTCGTTCCAAGTCGCCTGGGAGAAGCAGTGCAGTGTTAAGTGCAACGTCGACATTTATATCGTCGGCGCTATCACTAGCCATTATAGGCTTATCTTCCAAAGTTATTTCAGGAGCCTAGGGGGCATCAGGCTTCTTTGACCCCGAGGTCGTTGTAGATGACCTCGGCCTTTTCGACTTGGTGGATTCGGAGGGAAGGGCTTTAGCGGACCTCTTCGTAGGGACAGAGGCAGTTTTTTCGCTTGGAGCCAGCTGGGAAATTGGCAAAGTGTCTTCAGTCTCAGCCTGAGTCACTTTGGCCCTTGGTTGAGCCTTCTTGACTATTTTTTGCTTGGGTGGAAGTTGCGTTTGAGTTGGTAGAGTATCAACGTCGGTTGGGATACTGGCTAAGAGATCTTTGGCCATAGGTTTTGCGCGACCCATCTCGGCTGCAAAAACAAGACGTCGGCGACGTTTGCGTTGAGATGGTGGGATTAGATATTGAGCTGAAGTAGACGGCTGTTCTACTGGATCGGATATTGACCCTTGATCAGCCCGAGATGCTGATGCGGCTTGTGGAGTTGTGGCAGAGGGAGGAGATAAGCTCTTCTTTTTTCTCTTGGGGACGTTGGGAAGAATAGATTTGTATGTCGGAATGAAGTTGAGAAGCAGAGGCGCCTTCCGTTTTTGGACTAGCAAGTCCAAAAGCTTATTCAAATCCTTGCTGAAAACGAAGGATTGGCGAAAGTTCTTTGGTGGCTGACGAAAAGCTGCAAGAGAAAACAGACATTAGAAACAGATAAAGTATTTAATACTTGAAAAGAAATAATCAAGTATTTACATCGGGCTCTTACCCTTGCCCTCTAAAACCGATTGGGGAAGAGGGAAGAGATGGAGATCCTCATCTGGAGCAAACTCCCAATTTCCTAAGGCAATGAGGTAATCATCTCTAGCCCCCTTGTTGGAGTCTGGGAGGTCGGCTACAATTTTGAACTCTGTGGATCTTGGCTTAAGATAATAAATGTAGTCTTTTTCTTTCAAGTTAATGCTGCACATGTTATAGCAGTATTGAACGTCGGCTAAGGTGATCCTAACGTTTTCCTGTTTAGCTAAAGCTATGATACCGTTGATCACTCGGTAAGAATTGATAGCAAGTTGCATGGGGTTCAACTTATAATAATGGAGAGTCTCGCGAAACAGGGTATGGAGTGGGAGCCGAAGTCCACACTCAATAAAGGCGACTATGGGGAAGGGCATGGAGCCGTCAGTAGGCATGATGAAGTCATCATCCCCAGCCAACCTCAGGTGGACATCGGTTGGGATTTCAAACTCCTGTCTAAAGAACTCTAATTTAGATGGGGTGTTTACCCTATGCCTCTACATACCCATCACATCGGCCTAAATTAGAAGGACTGGGTTTCAGAAGAGAGATGATCTGAAAAAGGTTTTTGTAAACCTCGGCTAAGACCTAGGTGAATATTGATGCAAGAATTTGTGAGAATTGTTTTAAGTTTTGATAGGTTCTACAGTCAAATCCCAATCCTAAATCTATGAAGACGAAGATTGAAGGCACAAATCTGGAAAAAAGAAAAGCAAGAACAAAGTTTCAGAATCAAGAACAGAAGTGGGGCTATCAAAAGCACAGAGAATACAATGAATATAAGGTCAAGAACAGTGACAAAAGCACAAGAAAGTGGTGAAAACAGTGCGTGTGTTGAATATTTGGGCAAAAGCATGGAATAAATACATTCAGGTATATGATTCGAAAGATAAATGTTTGAACAAAACAGTAATAACAACAAGCAATGAGGAATATCAAAGGAATTAAAAAGACGAAAGGAACAATTTCTTACCAGGAAAAATGGAGCCAGTGTGAAGATTGCCGAAGTCAGACGACAACCACAGATATAAACAGAACGACCAAAGCTTTACAGGAAGGGAGCAAGGAAGGTAGTTACAGAGCTTGATGACTAGAACAATGGTGTGTTCAAGAGCTAGAGAGAGAAAAGACGAAGAGAAATCGAATGCAAAAGTGAAAAAATGAAAAAGGGAGAAAGGTTTTGTCAAAAATTTGAAACGGCGGCAAAACGGAGCAATTAATACGCCTGGAGCAACACATACGTCAGACGGCGCACGCAGAGAAGATTTTTTTTCAGGCGCGTCAGTAACACGATCCAATGAGGATCAAACACGTAGGTGAAAACGGTTGAAAAGCGGTGCTTGACAACTCACACGCACGAAGAAGTTCATAAGGGAGCTCTTGGAGTTCTTGATCTTTTAGAAGACATGTCGGCCTATGATGATGATCTCGGCTGAAATACTTTAAGCCGAGGCACTGGGAGGAAGTACTGATGCAGGTTCCATCACCTCAGAATGCCGAAGTAATAGAACCTAGGGGGCCGTTGTGGAGAGATATTTTTTGAGTACCGACATGTGGCAAGGTGACGCCGATGTGTCAGCCGAGGTGCCACGTGCCCTGATCGTTATGCCGAGGTTATCTCGGTATTGCCGAGATTACCTCCGAAGATATCGGAATCCGAGATGAGTAGATAAGGGACAGGAGTCCTAGAATGAAGAAAGACTTCAAGATGGATAAGGATAGTATTCCTAGGGAGTCTATCCTTATCTCTTGTAGAGTCCAAAGTAAGCACTAGATGGGAGTCCATAGAAGTCAGGCTTCTAGTGGGACTAGGATTGAGTAAAATTATAAAAGGGAGGCACCCCCATGGGTCTAAGGTACGCAATTTATGCTTTGAGCAATGAATTTAGCACTTAATTATCTTTGAGAGATACTGACTTGATCATCGGAGTACCCTCGGGTGGAAGAACCACTGCCGGAATTTTCTCTTTCTGTTGCAGGTTAGTCAGGTGTCATCTATTCTACCAATTCTCTCCAGCTGATCACTGAGTTGGCAGTGTGATCGGAAAATTACTCACACAAAAAGTATACACAAAATGAGCCTATATTCTATTCAAAAAAAGTAAAGATATTGTGAAAAATATAATACTCCATGTAAAATGTACATATAATATTATACAATAGAAAACTCGATGATAAAAGTTTTGTATTTTATCAAAAAAGAAGGTGAAGAAGAATTCTACAACAAAAAACTTTATAATCTACAATAATGCATAAAAAGTGAAGAAAAAATATTTAACAAAGTTGGATATGAAAGCAGATTAAGAATAAAAGAACAGCTTAACCGAATGATAATGTTTGTCGCTAGTATCCCTGATGGAGCGGATTCGAGTTACAAAAATAATCTCTCCAAAAATTAGGATAAAGTTGCAATCATCCTATCTTCCTTAGACTCCGCTAAAGCGAAGTTTGTTTTTCTAACTAGTTAATTTTCTTAAATTACCACAATATTTGAATATTTGTTTCTTAGTTTATTTTTCTTAGTCTATTTGATTCAATACTACTTAATTTTTATTATTTATTTTGACCACATAAATTGATATTTAGACAACAAGCATAAAATTTACAATAAAATATGTCATACAATACAAAACAAGGCTTGTAAATTGGATCGGATAGGATCATATTCAGATCGGGATTCCACGATCGTATAAGATCCCATTACCAGGATCGAAAGATCCTACCTATAAGAAATTTTTACACGATCCGGATCGATTGTACTCAAATAGATCGTAAGATCCGGATCGGGATTCTGACAACCATGCTTAGTGATACACTCAATATATTGATTGATCTCTTGGTCACACCCTTCCTATATTAAAGTTTCCTGGCCATTTTCTATTTGAAATCGTGGCAGTTTACATTAGTGACAATACCATATGGAAGGGTTTGAATATTTAGTTCCTGCCACAAAATCCATTGTAGCTGTAGTAAGGGTGATGGCTTGATCTTTCTTTTACGTCACTTGGGGTCAATTTAGACCTTAAAAAAAATTTAATGAAAATATTAGTTGGACGTTAAATTATTTTTAGAAAACTTGGATTGATCTGCATTACTTATTATGATTACTGGTAAATTCAACATCTTGGTCAGCAGATAAGGAGTGATGGTCCTGATGGAGGTTATGTATGCATATGTTTTTTACTTATCAATATATATAGACACATGTTTTCTCTACTTAATCCCAAAACTACTTAATCATATACATTATCTTTTTTGTGGTACGAAAAGTCCATTATTTTTTCATAGATTTAAGTCAAGAAGTACATCACTTAACATTCCATGTGCTATCTAGTGGGAGCTATATCACAACTTCCTTGCATTCTGTGGGTTAGAAATGAAAACTCAATCAACTAAAAATGAAATGTAGATCATCCATGGATGAGAGAAGACGGGGATGCATCTGATAAGCCCATTGATGTTGCTGTCTTAACTAGAATGAAGCAGTTCCGTGCAATGAACAAGCTCAAAAAAGAAGCGCTAAAGGTGGGACTGAGAGTATCTTATTGTTTTTATTTTGTCCCTACAAATATTCTTGAAAATTTTAATTTATTTTAATCTTTATGCTGGGCTTTGGTTCTGGTTAAACTTGGAGAATCTAATTATGGTTTCTTGAGCTTCTAGGTCATCGCAGAAAATCTTTCTGAAAAAGAAATTGTTGGCTTGAAGGAAATATTCAAATCAATGGACACAGATAACAGTGGAACGATTACTTTTGAAGAGCTGAAAGCTGGTCTTCCAAAAATGGGTTCCAAGCTTTCTGAGTCGGAAGTGAGGCAGTTGATGGAAGCGGTACCTCCAGTTTTTCTTGTTTTCTTTTCCAATTGTTTTTTTTTTTTTTTTAATAAAAAAATTCTAGCTTATCTTCTCGGTGCTTTTGGATATATTGCTCTAGTTCCTACATGCACGTGGGATATCATGATGGGCTTTTCATCGTTTTAGAGCGTTGTCATAATCAGCTGGTCCATAATTTTAGATGTTTTCTCTTTCACTGAAGCTGCTAGATAAAAATTAGATTTCATAGGTAGAAACTTGAACTTTCACAAGCTATTCCACAGTTAAAACTAAAATATCATGGTTCTTCCAGCCTGATGTGGATGGAAATGGAACAATTGATTACATTGAATTTATAACTGCTACGATGCATATGAATAGAGTGGAAAGAGAGCACCACTTATACACTGCCTTTGAATATTTTGACGAGGACAAGAGCGGGTAAACTTCTCTCTCAAATCTATTGTTATCTTATCATGTTACACATCATTAAAACAATTTTTGTTCCTATTCTAAACATAGTTGTAGGACTAATTCTTAAATAATTTATGCTTTGTCATTCTTGCCTCTTAATTTAGGTACATCACAATGGAAGAATTGGAGCAAGCCCTGAAGAAGTATAATATGGGCGATGAGAAAACAATAAAGGAGATTATTGCAGAAGTTGACACAGACAACATATGGTATATCTCCTTTGTTAATACAATGCTTATCTAGCCCTTTTTATTCACCTCATACAAAAAAATTTCATATCGAAAAAATATAGTACTTCATGTCCATGTTTCTTTGTCATCCAACAACTACACTCGGACTAGCAGACATGTTATTTTTCAAAAATGTAAAGACACGACACACTTATGGCATGTTAAAATTTCATATTTTTATAAATTTATTATATATCATATATATGAATGTTTATATATTTTGTAACTTAAAACATCAAGATATCTTCTATGTTACAATTACATTCTAAAACATCAAGATATCTTCTGTGTTACAATTACATTCTAAAGAATGCAAAACAATTATAGAAATTGTAATACACATGTTATATGCATCTTATAAATATTTCAAAATATATTTAGAAGAACTCATAAATTGTGTTATGAAGAATGCAGAACACTGTTAATAAGAAAAAGTTATCACTTATGACGTGTTCAGAGGGTTTAAGAAGTATCGCTGAAGTATCGTGATCACGATACGCTTCCTCCGCTGAAGTGTCCGTTCCTTTTAGACTATAAATGCACTGTCTTTTGATTCCAAAACTCATGATGAATTGGCACTTTGAAAATGTATCCTTTAATTCTTTGGCAGGATGGAAGAATTAACTACGATGAGTTTGTCGCCATGATAAGGAAAGGCAATACGGAGATGGTCCCAAACAGATGTCATAGATAAGATTTTTCAACATTACATTGACATATGTTTTTCCAGCTTGAGGACATGATTTGTTAGTCTAATCGGGGCGTGTTGCAATTGGGATTGAAAAATGTTCTCAGTTTGGCTACCTGGAATCACGGCGACAGTTCTTGCTTTTTGAACTGGTTTGTGGTTTATCTATACTTGCCTTTACACACAGAAATGAGTTAGATTGTCATCATTTTGCTACATAATTATACTATCAGAATGTGTGATTATTTACTCTCTACTTGTTTCCAAATTAAGCACAAGGGCATTTGTCATTTACAGATTGGATTTTATTCTCTCTTTCTCTGAGTTATGAGCTTCCTTAACTTCTATCTTTTTTTCTTTTTCTTTTATTTATATATTTTTTGAGAACTGCCTACCTTGTTTTACAATGCAAAGGACCATGAATAATTTGCGTGACTTATGTACCATATTAGAAAAACTATTTAAGTCTAGCACATAATCCGATTTATGTGCACTTAGAATTTTTCAAAATTATTTAATGTCTTGAGACCAGTCGTTGGGAATGTTATTTAGAGTTTTAATCTAATTTTATTCCGACTTAGAGCTTGAGAAAAATATTGGTTGTAACCATGTCACAATCAACCAAATGAGTTGAATGAGAGTAAACTTAAGATGTTCTTGTAATCAAATTATGCATAATGCATTCACATCCATATATTGACTCAAATTAAAAATTTCGGTAAAAAAATATTCAAAATTCATTTAAACATTTTGTTTCATACTCATATCAAATTGAGTTTTATTCATTTTTTACTCAAATGAAAAAAAAAATAATTTAAATATTTGACTCAAACATCCAACAGTTTGGTAAATAACACTGTTAAAATATTACGAGAATTTTTTTTTATAAAAAAATTTGAATAAAAATTAAAGACGGTTTGATTTTGAGATTTAAAAAATTATTTTTAATTTGTTTTTGCTTTTAGTGACACTTTTAAATATTTAAAAAAAAATTGTTTCTTAACTTATATGAACTTAAAAAATAAAATATTTGTAAAGAAATTTTAAAAAAAAAATTGTATTTAGTGATTTTTTAAAATTATGTTCATATTTTTTTTTTTTACTTTTTAGGCATATTTAAATAAAATAAATTTTAAAAGTAAAAAATGAAACTATTTTAGCATAATTTGTGGATATAATTTATATGTATTATAGAACTTTTTTTTTTCAAAAATCAGACTATTTTAGCATAATTTGGGATTTTTGTTTTTTGTTTTTTGTTTTTTTTTTTTTTTTGGATTAAAACTCATTTGAAAACTCATTTGAACTTTTTTTTTTTAGCATAAAACTCATTAAAAATATTTTCGCATAATGTGATTAAAACTCATTTGAACTTTTTTTTTTTTTTGGATTAAAACTCAAATTTCAACTTCTATTTTTTTCAAAATCCTTTTTCAAAACAAACTGCTTTTTTTATTTATTTAAAATTTCAATGTTTTCCTTTTCCCTTTTTTTTTTCAAAAGTTTTGAGGAGTTCGGATTTTATGCCAAGGAATCAACCAAACAATCATCCTTTAGCCAAATATCTTATAGAGGAAGCAAAATTTTATTCAAAATGAGAGACTTGATCATTACTTCCTTGTCTAAAATTTCTCCAAAAAATTAAGGTTCCCTCAAAGCCAGTGGCCCAAAGATTTTTACTTGATGAAAAGAACTTTCCATAATTTTCGAACTCTAGTCAAATTTTATTTTCAAAAAATTTCCAAAGAATTTTAGATCTTATTCCAAGAAATCAATCAACCAGTTACCTTATAGTCAAATGTCTTCTAAGGAAATTTAAAATTTCATTTCAAAGTGAAAGACTCGGTCATTACCTCCTTATCAACACCTTTCCATAAAATCAAATTCCCTCTGAAGTAAAAAACCCACATATTTCTGTCTGATCAAAAGCTTTTCACAATTTCTAAAATTCAACTCGGGTTTTCTTTCAAAATTCTTTCCTCCTAAGGAGTGTTCTGGATTTCATTCCAAGTACCTAATCAAACAATTGTCTCCTCAGTCAAATATCTTTTAGGGGATTTCGAATTTTATTCAAAATTGAAGATTTGGTCACAACTTCTTCATCTCCCATTCTTCATAAAAGTTGAAATTCTCCCCAAGGTCAATGACTTAAAGATTCTTATTCGATCAAACACCTTCCATAATCTCTGAGGCTTTACTTAAGTCGGAAAGTTTCTTTTTTTTTAGAAGTTATTCTCTAATAACATGTTTTCTTGGGGATTTAAAATTTCAAAAGGAGACAATCATTCTTTTTTCTTTTTTCTTCTTTTCTTTCGATCACTAAGGTAAGAACCCAAATTAGAACTCAACTTCTTTAAAATTGGGAAACCACCCCCCTAATTTACTACTGATTACTCAAATCATGATCAAAATATGAATCACTGCCTAGATCGAACCCCCAAATCTTTGTAACTGGATCACGGCCCCGAATAACTCGGATTGCCACAGAATCAAATCACTGCCATATCAGGCTCCCCAAATTTTGGGAATGAAATCACTGTCTTTTTCGTTGTTAGATCGCTGGAATCAAATCAAATCAACTCAAATTATTTCCAAAATATCACATAAGCACATAATTTGCATTAATGCCTATTGGGGAGGGGGGGTAGGGTTGCCCTGTCCTAATTTAGAAATCAGATCTAGGATTCACTTAATCATTTAAAGAGGCAATAATACAATCCTAGAAAGGAGGGTAGCCTGCCCTAGTTCGGAAGTTGCTAATGCTCTATATGCAGAACGCAAGTTTGGTCTCAAACGGGTACATCAGTTATTACTATCAATATACCTCTCCTTCCACAAGGGAATGATCAAACAGTACTAGTAGCATAATCTCATGCTTGCCTTACTGACATAACGTAACCCACGAATAGTGTCCAGAATATTATACAACAAACCCGAGGATAGGTGAATGGACCTAGTCAATTTTGTTTAACACTTGCCATTGGATCTCGAAGTCGTTGTCGTCATCACCCATTGGGTGATAGTTGCCCAACCAAGGGAATTTTGAGGAATTAAAAGGATTCTTACCAGAGTGATCAATCTAAACAATTGCCTTTCTATTATTTATTGTTCCCCGAAATGTGCCCCAATTTATTTTCAAAAGTGCGTGAACAAATTTAAACATCTACTTTTTTCAATATACATTGCCTTTTTTCATTTAAAATTTCAATGTTCTCCTTTCCGCTTTTTTTTTTCAAAAGTTTTGAGGAGTTCGGATCTTATTCCAAGGAATCAACCAAACAATCATCCTTTAGCCAAATATCTTATAGAGAAACCAAAATTTTATTCAAAATGAGAGTCTCGGCCATTACTTCCTTGTCTAACATTTCTCCATAAAATTAAGGTTCCCTCAAAGCCAGTGGCCCAAAGATTTTTACTTGGTGAAAAGAACTTTTCACAATTTCCGAACTCTATTCAAATTTTATTTTCAAAAAATTTCTAAGGAATTTTTGATCTTATTCCAAGAAATCAATCAACAAGTTACCTTATAGTCAAATGTCTTCTAAGGAAATTCAAAATTTCATTTCAAAGTGAAAGACTTGATCATTACCTCCTTATCAACACCTTTCCATAAAATCAAATTCCCTCTGAAGTCAAAAACCCAAAGATTTCTGTCTAATCAAAAGCTATTTATAATTTCTAAAATTCTACTCGGGTTTTCTTTCAAAATTCTTTCCTCCCAAGGAGCGCTCTGGATTTCATTCCAAGTAGCTAATCAAACAATTGTCTCCTCAGTCAAATATCTTTTCGGGGATTTTGAATTTTATTCAAAATTGAAGATTTGGTCACAACTTCCTCATCTCCCATTCTTCATAAAAGTCGAAATTCCCCCCAAGGTCAATGACTTAAAGATTCTTATTCGATCAAACACCTTCCATAATCTCCGAGGCTCAACTTAAGTCGGAAAGTTTCTTTTTTTTAGAAGTTATTCTCTAATAACATGTTTTCTTGGGGATTTAAAATTTAAAAAGGAGGCAATCATTCTTTTTTATTTTTTCTTCTTTTCTTCGCTCACTAAGGTAAGAACCCAAATTCAAACTCAAATTCTTTAAAATTGGGAAACCACCCCCCTAATTTACTACTGATTACTCAAATCATGATCAAAATATGAATCACTGCCTAGATCGAACCCCCAAATCTTTGTAACTGGATCATGGCCCCGAATAACTCGGATTGCCACAGAATCAAATCACTGCCATATCAGGCTCCCCAAATTTTGGAAATGAAATCACTGTCTTTCTCGTTGTTAGATCGCTAGAATCAAATCAAAGCAACTCGAATCATTTCCAAAATATCACATAAGCACGTAATTTGCATTCATGCCTATTGGGGGGGGGTAGGGTTGCCCTGTCCTAATTTAGAAATCAGATCTAGGATTCACTAAATCATTCAAAGAGGCAATAATACAATCCTAGAAAGGAGGGTATCCTGCCCTAGTTCGGAAGGTGCTAATGGTCTCTGTATGCAGAACGCAAGTTTGGTCACAAAAGGGTACATCAGTTATTACTATCAATATACCTCTCCTTCCACAAGGGAATGATCAAACAGTACTAGTAGCATAATCTCATGCTTGCCTTACTGACATAACATAACCCACGAATAATGTCCGGGATATTATGCAACAAACCCGATGATAGGTGAATGGACCCAGTCAATTTTGTTTAACACTTGCCATTGGATCTCGAAGTCGTCGTCGTCATCACCCATTGGGTGATAGTTGCCCAACCAAGGGAATTTTGAGGAATTTAAAGGATTCTTACCAGAGTGATCAATCTAAACAATTGCCTTTCCATTATTTATTGTTCCCCGAAATGTGCCCCAATTTATTTTCAAAAGTGCGTGATCAAATTTAAACATCTACTTTTTTCAATATACATTGCCTTTTTTCATTTAAAATTTCAATGTTCTCTTTTCCGTTTTTTTTTTTCAAAAGTTTTGAGGAGTTCGGATCTTATTCCGAGGAATCAACCAAACAATCATCCTTTAGCCAAATATCTTATAGAGAAACCAAAATTTTATTCAAAATGAGAGTCTCGGCCATTACTTCCTTGTCTAACATTTCTCCATAAAATTAAGGTTCCCTCAAAGCTAGTGGCCCAAAGATTTTTACTTGATGAAAAGAACTTTCCACAATTTCCGAACTCTATTCAAATTTTATTTTCAAAAATTTCCAAGGAATTTTGATCCATTCCAAGAAATCAATCAACAAGTTACCTTATAGTCAAATGTCTTCTAAGGAAATTCAAAATTTCATTTCAAAGTGAAAGACTCGGTCATTACCTCCTTATCAACACTTTTCCATAAAATCAAATTCCCTCTGAAGTCAAAAACCTAAATATTTCTGTCTAATCAAAAGCTTTTCATAATTTCTAAAATTCTACTCGGGTTTTCTTTCAAAATTCTTTCCTCCCAAGGAGCGCTCTGGATTTCATTCAAAGTACCTAATCAAACAATTGTCTCCTCAGTGAAATATCTTTTAGGGGATTTCGAATTTTATTCAAAATTGAAGATTTGGTCACAACTTCCTCATCTCCCATTCTTCATAAAAGTTGAAATTCCCCCCAAGGTCAATGACTTAAAGATTCTTATTCGATCAAACACCTTCCATAATCTCCGAGGCTCAACTTAAGTCGGAAAGTTTCTTTTTTTTTAGAAGTTATTCTCTAATAACATGTTTTCTTGGGGATTTAAAATTTAAAAAGGAGGCAATCATTCTTTTTTATTTTTTCTTCTTTTCTTCGCTCACTAAGGTAAGAACCCAAATTCAAACTCAAATTCTTTAAAATTGGGAAACCACCCCCCTAATTTACTACTGATTACTCAAATCATGATCAAAATATGAATCACTGCCTAGATCGAACCCCCAAATCTTTGTAACTGGATCATGGCCCCGAATAACTCGGATTGCCACAGAATCAAATCACTGCCATATCAGGCTCCCCAAATTTTGGGAATGAAATCACTGTCTTTCTCGTTGTTAGATCGCTGGAATCAAATCAAAGCAACTCAAATCATTTCCAAAATATCACATAAGCACGTAATTTGCATTAATGCCTATTGGGGAGGGGGGGTAGGGTTGCCCTGTCCTAATTTAGAAATCAGATCTAGGATTCACTTAATCATTTAAAGAGGCAATAATACAATCCTAGAAAGGAGGGTAGCCTGCCCTAGTTCGGAAGTTGCTAATGCTCTATATGCAGAACGCAAGTTTGGTCTCAAACGGGTACATCAGTTATTACTATCAATATACCTCTCCTTCCACAAGGAAATGATCAAATAGTACTAGCAGCATAATCTAATGTTTGCATTACTCACATATCATAACCCACGAATAGTATCCGGGATATTATGCAACAAACCCGAGGATAGGTGAATGGACCCAGTCAATTTTGTTCAACACTTGCCATTGGATCTCAAAGTCGCCGTCATCGCCCATTGGGTGATAATTGCCCAACCAAGGGAATTTTGAGGAATTTAAAGGATTCCTACCAGAGTGATCAATCTAAACAATTGCCTTTCCATTATTTATTGTTTCCCGAAATGTGCAACAATTTATTTTCAAAAGTGCGTGTTCAAATTTCAACTTCTATTTTTTTCAAAATAAACTGCCTTTTTTAATTTAAAATTTCAATGTTCTCCTTTCCTCTTTTTTTTCAAAAGTTCTGAGGAGTTCGGATCTTATTCAAAGGAATCAACCAAACAATCATCCTTTAGCCAAATATCATATAGAGGAACCAAAATTTTATTCAAAATGAGAGACCTGGCACTTACTTCCTTGTCTAACATTTCTGCATAAAATTAAGATTCCCTCAAAGCCAGTGGCCCAAAGATTTTTACTTGTTGAAAAGAACTTGCAATAATTTCCGAACTCTATTCAAATTTTATTTTCAAAAAATTACCAAGGAATTTTAGATCTTATTCCGAGAAATCAATCAACCAGTTACCTTACAGTCAAATGTCTTCTAAGGAAATTCAAAATTTCATTTCAAAGTGAAAGACTCGGTCATTACCTCCTTATCAACACTTTTCCATAAAATCAAATTCCCTCTTAAGTCAAAAACCCAAAGATTTCTGTCTGATCAAAAACTTTTCATAATTTCTAAAATTCTACTCACGTTTTCTTTCAAAATTCTTTCCTCCCAAGGAGCGCTCTGGATTTCATTCTAAGTACCTAATCAAACAATTGTCTCCTTAGTCAAATATCTTTTAGGGGATTTCGAATTTTTTTCAAAATTGAAGATTTGGTCACCATTTCCTCATCTCCCATTCTTCATAAAAGTTGAAATTCCCCCCAAGGTCAATGACTTAAAGATTCTTATTCGATTAAACACCTTCTATAATCCCCGAGACTATAGTTAAGTCGGAAAGTTTCTTTTTTTTTTTAAAAGTTATTCTTTAATAACATGTTTTCATGGAGATTTCAATTTTAAAAATGAGGCAATCATTCTTTTTTCTTCTTTCTTCTTTTCTTCAATCACTAACGTAAGAACCCAGATTCAAACTCAAATTCTTTAAAATTGGGAAACCACCTCCTTAATTTACTACTGATTACTCGAATCATGATCAAAATATGAATCACTACCTAGATCGAACACCCAAATCTTTGTAATTGGATCATGGCACCGAATAACTCGGATTGCCACCGAATCAAATCACTGCCATATCAGGCTCCCCAGATTTTCGGAATGAAATCACTGTCTTTCTCATTGTTAGATTGATGGATTCAAATCAAATCAAATCATTTCAAAAATATCATAGAAGCACATAATTTGCATTCATGCCTATTGGGAGGGGTAGGGTTGCCCTGTACTAATTTAGAAATCAGATCTAGGATTCACTAAATCATTCCAAGAGGCAATAATACAATCCTAGAAATGAGGGTATCCTGCCCTAGTTCGGAAGGTGCTAATGCTCTCTATATGCAGAACGCAAGCTTGGTGACAAAAGGGTACATCAGTTATTACTATCAACATCCCTCTCCTTCCACAAGGGAATGATCAAAGAGTACTAATAACATAATCTCATGCTTGCCTTACTGACATAACATAAACCACGAATAGTGCCCGCGATATTATGCAACAAACCCGAGGATAGGTGAATGGACCCAGTCAATTTTGTTCAACACTTGCCATTGGATCTCGAAGTCGCCGTCATCACCCAATAGGTGATAGTTGCCAAACCAAGGGGATTTTTAGGAATTTAAAGGATCCCTGCCAAAGTGATCAATCTTAACAATTGACTTTTCATTATTTATTATTGTTTCCCGAAATGTGCCCCAGTTTATTTTGAAAAGTGCGTGATCAAATTTCAACATCTATTTTTTTCAATATAAATTGCCTTTTTTCATTTAAAATTTCAATGTTCTCCTTTCCTCTTTTGTTTCAAAAGTTTTGAGGAGTTCGGATCTTATTCCGAGGAATCAACCAAACAATAAACCTTTAGCCAAATATTTTATAGAGGAACCAAAATTTTATTCAAAATGAGAGACTCGGTCATTACTTCCTTGTCTAACATTTCTTCATAAAATTAAGGTTCCCTCAAAGCAAGCGGCCTAAACATTTTTACTTGATGAAAAGAACTTTCCATAATTTCCGAACTCTTTTCAAATTTTATTTTGAAAACATTTCCAAGGAATTTTTGATCTTATTCCAAGAAATCAATCGACAAGTTACCTTATAGTCAAATGTCTTCTAAGGAAATTCAAAATTTCATTTCAAAGTGAAAGACTCAGTCATTACCTCCTTATCAACACTTTTCCATAAAATCAAATTCCCTCTGAAGTCAGAAACCCAAAGATTTCTGCCTGATCAAAAACTTTTCATAATTTCTAAAATTTTACTCGGGTTTTCTTTCAAAATTCTTTTCTCCCAAGGAGCGCTTTGGATTTCATTCCAAGTACCTAATCAAACAATTGTCTCCTCCGTCAAATATCTTTTAGGGGATTTCGAATTTTATTGAAAATTGAAGATTTGGTCACCACTTCCTCATCTCCCATTCTTCATAAAAGTCGAAATTGCCCCCAAGGTCAATGACTTAAAGATTCTTATTCGATCAAACACATTCCATAACCTCCAAGGCTATACTTAAGTCGGAAAGTTTCTTTTTTTTTTAGAAGTTATTCTTTAATAACATGTTTTCCTGGGGATTTAAATTTTAAAAAGGAGGCAATCATTCTTTTTTCTTCTTTCTTCTTTTTTTCGATCACTACGGTAAGAACCCAAATTCAAACTCAAATTCTTTAAAATTGGGAAACCACCGCCCTAATTTCCTACTACTTACTCGAATCATTATCAAAATATGAATCACAACCCAAATCGAACCCCCAAATCTTTGTAATTGGATCATGGCCCCGAATAACGCAGATTGCCACAGAATCAAATCACTGCCATATCAGGGTCCCCAGTTTTTGGGAATGACATCACCGCCTTTCTCGTTATTAGATCGCTGGAATCAAATCAAATCAAATCAAATCATTTCCACAATATCACATAAGCACATAATTTGCATTCATGCCTATTGGGGGGTAGGGTTGTCCTGTCCTAATTTAGAAATCAGATCTAGGATTCACTAAATCATTCAAAGAGGCAATAATACAATCCTAAAAACGTGGGTATCCTACCCTAGTTCGGAAGGTGCTAATGCTTTCTATATGCAGAACGTAAGTTTGGTGACAAAAGGGTACATCAGTTATTACTATCAATATACCTCTCCTTCCACAAGGGAATGATCAAAGAGTACTGGTAACATAATCTCATGCTTGCCTTACTGGCATAACATAACCCACGAATAATGTCCAGGATATTATGCAACAAACCCGAGAATAGGTGAATGGACCCAGTCAATTTTGTTTTAACACTTGCCATTGGATCTCGAAGTCGTCGTCATCACCCATTAGGTGATAGTTGCCCAACTAAGGGAATTTTTAGGAATTTAAAGGATTCCTACCAGAGTGATCAATCTAAACAATTGCCTTTCTATTATTTATTATTTCCCAAAATGTGCCCCAATTTATTTTCAAAAGTGCGTGATCAAATTTCAACTTCTATTTTTTTTCAAAATAAACTGTCTTTTTTCATTTAAAATTTCAATGTTCTCCTTTGCTTTTTCTTTTTCAAAAGTTCTGAGGAGTTCGGACCTTATTCTAAGGAATCAGCCAAACAATCATCCTTTAGCCAAATATCTTACAGAGGAATGGAAATTTTATTCAAAATGAGAGACTTGGTCATTACTTACTTGTCTAACATTTTTCCATAAAATTAAGGTTCCCTCAAAGCTAGTGGCCCAAAGATTTTTACTTGATGAAAAGAAACTTTCCATAATTTCCGAACTCTATTCAAATTTTATTTTCAAAACATTTCTAGGGAATTTTTGATCTTATTCCAAGAAATCAATCAACCAGTTACCTTACAGTCAAATGTCTTCTAAGGAAATTCAAAATTTTATTTCAAAGTGAAAGACTCGGTCATTACCTCCTTATCAACACTTTTCCATAAAATCAAATTCCCTCTAAAGTCAAAAACCCAAAGATTTCTGTCTGATCAAAAACTTTTTATAATTTCTAAAATTCTACTTGCGTTTTCTTTCAAAATTCTTTACTCCCAAGGAGCACTCTGGATTTCATTCCAAGTACCTAATCAAACAATTGTCTCCTCGGTCAAATATCTCTTAGGGGATTTCGAACTTTATTCAAAATTGAAGATTTGGTCACCACTTCCTCATCTCCCGTTCTTCATAAAAGTCAAAATTCTCCCCCAAGGTCAATGAATTAAAGATTCTTATTCGATCAAACACCTTCCATAATCTCTGAGGCTCTACTTAAGTCTGAAAGTTTCTTTTTTTTAAGAAGTTATTCTTTAATAACATGTCTTCTTGGGGATTTAAATTTTAAAAAGGAGGCAATATTCTTTTTTCTTTTTTCTTCTTTTTTTCGATCACTAAGGTAGGAACCCAAATTCAAACTCAAAATCTTTAAAAATGGGAAGCCACCCCCCTAATTTACTATTGATTACTCAAATCATGATCAAAATATGAATCACCGCCTAAATCGAACCCCCAAATCTTTGTTATTGGATCATGGCCCCAAATAACTCGAATTGCCACATAATCAAATCATTGCCAAATCAGGCTCCCCAAATTTTGCGAATGAAATCACTGTCTTTCTCATTGTTAGATCGCTGGAATCAAATCAAATCAAATCAAATCATTTCCAAATATCACATAAGCACATAATTTGCATTCATGCCTATTGGGGGGGTAAGGGTTGCCCTGTCCTAATTTAGAAATCAGATCTAGGATTCACTAAATCATTCAAAGAGGCAATAATACAATCCTAGAAAGGAGGGTATCCTGCCCTAGATCGGAAGGTGCTAATGCTCTCTATATGCAGAACGCAAGTTTGGTCACAAAAGAGTACATCAATTATTACTATCAATATACCACTCCTTCCACAAGGGAATGATCAAACAGTACTAGCAGCATGATCTCATGCTTGCCTTATTGACATAGCATAACCCACAAACAGTGTCCGGGATTTTATGCAACAAACCCGAGGATAGGTGAATGGACCCAGTCAATTTTGTTTTAACACTTGCCATTGGATCTCGAAGTCGTCGTCATCACCCATTAGGTGATAATTGCCCAACCAACGGAATTTTGAGGAATTTAAAGGATTCCTACCAGAGTGATCAATCTAAACAATTGCCTTTCCATTATTTATTGTTTCCCGAAATGTGCCCCAATTTATTTTCAAAAGTGCTTGATCAAATTTCAACTTCTATTTTTTTCAAAATAAACTGCCTTTTTTCATTTAAAATTTTAATGCTCTCCTTTCCTCTTTTTTTTCAAAAGTTTGAGGAGTTCGGATCTTATTCCAAGGAATCAACCCAACAATCATCCTTTAGCCAAATATCTTACAGAGGAACCACAATTTTATTCAAAATGAGAGACTTGGTCATTACTTACTTGTCTAACATTTCTCCATAAAATTAAGGTTCCCTCAAAGCTAGTGCCCCAAAGATTTTTACTTGATGAAAAGAACTTTCCATAATTTCCGAACTCTATTCAAATTTTATTTTCAAAAAATTTCCAAGGAATTTTAGATCTTATTCCGAGAAATCAATCAACCAGTCACCTTACAGTCAAATGTCTTCTAAGGAAATTCAAAATTTCATTTCAAAGTGAAAGACTCGGCCATTACCTCCTTATCAACACTTTTCCATAAAATCAAATTCCCTCTGAAGTCAAAAATCCAAAGATTTCTGTCTGATAAAAAACTTTTCATAATTTCTAAAATTCTACTCGCGTTTTCTTTCAAAATTCTTTCTTCCCAAGGAGCGCTCTGAATTTCATTCCAAGTACCTAATCAAACAATTGTCTCCTCGGTCAAATACCTTTTAGGGGATTTCGAATTTTATTCAAAATTGAAGATTTGGTCACCACTTCCTCATCTCCCATTCTTCATAAAAGTCGAAATTCTCCCCAAGGTCAATGACTTAAAGATTCTTATTCGATCAAACACCTTCCATAATCTCCGAGGCTCTACTTAAGTCGGAAAGTTTCTTTTTTTTTTAGAAGTTATTCTTTAATAACATGTCTACTTGGGGATTTAAATTTTAAAAAGGAGGCAATCATTCTTTTTTCTTTTTTCTTCTTTTTTTGATCACTAAGGTAAGAACACAAATTCAAACTCAAATTCTTTAAAATTGGGATGCCACCCCCTAATTTACTACTGATTACACAAATCATGATCAAAATATGAATCACCGTCTAAATTGAACCCCCAAATCTTTGTAATTGGATCATGGCCCCGAATAACTCGGCTTGCCACAGAATCAAATCACTGCCATATCAGGCGCCCCAGATTTTGGGAATGAAATCACTGTCTTTCTCGTTGTTAGATCGCTGGAATCAAATCAAATAATTTCCAAAATATCACATAAGCACATAATTTGCATTCATGCATATTGGGGGGGTAGGGTTGCCCTGTCCTAATTTAGAAATCAGATCTAGGATTCACTAAATCATTCAAAGAGGCAATAATACAATCCAAAAAAGGAGGGTATCCTGCCCTAGTTCGGAGGGTGTGATTGCTCTCAATATGCAGAACGCAAGTTTGGTCACAAAAGGGTACATCAATTATTACTATCAATATACTACTCCTTCCACAAGGGAATGATTAAGCAGTACCCAGCAGCATAATCTCATGCTGGCCTTATTGACATCACATAACCCACGAATAGTGTCCTGGATATTATGCAACAAACCTAAGAATAGGTGAATGGACCCAGTTAATTTTGTTTTAACACAGCCATTGGATCTCGAAGTCGTCGTCATCACACATTAGGTGATAGTTGCCCAACCAAGGGATTTTTTTGGAATTTAAAGGATCCCTACCAGAGTGATCAATCTAAACAATTGCCTTTCCATTATTTATTGTTTCCCGAAATGTGCAACAATTTATTTTCAAAAGTGCGTGTTCAAATTTCAACATCTATTTTTTTCAAAATAATCTGCCTTTTTTAATTTAAAATTTCAATGTTCTCCTTTCCTCTTTTTTTTCAAAAGTTCTGAGGAGTTCGGATCTTATTCAAAGGAATCAACCAAACAATCATCCTTTAGCCAAATATCATATAGAGGAACTAAAATTTTATTCAAAATGAGAGACCTGGTACTTACTTCCTTGTCTAACATTTCTGTATAAAATTAAGGTTCCCTCAAAGCCAGTGGCCCAAAGATTTTTACTTGATAAAAAGAACTTTCAATAATTTCCGAACTCTATTCAAATTTTATTTTCAAAAAATTACCAAGGAATTTTAGATCTTATTCCGAGAAATCAATCAACTAGTTACCTTACAGTCAAATGTCTTCTAAGGAAATTCAAAATTTCATTTCAAAGTGAAAGACTCGGTCATTACCTCCTTATCAACACTTTTCCATAAAATCAAATTCCCTCTTAAGTCAAAAACCCAAAGATTTCTGTCTGATCAAAAACTTTTCATAATTTCTAAAATTCTACTCGCGTTTTCTTTCAAAATTCTTTCCTCCCAAGGAGCGCTCTGGATTTCATTCCAAGTACCTAATCAAACAATTGTCTCCTCAGTCAAATATCTTTTAGGGGATTTCGAATTTTATTCAAAACTGAAGATTTGGTCACCACTTCCTCATCTCCCATTCTTCATAAAAGTCGAAATTCCCCCCAAGGTCAATGACTTAAAGATTCTTATTCGATCAAACACCTTCCATAATCTCCGACGCTCTACTTAAGTCGGAAAGTTTTTTTTTTTTTTAGAAGTTATTCTTTAATAACATGTCTTCTTGGGGATTTAAATTTTAAAAAGGAGGCAATAATTCTTTTTTCTTTTTTCGTCTTTTTTTCGATCACTAAGGTAAGAACCATACTCAAACTTAAATTCTTTAAAATTGGGAAACCACCCTCCTAATTTACTACTGCTTACTCAAATCATGATCAAAATATGAATAACCGCCTAAAGCGAACCCCCAAATCTTTGTAATTGGATCATGGCCCCGAATAACTCGGATTGCCACAGAATCAAATCATTGCCATATCAAGCTCCCCAGATTTTGCGAATGAAATCACTGTCTTTCTCATTGTTAGATCGCTGGAATCAAATCAAATCATTTCCACAATATCACATAAGCACATAATTTGCATTCATGCTTATTGGGGGGGGTAGGGTTGCCCTGTCCTAATTTAGAAATCAGATCTAGGATTCACTAAATCATTCAAAGAGGCAATAATACAATCCTAGAAATAAGGGTATCCTGCCCTAGTTCGGAAGGTGCTAATGCTCTCTATATGCAGAACGCAAGTTTGGTCACAAAAGAGTACATCAATTATTACTATCAATATACCACTCCTTCTACAAGGGAATGATCAAACAGTACTAGCAGCATGATCTCATGCTTGCCTTATTGACATAGCATAACCCACGAACAGTGTCCGGGATATTATGTAACAAACCCGAGGATAGGTGAATGGACCCAGTCAATTTTGTTTTAACACTTGCCATTGGATCTCGAAGTCGTCGTCATCACCCATTAGGTGATAGTTGCCCAACCAAGGGAATTTTTAGGAATTTAAAGGATTCCTACAAAAGTGATCAATCTAAACAATTGCCTTTCCATTATTTATTGTTTCCCGAAATGGGCAACAATTTATTTTCAAAAGTGCTTGATCAATTTCAACTTCTATTTTTTTCAAAATAAACTGCCTTTTTTCATTTAAAATTTCAATGTTCTCCTTTCCTCTTTTTTTCAAAAGTTTTGAGGAGTTCGGATCTTATTCCAAGGAATCAACCGAACAATCATCCTTTAGCCAAATATCTTACAGAGGAACCACAATTTTATTCAAAATGAGAGACTTGGTCATTACTTCCTTGTCTAACATTTCTGCATAAAATTAAGGTTCCCTCAAAGCTAGTGGCCCAAAGATTTTTACTTGAAGAAAAGAACTTTCCATAATTTCCTAACTCTACTCAAATTTTATTTTCAAAAAATTTCCAAGGAATTTTAGATCTTATTCCAAGAAATGAATCAACCAGTTACCTTACAGTCAAATGTCTTCTAAGAAAATTCAAAATTTCATTTCAAAGTGAAAGACTTGGTCATTACCTCCTTATCAACACTTTTCCATAAAATCAAATTCCCTCTGAAGTCAAAAACCCAAAGATTTCTGTCTAATCAAAAACTTTTCATAATTTCTAAAATTCTACTCGCGTTTTCTTTCAAAATTCTTTCTTCCCAAGGAGCACTCTGGATTTCATTCCAAATACCTAATCAAACAATTGTCTCCTCGGTCAAATACCTTTTTCCTGGTTGAGGGAAAACAAACATGGACTTGGATATAGCTTGTGCCATTCCAATAGAGCATTGCAAGTGAGTCTATCCCGTTAAATGACACTGTGTAAAGTTGTAAAGTAAATGGTACATCTATGAAATACCCATCCTGTATGGCAATGATTGATGTTCCTATGAATTTTGCTTTGATAAATAGGTAAAAAAATGAGAGTCTTTTCTTATGGTGAACTTTTAGGCACTTATTTGCAAGAATAGCCTACTGTGAGTGATGTATCTGCTCTAAAATAGTGATTCCACAGTTAAGAGCATGAATCGAGTTGGAATTGCATTTCCATCAAGATAGAATTGAGGTTCCAATTGTGATGGGCCCGTTCTCAAGCATATGAATCCCAAAGATACAAATGAAAATCAATGCAAAATAAATAAATAAATAATACCAAAGCAAAGCCACCAGGGCAACTGAGATGAGACCGTTCTCAAATACCTACCTGGTGCTAGTTTCCTATGTCTGTGCTCTTTAGAGTAAGTTGTATATCTAGGAATTTTCCATTCTTTTAAAGAAAATAAATAAATAAAAGGTTAGAATACTGGCTAAGTATATCAATAAATATATACCCTCATGCATGTAGTTGGGCTCAGAATTATTTATTTATTTATTTTGACTCCTTGGACCATAGAAAATGCTATTTCCTGCTTATTACTAAATGGCTTATTTAAGGCGTATAAGTCTAGCAATAACTAATAAAGTAATTAAGTGTTTTACTAACTTTCATGCTTTTTTTCTCAAAATAGAGATCTATTAATGAGCTTTATGTTAAAATTATTGCATGAAATAAAATGGATGATCATTAACAACCATTTACTTATATACCAACAAAAAGAAACTTCCTGGTGCATCACCAACTTTAAAAAGGTGCAGAGTGTCACGGCCCGCTCCCCGTACCCAAGGGTTAAGTATCGTGATGGCCAGTAACTGGAGTTACCTACGGCCAATTCTTAAACAGATAAATAAACGCAAGCGAAAGAAATATTTAAATAAGGGTACCAAAATAATCATCGGAGCTTCTATTTTTATTACAAAATTATATTGACCAAAAAGGTCGTTATTTACATAGAGAAGTATCATAAAAATGCCGTGTGAGTGTCTATTCCGCAACCCCACATCTAAGACTTTCCAAAGCCATTTCCTGAAAATTGGTAAACAACTATAAGCACATGGCAGAGTGAGAAATATTATACCAAGAGTATAAGGGACACGAAATAACCATGGATCGTTAGTTAGGCCAAAACATTTATATAAACAGATCATTTGAGTAGTATAACTGAAATACATATATTATGTAACCACAACCACTAGCAGTAATGTATCAGAGCGAGAGGTCATCAAGTGACAAATGTAAGAGATACGGATTCAAGAGGTGGCTCGTACGGATTCTAGAGGTGGCTCCCACGATAGTGTAGCACTTAGTTCCGACGGATTCTAGAGGTGGCTCCCACAATAGTGTAGCACTTAGTTCCGACGGATTCTAGAGGTGGCTCCCACAATAGTGTAGCACTTAGTTCCGCACAGCACTTTGGTCCGCACAAAACAGAGGTCAGTGGATCCATGACAAACAGAGGACCACAAAGTGGTCAAACAGAGGCCAATGGTTATTTAAGTCCCCCAAGGCGTGAGACTCCCGTGGTGGTACTTACAAAACATAATTATATATAAGGTCATAGTCAAATATTCTTTAAAAGTAAAACAGACATATCCATGGGTTTCACTTTAGCAAATAAAGGCTCAGAAATAAAACCACGTAACTGAAATCTTTATAAAATATAACTTTTATTAAAAACATAACTTATATAAAATAGGTTTTGGTAAGTCAAAACATAAGTAAAATACATTTTGGTGACTCAAGGTATAATATAACTCACCTTAACTTTAATACCTTACTCTTTCTTTCCACTATCAAAGACCCTTTCAACTTTCATTACTCTTTCTTTCTTTCTCTTCTCTATTTCTTTCCTTTTCTTCTTTCCTTTCTTTCTGTTTCTTCTTTCATTTCTTTCTGTTTCTTCTTTCATTTCTTTCTTCCTTTCTGAGTCAATTTCGTCCCTATATATACAAATCCCATTTCGTGGTGCCCAAGAAATTGCCACGTGTCACTCTCTTATTTGTCTTTAGTAACTCAAGTTTATCCCTTCTTAATTTAATTATACTTTGGCCCCTAGATTAATAATAATTATATTATTTTACAAAATTACACATAATAATATATATAATAAATTATATATTTTTCGAACTGAGATTAAATAATATTAGTATAAATTCTACAGAATAATTAAAAATCTGGGTTGTTACACAGAGTCTGTATAAAGAATTTCCAGGACTTCTAACATGCACAGAAGCTTTTTATTTATATCAGGCACTTAGATGCATCGGTGATCTGATTGCCAGTCATACTAAGAATCTTGATTCCCTGGAAAGCAAAGTTCTTGGAGAGGAGCTACAAGTAGAGCCTGCACTGAAGTCTATCCTTCGAATCATCTTGAGGACTTCCAGTATGCAGGAATTTGTAGCAGCAGACTATGTTTTTAAGTGCTTTTGTGAGGTTTGTGTGGGGCATATTCATTTTTTCTTTTCTTTTTTTTTACTTCATGAACTTCCCTACTAGATTGAATTTCTCGGTCATATATACAATTGCATCTGATCCTATATATTCTTTCATTATTTCCCATTTTTCCTTTTTTCAATTTTTTAAATTATATTTAAATGGTTGATTTATCGTATTTGTGGTAGAAAAACCCTGATGGTCAAGCAATGCTAGCATCTACATTAATCCCCCAACTGTAGCCAACGACTCAAGCTCTGCCTGAGGAGGATGTGAACATGTCATTTGGAAGGTCTGTTTGTCCTCCTTTTTGCAGTCAGTACCTTATTTAATTTTGTTTTTTTTTGAAGTGTAAGGGAATATTGTGTTTCTTGGTTGGAAGATGTGTGCATTTATTCAATTCTTTTTTTTAATTATTTTTTTATTTTTATAACTTTAGTTTGGACTTCCTGCTTCTGATGATTAATTCTTTGAAGAATTTGGTTGTGGCAGCATGCTATTACATAGTCTCACTTTGAGTCAAAATGATGGTGACCTCGAGGTTGCGTGTACTTTTCATATCTTACCTTTCTAGATTAAAGACATGAACATAATCACATAACATACATCTTTTCTATTCTTTTTTTTTTTCTTCTTCAAGATGAGGATACCATTCTGCATAACTAGATAGTGTTTTGCGTTGTGTCTTCTAACATTATGTGCTCAAGTTTTTTTTATGAGTTGGGTACGAGTCAGTTTGGAGTATTTAATCCTCATCGAGTATTCTTGTGCATTTGGAACGATATAAGTAGGAAATTATTATTGAACCCTCAATTCTCAAGATGTGCTTCCCTTGTTGCAGGGCACCTTTCCCTTTTAGGGGGTAGGAGGAATTGGCTTCTTTTCTTGTTGATATTGTTTGCTTTGGTTTTAGCCTTCGATCTTGTTGTATGTCCCAGGTGTCCAAGGGCTTTCCTGTTCATCTTTTCTCAATGAATTATTTATTCATAATAAACTCTCTTTGAAGCCTTTTGTTTTAAACTAGGATAAGTATCTTGCAAAATTCTCTCTAAATGTTGTCATCCTTAGCAGTGGTAGAGCCACAAAAATAATTCAGAAGGGACACTTGGTAATTAAAATTTTGAATTTTTTTTTTTCTCATAATCAATAACAATAGATTATAATTTTTAAATTAGTATTAAGCACAAAATCTTAAATATTTAATATAAAAGCTTTGAAATTTTTGTTTTTACGATTGACCTTGTGAAAAATCAAAATTGGAAATATATGGTGTTACTTATACCTAGTGTATTATAAGCAATGCAAAAGAGTCTTGTATGTCTAATGATAGATTATATAATAATATATAAATAATAATGATACTATATCATCATCGATATATGGTATCACTAACCAATAGTAAAATAATGCATAGAAGGTCAATCTTACTTGTCAAATATAATTAACAATTCAATAATTTCTCATTTTCGAAGTGGGGTTAAATATGTTTACATGTAAGTGACGATTTGATATCACCGTTGCACTGAATGTTTTTTATAAATTTTTCATATATAATAATGTGCCTTGTTGTAGTTTCTTCATTTTCAATCGAAACAACCATCATTATTTTTGTAATTTGAAAAAAGTCATTAAGAAATCATTCTAAATGTTATTTTTATATAAATTTTTTTTTATTCGTTAATTATTTTCCTTATATGCAAAAAAAATAAAAAAAGAAAAAAGAATTGCAAAAAATGAGGGGGGCACGTGCCCCCCATCGGACCCTTCATACCTCCGCCACTGATCCTTAGGCCTTTTTTCCCCCTTCTTTTACTCAAGTTTTTGGGTCATGACACCATATGCCTTTTGGCTCGTAAGTATTTATCTTGACCGTACAGAACAAGGGTTTTTTTTTTTTTTTTGTGTTATTTTTTTTTTCTTGGTGCTTTGTCTGTGAGGTTCATCTAGAGAATGTTCTGAAGTGTAGACTTGTTCCAGAGCTGCTAGTATTCTTTCTCATGTGCTAAAGGACAATATGCAGTGCAATGAGAGGGTATGCAATCTCACCTTGTTTTTTCTTCTAGTATTATTAGGGTCAGAAAATGTATGGAGAACAACTGCTTCAGAATACTAGTTATCTTTACATTTTAGGGTCAGATAATATACTAAACCTGTTAACATTGCCCCCCTATCTTAACGTAAAATTTACTGCAGGTTTTATGAATTGAATTGGAAGAACCTACACCATCTTTAGGAGCCCCAGAGCCATTATTGCACCATGTAGTGAAATACTTGCTCTTGCTTCTTGCATGAAAAGTAAAGAAGGAAAACTGAATGCATCAGGGAATACATATGTACAAGCAATTATTTTGAAACTGCTAGTAATTTGGCATTCAGATTGCCCCAGTGTGGTGCAGCGCTCCCTAGATTCACGTCCTCATCTTACATATCTGCTAGAGTTGGTATCAAATTCAACCACAACACAGTATATAAGAGGGTTAGCAGCGGTTATATTAGGAGAATGTGTTATTTATAATAAATCCAGTGACAGTGGAAATGATGCTTTTACCATAGTTGATGCCATAAGTTAGAAAGTGGGGCTCACATCATACTTTTTGAAGTTTGAGGAAATGCAAAAAGCATAATTTTTTCTTCTGCAAAACCGGTTGAGCCCTGGAAACCATTGACAAGATCCACCGCTGCTAGTATGGCTGAGATTGAAGATGTCGAAGAGAATGAGGCGAGTGATCTGAAGAATGAGGATCATCCGATGCTTGCTTCGATGTTTGATGCTCAGTTTGTTGACTTCATCAGGAATTTGGAGGCAGATATTAGAGAGAGCATTGTAGATGTCTATAGTCATCCAAAGAGCAAGGTGGCGGTAGTGTCAGCAGAATTGCAACAGAAGGGTTGGGAAAGTGATGGAGACTATGTTAAACGGCTGAAATCATTTGTAGAGAAGCAGTGCTCTAAGATAACGGTATGGTTGCATGAAATTATTTGCATATATATATATATATTTTAACTTATATTTTGGCTTGTTTATGTTTTTCAAAGGATCTTCTTAGTTGCAATGTGACCTTAGCTGAAGACCTGGCCAAGATTGGTAGGGGTGGTTCATCCCAACCTGAGCATAGATCTAGTGGGGGCTCAGAAAGACTCCGGTTGGAGACACTCCATAGAGATCTTCAAGAGGCATCACAACGGCTAGACACGCTTAAAACAGAGAAAACCGAGATTGAATTCGAGGCTTCAATGTACTGTAATTTGGCTGGTAAGATGGAAGCCAATCTGAAAAGCTTGTCCGATGCTTATAATAGTCTTGAACAGGCAAATTTCCATCTAGAAAAGGAAATTAAAGCTTTGAAGAGTGGAGGGGCTACACCTATTCCAGATGTCGAGGCTGTAAAGGCAGAAGCAAGGGAAGAAGCCCAAAAGGAGAGGGAAGCAGAATTGAATGATTTGCTTGTATGCCTCAGGCAAGAGCAGAGCAAGGTAGAGAAGCTGAGTGTGAGATTGTTAGCGTTGGGTGAAGATGTAGACAAATTACTTGAAGGAATTGGTGATGATATTTGGCTTCTGGAAGATGTTGAAGTCGAGGAAGACTGATAGTCCTCATGGGTTGATTGTGTTGATCTTTTGTACATCTTTAGTGAGTTGTATAGTACTTAGTCTCCAATTGTTTTTATGATGTTGACATAGTTGAATCTAAATTAGTTATTCTTTGGGATTGTCTTTTATTGGTGGAAACATGATGTGTATTTTATTGTTGAAGCCTTCCCAAGAAGAGGTATATTGACAGTAACTTCCACTATTGGTCATTTTGTCCAACTGTATTAGCATGTTAACTCCATTTCAATGTCATAAACTATAAGAGATTTTTTTTTGCATCCCATGCAATATCGAACGCAGTGGTTTGAGTTGACTTTTTGTTGTATATATTTCACTATTTTGCAACATTCACACTACATTTAGTGTTCTAGATTACATGACTCCTATAAATATATATACGAGATGACAATTCGCTTTTTGGATGCTGATAAACATATTCCTCTTTCTTTCCTTTGCCTTTGCTTTTTACATCAATAAAATTCTTTTTTTGTTGAATAAAACCCCCTCTTCCTATAAATTGGATCTCACCACTTTCAACCTTAATCGGGCAATTAGTATATACTATATGCATTTATACTTATTTAAGTGGATCTCATTTTTTCATCACACACACTTTAACCTCAATGTTTGAGTGCCTATACATTTTCTCCATGAACAGATCCTTTACACAAAAATTGGACTCCAATTTTTGTGTCGGTGTTGTCAAATGCTATGGTGTATGCTAACTGTGTCAATGGGTTAGCAGCTGAGAGAGGAGAGAAACGAGGGGAAGAACAGATTGTGGTTGGGAGGGAGTGAGCATTTTTTTTTTTAATATTTTTTTTCACATTTATACACATTGGATATCACACTTATTTAACACACTTCAACATTTCTATTAAAGTAGCTCATTCACTAAATTAATAAACACTTAATACACAAAATCAAGTCCTATTTTTACTATTTTTTTGTCATTAATACACAAATTTAAGGTTTCCTTTTAAGAATGCTCTTTCAAGAGCTACTATACAAATTTGGATAGCAGACTAGAGGAGAACTAGCTGGTAAGGGTGAGTATTGATTATGTGTGAAATAGAAATGGCTCGTTTCTAAATATGAAACCAACTCATGGAAGTCTGGGGCCATAAATTTTAATTTTTATTATTATTATTATTTTTTTTATGGTACTTTTCTAGGCTGGGTGATGAAGCCTAATTAGATTTCACCGACAACCCAATTTCAACACCCACATAATAAAAATAAAAATAAAAATTGCAAGAGGGAGAATTAGCATATGTTATTTTAATAATGTTGATCAAATAAAACTAATGCAATTGGAGTGTAGATATAAAAAATAATTAAGTATAAAATATATATTTAAATGTAAAATCTGTGACAATATCATTTTTTTCACTAATTATGTTGAAAAATAAAAACCAATAAGTGATTGACAACAATATAACCAGCTTTTTGACTCTTTCATTGTAAAGATATTATTCTACTTTCATTATCTTTGAAATTTTCTGAAAGGCTCATTTGGTACCTAATAAATTTACTTTTTTACTCTATTTGGGTGTGTACAAAGTCCCAAAAAATCAGTTTTTATTTTTTTTATTTTTTAATTTTCTGGACCAAACACATCTAGTTTTCAAACTTCTTTTTTTCAATTGAATTCATATAACCTGTACGAAAGACATGTAATCTTCCTTTTACTTGGTGAAAAATAAAATAAAATAACCAAACTAATGACCAGTGATAACTATCTTAATCATTATGCATACAAGAGGAATCTATGTCAAATGAAAATAACAAGCATGTATAGGTCACAAAGTAAACCCCATTTGAAAAGGCCTTCTTTGGCAACAACTAATAAACTAAAAACTTATATGTTCTACCTACCAAATGAGGATTAAGACCTGCAATAATACATCTTCAATATTTTGAATGGGTAAAATATACTTTTCATCCTTAAATTTTCACCTAAATTTCGTCTTGATTTCTCACATTTTAATTTTAATAATTAAGTCTTTAAGTTTCAATGTAGACAGTCCTCTCCCATCACTCTATAATTAAAATTTTGGATGAAAGTTGAAAAATGAAGGGCTAAAGTGGAATTTGAGAAAAAGTTGAGAGAGTAAAATATGTAATTTTTTCCCTTTAATTGCTTGAAAGCATGCCTGCATAGTTATTATATGAGTACTTTTTGTCTATTTTTTAATGGTTAGTAATAAGAGGATTGCATTGAAATAAATGTTGAAATTTAAGGACTTAATCGCTAAAATTAGAAGATGGGAGATCAAAATTAAAATGTAAATAAAAGTTCGATGATAAATTAAATAAATAGGAGAAGAAAATCGAAAGTCTACTTAAAGGGACATGGCTCAACTAGAACACCACTTCTCCTGAAGGTTCTCTTCTAATAATAACATATGACAAAGATAGATCCATCATTAACTCACTCAAATAATGTCAAAATCTTTTATTTATCAAACTAATGTTTGTGTTTGAATTATGAATTTAGATAGAGATTTAGATCCAACATTTATTTTGTTTTGACAGAAATCATTTAAATTTTTTTTTCTTACAAAACATTTCCTTGAAACTAATATTCTATCCTAGTACTCGCAATTCAATGTAAAAATATAAATATCCTTTAAACACAATAAGTTACAGTTCTAAAAACAATGCAATGTCTATAGAGTTATATTTTTGGGAGGTTGGGATATATTTGTCTCTATCAATTGGAATTTGGGTAAATTAATCCTTGTGATTTGGCCTTGTGTGAGTTTAGTCCATGTAATTTTAATGGTAACTGATGCTTTTTTAATTTTTCACAATGTGTCAATTAATCAAATTGATAACATTGGTTAAAAATATAAGACAAAAATTAATAATAAAATGATTCAATACAAAAAGAGTGGACTATTTTAAATTGGACGTTAACTTATTAATCACTTTGAGGAGAGTTACGTTCTGTTTGGTTAAATGATTTAGGAAGGAATTTGAAAAGAAAAAGAGAAAAGGTGTGTGAAATTAGGTGAAATGTAGGTGTATCTTATTCACATTTCACCGTCTTTTTCCCTATCCCTTTCCAAATTGCTCCCCAAATCTCTCAATCAAACTCAGCCTTAATGGACTATTTACCCATTAATTCCTGTCTAATTTCTAGACCGGCATTATAAATTTGACTAAACTGAGACAATGTTAAAAATACAAAACTGAAATCGTTGCAATTAAGAATCAGTATTAGACAAACTACAAAAGAGCAATGCTAAGAATTTCAAAAAAATTATTAAAATTTTTATCCAATACTTACACGGATGTGATACCCACACTGCATGGAATCAATATTGTGTAAAATTTTTGGAATCTCGCAATTTTTTGGTGGCTTATTGCTTTGTGGACAAAAAAAAAAAAAAAAAAAAAAAAAAAAAACTAACGGCAAAACATAAAATAAATAAAAAAGACTTATGACTGAGAGAGACCGGCCGAGTTTACTGAAACATAAAGAAAAAAAATTAAGAGTTTTAATAGCTTTAATTGATATGTAAAGTCTCATGTGATGTGATGTTTTAAATTTTATTTTATTTTATTTTTTTGATTTTTCAAATTATTAGTAATCTTTTAGAATTTTCAAATTAAAGCGACGTATCATTTTTGGGTTAGAGGGGGTGTCAAACAACAATAACAAACAAACACAAATGGGCCCCACAAAGTCTTTGTTCAATTAGTCAACACCAAACCGACCCAAGTGGTATCCAACTCGAACCTTCTTACTACTAGTCATCACCGACGAGCTCAATTATGTCTACTTGTTTTATCCAATTTTATTCTGGATGGTTTTAAAAAGTGATTTTTTCAAAATTTTTTTTTTTTAAAATTTAACATAAATTCCACTCATCTCTCTCTCTCTCAAAATAAAATAATAAATAATAAATTTACAATTTTAAAATAATTACACGGGTCTCACTTTTAATAAGATTAACCCATTTGAGGTGTTGGCTTTTTTGACTAAGTTAAAAAGCCAAAAAAAAACCAATCACATCTCTCTTAATTTTTTTATACATATTTTCATAAAAAATTAAAATATTAATTAAAATAATCACTTCCCAAACACTCTCTAAATGAACTAAAAAATTAATACACATGATGTAAAAATACAAAAATAAATATGAAATAATATACATTTACATGTATAAGAAATAACAATATCATTTCTTTATTTATATCACTAATGAAAGAAAATCTAATATAATTATGTCAAAATTATAAAATATATATATATTAATATTTTTTAAAGCTTTAGAAAAAAAAATTAGTGTAATTACTTTAAAAATAATGTGAGATCAAAATGCATTTTGAGTTTCACTATATTAAAAATAAATTTAGACAATAATTTTATTTAATATATAATTTTTTATGTTTTACTGTGCACCTTGCATTGGCGACAAGCCTAAAAACTTTAATAAATTATATTCAAATATTATATAATTCTTATTTTGGCAGTTAAATTTTTTAATTTTAACAATTAAATCTTCTAACTATTAATTTTTATTCGACATGGCTCAATTAATAATTGTCATCTAGTTCTCTATTGCAACAGCATCACGTGACAACAAAAGTTTCAATAATGTAAGGGCAAATTACAAACACCCCCTTGAGGTTTGATAAAAATACAGATTTCCTCATGAGGTTTGAGAAATTACAAATTGCCCCATGAAGGTCAAATTTTCATAACAAATTAGGGGAAATTAGGGGGGAATGTGTATGAAAATAAAATTCTCAGGGAGCAATTTGTTATGGAAATATAAACCTCAGGGGGCGGGATGTAATTTCTCAAACCTCAGGGGGAAATTTGTATTTTCACCAAACCTCGAGGGGGGTGTTTGTAATTTGCCCATAATGGTAAAGATGAAAGTAGCTTTTAATCAAAGGTAAATTCTTTATCAAATTTTGTTTATCATTTTATTTGATACATTTATATATGACAAATACACATATAAATATCATTATAATAAAATAAAATAAAAAATCCTAAAAATCCTAAAATCCTAAGTCAATTCGGAAAAAATATCCAGAAATCGATCCCTCGCCTCCTATTTTCAGTCAAGAGAGCTATAGAAAGGTTAGTATAAATTTTGAATCTAAAATCTTAAGTCACCCAAATCGTTATTTTACCAACTTGTCTAAGGTTGGGCTTCTAGTCTTTAACCACAATTGGAGAGGTTCGTAAATTTATACAGAGTATCTTGCCGCAAAAATAAAAATTAAAAAAATAATTGTAATAATTTGTAATTTGTAATTTATAATTGAGCAAATTATAGTAATTATCCTTATATTTTGCGTCCTTTAATTCTAATTGACTTTATTTTTATTAAGAATTTATGATTTTATCTTAATTTGATTTAGTTGATTAAATTCTTAATTTTTTAACTGAAAAATATACAAATAAACAACATGTGACATTTTTTAAAGGCAAGATTATAAAGTTTTTTAACTCAGTTATTTAACCTCAACTAAGCCCTATTTTGACAAGTTAGTTAGAAGTCAATTTTTTGACTTTTTAGTTTTTTTTAGTCATATCGCCTTTCTATTTTTTTTCACACATTTTTTGCAAAAAAAGTCAAAAAAGACCCAAAAATAAAATAAAATTGACTTTTAACTTACTTTTCAAAATACCCCTATCTCCATGATTATTTTTTTTTTATCAAAAACCCTAACATTTTATCAATTTGACCAAATTGATACAAAATTTAAAATTAAAAGGTTAAGATTGAGTTAATTAAAAATAAATGAATCAAAATGGCACAAGGGATACAAATATGAGGACTACCAGTGCAATTCTTGCATCTCAAAAAAATAAAAATAAAAATCTCAATACATATCTCTTTATTTCAATAATTATTGCATCTTCAATTTAAAAATCTTAATTTTCTTTCATCCACTCACTCTTCTTACGTTGTCTTTGCCGTCACTCTCTCCCCTCCATCGTTGTCATTGCCGCCACTTCTAACTCTTCTACTTACACCCTAGACCTCCACAGGCAACCATGAAAGCAAGTGCTTTGCTGTAGGGGTTTGTGTTGGTGGTTGCAAATGAAAGAAAAAATATGTGGTAGGAAGGGATGGCGGAGGAGGGAGGCGGCGCTGTGATGAAGGATGGTTGTGATGTTTAGAATTATGGTTTGAGTGGAATAAGAAAAGTGTATTATGCCATCTTTATTTTAGAATAAAATCATATTAAGAAAACATTTCATCAAATATGTGAACTCAAGGAAATTGGTGTTTACAAATAAAATTATCCAAAACTATGGCCAAACATATGGAAAAAAATTTATATACCAATAGGGTATCAAACACACCTATTAAAATTACACATATTAGTTTAGGATTACTATAATCGTTTTCACTATGTATATAAAAATAATTTTTTTTAAAAAAAACACTCAACTTTTTTTTCTCCCAAAATATACACATGATATTATTGATAAAAAATATGGAATAAGATTTGATTTACGGTGACGATGATAATGGGGATGGCAATGACGTTGACGAGTAAGATTGCATTGACGACGGCGACAATGATGACAATGATGACAATGATGTTGACGAATGAGGTGTAGCCACCGATGATTCGCCCGGTGAATTCCGGCACAATGGACATGTGGCATTCATCCTAAGCCATTCATCTATGCAATTAGCATGAAAGTAGTGATTGCATTCTGGTATGGTTCTCAAGGTTTCCTTGGGCTGGTACTCGGCCAAACAAATTGGGCAAGTGCCATCATTGGGCTTGGGAAGTCGCCGGCTTTCACCGAGCACAGTTGTTGGGTAGGACTCTATGGTGGGCCGATCGAGGCCCATTATGATTATCATAGGCTGTGGAGTCCAGTTAGAGAGTTGAGCTTCAATTTGGCGTTGCTGATTGTATTTCTTGATCCTGCTACAAGTGTAACATGAAAGCCCAATAAGGCAAACAAACCCAGGTATTCCAACTCCAATGATAATCCCATACTTAGCAGCCCTTGGTAGACCTGTAAGATAGTAGTAATTTTGATGTAAAACTATTGACAAGCATATATATATATAATAAAAAATAAAAATAAAAATGAACATTCGGGTTTTATTATTTCAAATTAAAACTCTAGTCAAAGTGACTTATAATTTTAAAGACAAAATAAACATAACAATTGTCTTGCTCTAGTTGAGTATTTAGCATAATATTTTTTGTTTAAAGATTACATTTTCTTATTATCTTTGTGCTAAATAAAGTTAGCAAGAATTTATGATTGTAAATTAAACCATCTCGTGGAGACCCCAAGGTTATAAGAGTGATAAATTATTCATTATTATGTGCAATATGTTGTACATGATATCTTAGTCATAAATTAATATAGTATTTACACTAATCAATAATTGAGATATTGTATGTAACATTTATATACACCGAGCCGAATAATCTTCACAGGAGATTAGAGGGATAGTGAAGGTAGGGATCATTTGGAAGCGTTGGTTAACACCTTCTTCTTTTTTAAAAATATTGTGAATCATAATACAAAGTGGGTGTTTAGAAAATTATTATTTTAGTAGGTTATTTTAGTTTTTGAGTATTTTAGACGCTGTTTGGGAAGAAGTTTTTTTGGTTTTTCTTTTTCACTAAAAGACAAATTGATTAAAAAACCAAAAAAATAAATCCAAACAAAATATCATATCAAACCTCATAATCATTTCACTTTTTCTTTCACAAACATCACATCCAATCACAAAAAAATCCAACTATCTTCCCAAACACAAAAAAAAATTTCTCCAATAATATCCTATAACTAAAAAACCTATAAAAAAAAACTCACTTTCCAAACACCCACTTAGTAGGTTAAAATTTTTGTATTTTGAAACATAGTTGGATTTTTTTTATAATTAGATATGATATTTATGGGAGAAAAAAGTAAAATGATTATAAATTTGATGTGACATTTTGTCTGATTAACTATTTTAATCTATTTTGTCATTTTATAAATTTTAACCCAAAAAATTAAAAAAAACCTTTCCCAAACACCCAAAACACCGAGTCAAATTAATTGTTTGTCATCCGAAACTTCCATTTGACTATAGGGCTATATGTACAGACTTTGACTCGTTAAAATACAGGAAGGATTGCATAATCATGAAAGCAATGTGACAAACACAATTTGAACATTTCCAAATTGGTTGTTAGATTGATATCGTGTTAATATAATAACTGGTAAAGGAGAAAGTGGTAATCATCATATTTGTGATTATAATTACTTCTTAACATGGTGAGGGGAATCAATGGGACTTGGATTAATCAGAGTTTTTGCACTTCGAGATTAATAGTTCGAATCTTATTACCTGCATGTAAATCTAATTTTTTGTGTAATTATTGAAAAAAATTTCTTCTTACTTTTAGAGTTTCTTTTTGTATGTTATATTAAAATTTTGTCATTATATATTGTCACGAAACAGGGAGCAATATCCTAGTTAAATTATAAACTTTTAATATTATCGTTTGGGAAAATTCTAAATATACATAAAATTAATATAAAAAATTTGACAAGAATAATGCGACAATGCTATTATTATAAATAAATCTATCTTTAATGGTGTTTTGTTTTGAAGTGAAAGCTCTACAATGAGCTACATAATTATGTATGAATTTTTTTTGTTTATGTGGGGACATAATTTTTGAATGACAACACGTGGCCGAGGTGACACCGAAGTGTCAGCCGAGGTGTCACGTATCTTGGTTATGATGTCGAGATGATCTCGGCTAGGCTGAGGTTATCTGCGAGGAAACCAGAATCCGGAATAAGTGGATAAGGAACAAAAGTCCTAGAATGAGAGAGGATTTCAGTTTGGGTAAAGATAAGACTCTTAGAGAGTTTATCCTAATCTTACTGGGAGTCCAAGATTAGCAGTAATTCTAAGTCCATTAGAGCTAGGCTCCTTTTAGAACTAGGATTGTGTTGGTTATAAAAAAGAGGCACCCTCATTGGTCTAAGGTATGCTTTGGATATTCTATCTAGTGAGTTAAGTACTTTTGCTATCTTTGAGAGATATTGAGTACTGACTTGATCGTCGGAGTGTCCCCAGGTGGACGAGCCACCACCGGAGACTCTTCTTTCTGTTGCAGGTCGTTCGGGCTTAATCTATTATGTCAGTGTTCTCCAGTTGAGTGCTTGACACACACAATTTGGCGCTATCTGTGGGAAAGAAAGAAGAATAGATGGCCAACGACGGACAGAAAAAAAAGATTGGGGATAACACTCCTACTAGGAGTAGGAGACCTATTGACCTTGACGTCGAAGAAGACAATTGCAATGAAGAGACTCATGATAAGAATCACGGAGGAAAGAATGTCGGCCGAGAGGGAGACGCCCCAAAGAAGGCAGACCAAGGCGAGTATTACAACGAGGGAGACCTCCAGGTATGGAAGGATAGATGCCTACAGAGGGACGACGAGATAAAGGGAATGGCGGACAAATTGGCGGACCTGCAAACGGTCGTCAATTTCCTGATACAGAACAACATCGTGCAGCCACTGTTCTCGCTACAAGATATGCCGATTCTAGTGGCCAAGAAAGATGCCCAGACAAGGGGGCAGAAGATAACTCCTACAACTCCTCAGCATGATAGGACCAAGGAACATTCTCACCGGCCTTCAAAGGAGGTCGGGCGAGAAGAATCAAGAAGGAGAGATTCATGGAGGACACATCGCACTAAGGAAGCTGACCCCAAAGACCATCGGCATGTTCGGGGGAAGGAACTCTATTTTGACATGACCAATGGAGGGAGGTCTAAAAGGACTCACAATGACACTGGAAGTAATGCACCAAAGAGGCTGAAATCCAGAAATAGCCGAGCTCTTGGACGAACCAAAGAGGATCTGGGAGATCACCTACAAAGGAAGCAACAAGATACCGAGATAACCTCCTCGGTCAAGCTGAGAATGCCGTTCTCAGAAGAATTAGACAAAGTTGAGGTCCTGAAGAGATTCAGTATGCCGAAGTTCTAGATATACGATGGGAAGTCGGACCCAAACTTTCACATCGGATTATTCCTGAACGCGATGGCATTATACTCTGGGAACGAGCCGTTACTCTGCAAAGTGTTCCCCTCATCCTTCGAAGAAATTACATCGGATTGGTTTCACAAGTTGCCGAAAGGAACTGTGAAAACCTGGGAAGGCCTGGCCGAGATGTTTATGGCCAGGTTCGTGACAAACAAGCTACAACCATTGAGGGTGGACGCCCTAATGGCCCTGAAGATCGGTGGGGATGAAAGCCTTAGGGCCTATGCCAAAAGGTATTATGAGGTATTTAGCCGAATTCCAAGATGTAACCAAGAGGTGGCGGTCGTGTCGTTTAAAAACGGCTTGAAGGATGACTGCCTGTTTCGAAAATCACTGGCAAAGACATTACCGAAAATCATGGAGGAACTGATGCCCAGGATAGAAAAGAATGCCAGAGCTGAGGAAGACATGCTAGGGACAAAGACATCCAAACAAGAGAAAAGAAACGGTTCGCGAAGTGAAGCCGAGGTAACAACGGATTCAACAAGCAAGAAACAGGAGTAGAGGAGGTCAGAGGGGATCAAGTGCGGGCAAGGAATTGCTCCATGGAAGCAAAGAAGTCTACCTGCGACATACAAGAACCAGAAAAAAACAAAGATTGAGGACATGGAAGTCCTGGAAGACGTCAACAAAAAGCCAGCCGAGAAGAGTGAGGAAGCCCTGAAGAAAATCCATGTCTAGCAAAGAGATGAAGAACGTTTCTTCCTTCTCGGCTTGGGCTTGGCCGAAGAAGAGCTGCCCAATGTACTCTGGGCGTATCAGACTACGCCGAAAAGATCAACTAGGGAGTCCCCATTTGCCATGGCTTATGGCACAAAAGTTGTCATTCCACTGGAGGTTGGCATCCTCGGGATTAGAACCCGAGATTATATTTAACACTTGTTGAAACTTGAGAAAAGTTTACAAGGTGAAGTTAAATCCAGATGATGTTTAACACTCGTTGAAACTTGAGAAAAGTTTATAAGTTGAAGTTAAACCGAGATTATGTTTAACACTTGTTGAAATTTGAAAAAAGTTTACAAGTTGAAGTTAAACCGAGATGGTGTTTAACACTTGTTGAAACTTGAGAAAAGTTTACAAGTTGAAGTTAAACCGAGATTATGTTTAATACTTGTTGAAACTTGAGAAAAGTTTACAAGTTACAGTTAAACCGAGATTATGTCTAACACTTGTTAAAACTTGAGAAAAGTTTACAAGTTGAGGTTAACCGGGGTCATGATTAATTGAAGGAATGATATAGGTTCTATCACCTCAGGATGCCGAGGTAATAGAACCTAGGGGGCAGTTGTGGGGACATAATTTTTGAACGACAACATGTGGCCGAGGTGACACCGAAGTGTCAGCTGAGGTGACACCGAAGTGTCAGCCGAGGTGTAACGTGTCCTGGTCATGATGCCGAGATGATCTCGGCTAGGCCGAGGTTATCTACCAGTAAACCGGAATCCGGGATAAGTGGATGAGGGACAAGAGTCCTAGAATGAGAGAGGACTTCAGTTTTAAAGATAAGACTCTTAGAGAGTTTATCCTAATCTTATTGGGAGTCCAAGATTAGCAGTAATCCTAAGTCCATTAGAGTTAGGCTCCTATTGGGACTAGGATTGTGTTGGCTATAAAAGAGAGGCACCCTCATGGGTCTAAGGTATGCTTTGGATATTCTATCTAGTGAGTTAAGCACTTTTGCTATCTTTGAGAGATATTGAGTATTGACTTGATCGTCGGAGTGCCCCCGGGTGGACGAGCCACCGCTGGAGACTCTTCTTTCTATTGCAGGTCGTTCGGGCTTAATCTATTCTGCCAGTGTTCTCCAGCTGAGTACTTAATTAATAGTGTGGTCGAAAATTGACACACACAGTTTATATAGCATTACTCTTTTATTTTTTTTAAAAAAAATACGTGTAAAAAAGTAGAAAGAATAATTTGACAACTTATAAAGAGAGTATCATCGCTTTGCATCCAAACATAAACACGAAAAAAAAGAAAGAAAATAAAAGTCTAAAAAGACTATTATTAATTTTATTAAGAAAAAGATAAGCTAGGTGCCATTACCCCCACCAAAATAAATAAATAAAAATGAAATGAGAGCAAATAAATAAACTTTTTTTTTTTTTTTTTGAACGAGGAATTCAAGGTTGAATTTTCTACCTGATGCTGTCACTATCCTATGTCTCCTCTTTGAGTTGAATGTCTAAAACTTGTTTGTCTTTGTGTTGTTGTTGAGATCAGACCACAGATTTAGACCACTACTCCCTTTCATTCACCGCCTTCCCTAAGCTGACTTCTTTTTCTTTTTTTCTCTTTTTTGAAAGAAAATATGTCAAATTTTTTTTATACATAAGTCACTCAAAATAATGTGATAATTACATTTTTGTACAATTATTGAAATGGAATGATATGAAGAGATCACATTATTTTGTATAAATTTTATGTTTAAATTTTCTAATTATATAATATTATTTTTTCTTTTTAATTTTTAAAACTGAGGTACAATTGTGCAAAACATAACACAATAATATTACTAATTAAGACTAATTTAGGTGGTCAGAACCTTTTCACTTGGTTGCCTATAAAAGAAAGGACAACACTATGAATGTTATTATTGTAATTTCCATCCACAATAAGTTAAGCCAAAAAAAGAAAAAAGTCTTGCATCCAACTAAAAGTATAGTTTGTTGTATGCCATCATATGTGATCATTTACCTCGAAATTTTTTTATATATAGCATGAAAGCAGAGTTTTCAACTACCCCCCCAAAAAAAAAAAAAATCTTCAATGGTGCAGAGTTTGTGTTTTAAAATTATGTGTCATAATTGTTGTTATTTAAGTAATTATTATTATTATTAAAAAAAATTATATTATTCTATATAAAATTTATATTTATACAACATAACATTTTTTTTTTTTTTATAGAAGATGTGGTTTTATACTTTTTCTTTTTTGGGTGGCTGACAAAAATTTATAATTCAATAAATTCAGACTTGGATTCTTTACCATTTTTATAAAAATAGTTTTCCAAAAAAGGAAATTAGGGGGATTAGGGGGAGGAAAATTAGGAGGATTTTTCATTTTCCTTTTTATAATTTAATGGTTTAAGTTTAAAATCAAAATAATATCTTTTTATTTTAAATTACATATTTTAAAAATAATGTTCAAATACCACAACAATACTATTACATAGAAAAAGAATTATAGAGGATAATTAAGCAACACTTATTTTGTTTTTGACAGAAATCATTTACATTTTTTTCCCCTACAAAACGTTTACTTGAAACTAATATTCTATTAGTAATTACAAACATAATCTATATTTATAAAAAATAAAAACAAAAAATGTATAAAATAATATATCTCAAGTATAGGTCAAAATGTCTATTACTATAGTTCATAACTAAAAAAAATGCCATTATTATATTATGTTGTATGATTTTTTTTTTTTAATTTATAAAACAAATGACATTTGATAAGATTTTAATGAAAAAAATGAGAAAATATTTTCCTTACAAACAAACAAACAAGCTGTAAATGGAAAATTAAACACTCACCACTTTCAGAAACAATTGAGCATCCGATTTCCACACCGGAATCCGACATGAGCCCACAACTCCCTCCGGCAGCTTCACAAGGCCAACACATCGGAGACGTCCACGTCAGCAAAAGATCCCCACTCGGGTTCACCGAATCCCTATACACCGCCGCAAATTCAGCTACCGACGCCGACACCGACGTCATATTCAGGCACGACGCCGGCACATCCTGGCCGGAAAACGAGTCCGTATCGATAACCATGACCGTGTAATTCGGGTTCTTACTCAGGCAAAACACCGGTTCGAACCGGTGCATCGTGTAGTCGGACCAGTTGTGAGCCGAACAGTTGAGAAACGTGTAGTTTTTGAGGAAAGCAGGTTTGAACGGTGAATGAGAGAGAGAGGTTTTGAACCCGGTTCGGGAGACAGAAGTTGGGGTCGTTGATGGAGATCCATTGCTGGAGGTAGTCGATGTGGGTGACTGTGAATTCGCCGGAGTGTGGGAGGGTGAGGACTGTTTGGGTCTGGTTGTTGCAGGAGAGGTCGAAACCCGGGTAGCCGCAGCGGTCGGGTTGGCCGGTCTTGAGGCGGAAGGGGAATCGGATGACGGGTTCGGAGGCGGCGCAGGAGGTGGGTTCGCAGATGTCGACGGATGAAGCTTTGTAGGTGAAGATGGTGAGGGAGGAGAAGAAGAAGAAAAGGAAGAGTGTTGAGGTTTCCATTGGTTGTGAAAGGTTTTTTTTTCTTCACGTTACATTTCATTTTAGTAGGTTGATTTTATTTGATAAAATATTATATTAAGTAATTTAAAAATGTTTATTTATTATATAATATCTTAACACCATTTTCATAAATAATTTATTAGTTAAATTGATATAACAGTTTTCATAAAATTATATATTTTTTTTATTTTTCGTATTTTAATATTTTTAATAAATTTTATAAATATTTTAAACATTTTAAAATTTTTTTTAGACATATCTAATATAAATACACTTAAAAAATATAATATTTGTGATTTTTTTTAAATACACTAAATACCAAAATATATATAAAAAAATACAAAAATTCTATACATTTTCCGTATTTTTGTTTATCTATTTTTAAAAATACTTTTTCACAGATATTTTTTCATTTAGATACATCTAAATAAGCTGCATTTAAAAAAGTAAAAAAAAAATTAATTAACATTTTAAAAATATTCACTAAAAATAAAAAATTCAAAAAATAAAAAAACTCAAATTTTAAAAACTGAATTTAAAAAATTAAAACCAAACATGGGTATGTTTGGTTTGAGTTTGGGAGATGAGTTTGAGAGATAAAAAGTACGAAAAGTTGTTTGGTTTAGTTTTTTTAGAAAGATGTTTTGGAAAATTATTTTGAGAGAGAGTTTTGGAAAAGTGATTGATTTGATGTGTATGAGAGAGAAATTTGTTTGGAAAACTTGTTTGATTTACAAGTTTTGGGAAATTTTTTTGAAAAAATTTGTTTGGTTTGAGTTTTTCTGAAAACTCATTTGTAAAGAAATTTTTTCAAAAATTTTTGAGAAATTCAAACCAAACGATTCTACATCAAAATTATTAATTTATGATATTATTTATAAAATTTTATCAATATTAGTGTAATTTACCATAATTTAAAATAACAATATGCAAAAGCACGTATTGATATTGACAATGGTAAAAAAGTACCAGAAGAATTGAGTGATACTTATAGAGAATTGCGTGTCGCGATAAATAAATAAATAATTTTTAAAATATAATTCAATATCAGTAATATATCAATATGATAAAAACTCAATCCACATTGAAGAAGGAAATTGTTTAAGAGTTTTAAAACAGGGAGCTTTAATATCTTCAAATACACTGTAGTTTTAATTGATTTGATATTTTATTATTTATTTATTTCTTGTGCGGTCAACTCTTAGTGCTCTTATTTTAATGGTATGTATCACCACTGATTGAAGAAATTGCAGATCAATGGGATATTACAAAAATAATTGTATTATAGATGAAATCTTTTTTTTGTACAGTTTTGACGCACAAATAATGACTTGCACTATGCATAGGAACGATTTACACCATGCATTCAAAACATTTGGAAAAATTACACAATAATCCTGGAGTACCATGTGATTAGGGGTGTGCGCGGTGCGAATCGATACGGTTTGAGAGAAAAATAGAAATCGTATGACGGGTGATAGATTGATAAAAGTGTTACTAAAATTTGCCATTTTCCTTATAAAAAAACAACAGTTCGGTTGACAAATAATGGCGGATTTGCCTTGGCGGTTTATAAAAAATATAATTCAAATTACAAAACTTAAATCAAAGAGTAAAAAAAAGACGAGAGATACCGTGATGTTAAGCATCTTGCGAAGCTTTCTTCTGATGCAGCAAGTGTAGCAACAACATGACAATATCAACGACTATGCCATCAGTTCATTACAAGCATTTGTGGAAGCTACAATAATCAAATACAATATATTAAATTAATATCATTCAGGGTTTACAATATATTGAAAATGTTTACTGTTGAAAAGTATTTAGATTGAAAAGTAAGCTGATGCAAGTTTGCAATATGGCCAGAAAAAAAAAAAAAAAAAGATTGAAAAGTGAATTGGAATCCAATTTTATTTTGGATTATTGACATCTTGAATTCCTCTCGAGCAGTAATGTAATACTATATTCTAAGGTATAGAACAACAAGCAAACTTAAGTAAAAAAGAATTTTTAGAATCTTATAAAACATGATTTAATAGCGGTGCGGGTCGGTGCGGTTTGGAAGAAAAATAGAAACCGGCGGATTGATAAAAGTGTCACTAGAATTTGCCATTTTTCTTACCAAAAATCAGTGGTTCGATTGGCAAATAATAACGAATTTACCTTGGCGGTGCGGTTCGGTGCGATTTTGGCGGTATTATGCACACCTACATGTGGTTTTTTACTTTATAATAATTTTTTTAACTTTTTGATTAAAAACTCACATTTTCAAAAAAGTAATATTCAAATATTTCGTTAGGGAGTATTTGATAGTATAATTCTTAAATTGAATCTATTAAGTGATAATCAATTAAATTTGTTTCATAATCACAATTAATATCACTTAAAATTTTAAATGCCTCTTAAAATGTATGTTAAATTTTTTTTAAAAATTAAATCATATGAAACTTACTTAATTCTAATTGAATTTATAAATATTAGATATAAGTATCAGTATACACTATTATAAACTCACTACCACCACCACCATCATGCCACCGCCGCCACCACCACGACAATCACTATCGCTACCACCACCATCATCGCTATCATTACCACTGCCATCACAATATAAAAATTAAAATATATAATTTGAAAATAATAAATTTCAAATTTTTATACATATCAAACAATTTATTTTTAGTTAAACACTTAAATTTTTATCAAACAATTTTTTAATTTAATAAATTCAGCATTTAGTTTTCAATAATTTTCAATTTTCAACTTTATCAATTAGCACCTTAAGCCTCATTTGAGAACTGTATTTTAGTCAAAAAGCCAAAATATCACTATAAGTTATCACATCATTCTTTTAGCTTTTTTATACATCTTTTCGTAAAAAATAAAAAAATTTACTAAAATAACATATTCGCAAACGAGACCTTAGTCTCATTCTACTAGTAGTTTTTAGCTAACAATGGGTAATTACATAGTGAAATGTGTTAAAAAAAAATAAAAATTAAACCCATTTATGCTAGTTGAAAATTGGGTTTAAATCCAATTATGAAAATGATTTGTAAACAAAAAAAAAAATTATACAAAAAACACATTAAGAATGATAAAATTTTTGTATCATTAATCACCTTGTTAAGGTTGCATTTGCATCAGTTAAATAAATACTTAATTACAGAGGGCATTTAATAAATAGACATTTCAACCTATAGTATTCATGACTAATGTAATAATTGCATATATAAGAGGGGGGGGGGGGGTTTAATCATCTTTCTGTGGTAATTTTTAAAAATAATTACACATCAATGATAAATTTCATAATTTTAATTATTAATCTTTATAATCTTTATTATTTTTTATTATGAAATCCACTTTTAAGTTATTTCCCCGGAAAAAATGATAATGTAACAATTCGATCCAAACATGTCCTTAACATGTTTTATGGAAAGATCTCATTCCATGGGTTGCAATTGAGGCAGGTTTTGCTAGTCAATCAATCATAAATTCAATAGTAAAAAATAAACAACTTAGTCAATTAGCATTTCGTGTTATAATATATCAAGAAATAGCAACATGTACCAAAACAATGGACAATTTAAACTTAAAATAGTAAATCTCCATCACCAATAATTTTTTTTTAAAGATTCAAAGGTATGCCTCTTTGATCTTCGAAGTAACCACTACAATTATAATAATAGTATTTGGATGATTATGTAGTTATATTATGACGCTATGTGATACTGCTTATATAATGCTACAATTAGTTAATTAATGAATTTTTTTACAAGTAAGATATGCTACATCGCATTTGTTAGATATTTATGAGATAAACAATAGCTCACTTAATGTGTATTGTGGACTAATTTATCATCGGTTGAAAGTATTAAATAGACAACGTCATATAGTATTCAAAGAGTATTTAATAATATTTTTATAATATTGGGTTTAAAATAAAAGTATCGGAAATGATCATGTCATTTTATAAGAGAATTTTGTGTATAAATTTTATTTACTTCTATATTAGAATGCCCTAAAATAAAATATTTATCAAATAAAAAAAAAATCGCTAAATACAAAAAGCAACAATATTTTTCTTGTAATTTATGGTCGATTTTTTTGTTTTATTTTTTAGGATGTCTAGTATAGTAAAATTTTAAAGAAAAAAAAAAAAGAGACAAGATATGTAGAAAAGTCGCTAAAAAAAATTCCCATTCATATAATTTGGCAAGTGGTAATTTTAGCCAAAAAGTCAATCAGTCATTAAAAAAATCAAAAAGTCAACAATCTATACCAAAAAATCAAAGATTCTATTTTCTCTCTACTTTTTGTACATCTTTTCTTAAAAAATTAAAAAATAATCTCAAACATATTAGTTTTTTTACATTATATTTTATCTTAAAAATTAAAAAGTTACTAAAAAAATCTATTCCTAAACGAGGCGGCTTGTGCAAAGTATATATATGTGTTTATTCTTTGGGCCTGGAATGGTTTTGTCATATGGGTTATTTCATGGGCTTTTAAGCCTGATTGGTTTTTTAGCCACTAACATTATAAAAGCATTCAAGTTTTGTCAGTAATGTTTTTAATTTTTAATCTTTAAAGTTTACGCAATGGCCTCTAATTAAAAACAAAAATGAGGCAGTTTGTGCAAAGTATACACTTGTGTTTATTCTTTGGGCCTGGAATGGTTTTGTCATATGGGTTATTTCATGGGCTTTCAAGCCTGATCGGTTTTTTTAGCCACAGATAGTATAAAGCATTCAAGTTTTGTCACAAATGTTTTTAATTTTTAATCTTTAAGTTTTAAACAATGGCATCTAATTAAAAACAAAAATAACCCATATATTAGATGTTATGGATAATATTTTCAATGGTTCTTAATTTTTAATTTTACATTTATTTTTATAACATATGCAATTGGTTACCTTGCTATGTTATTATTAATTTATACGTTGATATTTCTCATTATATTTATTTATATTCTTTCTTATGTATATTTTATGATATGTTTGTAGTAATATTTCGTATATTCTCAAATATTAAATGTTCAATTTAATATTAATCCTTTTATATAAAGGTGACCTTATTTATACTTTCTTTTTATTAAAAGCATTTTATCTTTTTGCCCTTTTTAGAAATGTTGCAAATTTTTAGTTTTTTACACTTTTACTAATTGCATTGATTACACATTCATCCTCAATCCTTTATACTTTTGATTCTCTCTCTTTAAAAAACAATTTTGACATGTATGTAAAATTAGATAACAAGCACAAAAGTATAAAAATAATTTCAATAAAAATAAGAGTGCAAAAAATAATACTCTCCTATAAACTGTTATATTAGATTAAACTAACTATATCAATTTATATAATAAAATAGATTAGTAGAGTTAAGATTTAATAAAATTGATTATCATAAAAACTGTCGTATGTACATTATTAAAGATTAAGATTAAATAAACAAATAATTAGCATTGTTTTATGAATAACAAAGTGTATTTTGGTAGATATATAAATAATAAAATGTTTAATTTTTATATCTATATTATGGCCCTATTGGTAAGAAATTTGTGAAAAAACGCTATAATTGCATAATTAATAAATTTTTATTTATAACTACGAACATAAAATTTGATTTAAATTTATTTTTTTGCCTCAACTCAAAAAAAAAAAAAAATTTTTTTAATTTATAAAATATAAAAATATATTTTTTTAAATTTTAAAAACAAAAAAAAAAATAAAAATAAAAAAAAAATAAAAAAAAAAAAAAAAAAAACTATATACAACTCCAATCTATTGGCAAAAAAAATGTGCATAGATTGAGGGCAAAGAACTCTAAAAAAAAGTGAAAAAATTAGGAGGGAAGGGATTACATTTTTTTTGATTTCATCGAAAAAGGAGACAACTTGGCCTTCTATTATGGCGGGAAAATGTCCACGGAGTCCCTAGTCTCATATAAAACCCTAATTCGTCTTCAAGACCCACATAATCTCAACCCTCCTCACTCCTCTCTGCGATCACCTTCTCTATCGTTTTCACCGATCAATTGGTGCCCTAACATGTCTCGAAACGCCATGTTCGACCTCTTTTCTCGAAGAATATAGTTTTTTTTGGCTCTGTACAACAGTCCTCATCAGTTGTTTCGGGTTTGTTCAATCGAATTTGGGGCTTTCACTGCGAAAATTTGTTTTTTGATCTCATTTGGACAAAAATGGCTGATGTGTTTGAAGAGGAAGCTGAAGCTGAGCCCACGGTTTCAATCCACGAGTACCTCAAGGATGTTGAGGATCAGGAATTGGTAACCTCTCTGCCTTGTTTGAAATCCTAGTTTTTTTTTGGGTTCGGTTGCATACAAATGTTTTGATGTTTTATATTATTTCGTTACTGTGTGTTCGTTTGCTGAGAAAATGGAGGAAAGATAAGTAAATTGAATTCTGGAATGGGGGATTTTGGGGTTTTTAGGCTGTATTTGGTTGTGGGATTTGGAAAGAGAAAGGAAAAAGATAGGTGAAATATGAATAAAATATATTTACATTTTACTTAGTTTCACGCACCTTTTTCCTTTTCCGTTCTCTTTCTAAATCACTCATCAAATCCCTCAACCAAACACAGCCTTAGGTGCTGAGGAAACCGAGGACTTACTTCTCAGCTTTTTGTTGGATTGGATTAGTTAATTGGAACCCATAATACTCACAGTTTAATTAGATTTTATGTCAATCAAATGGTGCTATTGGTTCTGGCCCAATAATTTTTTTTATTATAAGTTAGTGTTTGTTGGGCAGAGGATTGCTGAATGTTTAAAGGTCACTTGGTTTACTATGGTTTGCAACAGCTTCTAATGCTTAATGCACTATGAAACAAGCTAGTTTGTTCAATTGTATATGGATGATCAAATACTTAATGGCTCTGTTTCTGGTTAGTTTGTTCAATTGTACGAGAATCCTAAGGTCCTATTAATGTGTTGTCAGCTCAAGTTAACAAATCTTATCCCAATTACATGGACCCATTTGGCTTTATCTCTACTCAGTCAAGTTCATGGCAATGATGTCCTTTCTTAGTATGTTAAACCATGCTCTCCTTGGCCTTCCTCTGTTATCTATTTTTGCCCTCAATGTGAATCAAATTACTCCTTGCTGGAGTGTGTGTTCGTTTATGTTGATCTCGAAATGTAAATTATGAATATGGGGAAGAAAATAAAGTTTTGGGATTGAAAGCAAGTTCTAAGAATATGCAATATTTCTTAAGAGAGTACTTGAAAATTATGATTTTTTGAAGAAGGGATTGCTTACTCAGGTATATGTGATTATGCACCTCCAGTGATGTGGCAGCCTCTTATTCTTTTATTTCTATTTATTTTTGGTTTACTTGTGTATTGTGTTTGTTTTCTGTTGCTAGAAGATTGGAAGTTATTTTGCACAATGGACACTCAGCTCAGAACATCGTTTATAATCCCATACGATTCCAAAGATCACTTTCAATATTAATTTGCTTACTATCCAATTGAAGAGTGAGTGTATGATATCATATAGTTTTTAGTTTTGAGATGTAAGTTAACAACCTGGTTTTCAGTCTGGTGGTAGGCAGTCTATTTTTTGGGATTTTTTCAAAACTGGTTGAAGTAATCCTTTTTGCAATATTAGAAATGTATTTACTCCTAGTCATCTGCATTTGACCGAGCTTGATGGATTTAAAAAAAGACCACCTATGGTCCCCATAGTTTCCATTTTCCATCTTGTGCTCTTTAATATGGTATTTCTTTTAGTCAAGCTAGTTGAAAACCCACAGTTTGAGTCCATCAGAGGCCAGCCCCTGCACAAATCTTCTCTGCCTACTCTAGCTGTTGCGCTTTCAGAGCTTAAAGCTGAAGAGATTTGTATGTGAGTCTTGGCAGAGGTTGATAAAAAGTAACATTGAAGGAATTATATCATTATCTTTTTAAAACTGTTATGCATTCATGTAAGTGAGAAATTTTTATCTAAAATGAAATGAAGGTCATTGTTATAACTTGTATTATATAATAGCTTGTGTTTATATCTATTTGTATACATGCACAATAGCATGATTATTATCATCATCCATTAAAAATTAGGACTTATGGAATTACCACTATAATTAAACAAGTTACTATGAATTGCAAGAGCGTAAACAAAAAAATAGAAGATTTATATGACATTTACATTAGCCAACAACTCAATTATTATTATATTTTTTGAATAATCGAGAATTGATCCTAGGCCCACCCACCCCAGGAGCACAAACTTGGGATATGTGTGTGTGATCACCCACTAGCCTCACATATCGGACAAAATAGGACATCATAACTTGAACCTAAGACCTCATGGATAGAACTTGTACAACTCACCAGTCGAATACCCTGATGGGTTACAACTCAATTGTTATCAATTATTGTTAAGGGAAAATATAAAAATGAAAGGCTGAAAACATACATACATGGAAATCAATATCTTTTTATATAGTATAAACTACTTATCTAGTACAAAAATGGAAAGAAATATTCCTATAAATGACTATTAAAGACATAATAAAATTAAAAAATGTGATAAACAACATAAAATTTACTAGCATATAAGTTAAAGGCCAAAATCGAATTTAATTCATATAAGATATAAGTTGGATTATTGCTAATCAAGAAAAGAAGGTATAATTGGGATTATATGGGTAAGTTGCGTAGAGAAGATTATGAAATAACACATAAATAAGTAAGAGCTTATATCGTGAACATTTATGAAATAGTTAAAAAGATATGAAGACAATTGAAATTCGCCTTGGACATAATTGATTTTCAATTTGAGGTAAAATCATAGAATTAGTTAAAAATATTAATAGAATATAATATCTAGTATTAATTAGGAATCATGGATATGAGGTGTGTTCATTTTTGACACGTGTTGAACATCAAAATTCTTGAATCTTGACACAATTGTTGATGTGTGTTAGATATGTGTCAAATGAGTCCACATGATTCCTTTTCTTTTTCTAGTTTTCTTAAAATCAAACACACTTTGGCACATAGGTATGTTACATATCAAGGGTCTTGGACTCTTCGCGCAAGTTTGAAGGAAATGAAACTAGGGGTAAATGGTTAAAATTAAAAGAAGTCATGTCTGTGAATCCCTAATTTAGGATTTTTTAATTTGGAATCTCTGTGCATTGGCTTTTATAACTCCCCTTTATTTTTTGAATACTTTGGGTCATCTTAAAATAGGTGTTAATCATTTTTATGCTTGCATCTTTTCCAAAGTAGACATGGAAAATAAATTATTTGTTATTTTTTTCATATAAAAATATGAATTTATTTGTCACTCAAGGTATGAATAATTTATTATTCTATTCATATATGGATATAAATAGAATAATAGATATCTATTTGGTTTCTGCGTGCTTAACATGTTTGTGTCTTCATTCTTTTAAAATTAGTGTGTCAACATGTTTTTATTGTTTTGTACTTGAACCTGCGTCCTGTGTCTGTATGCGTGCTTAGTAGACTATAAACGAATCAAATGATATAGCACAAAGTTGGTGTTTTAGTCGAAATGGCAATGCTTTGGTCATTGATAATTAATGGAGGACAAAATTGGAGATTGGACATAATAAGAATTATCAGATTACTTGGAGGATAAAATTGGAATAAGAAATATAACGGCTGTAATTCATTATTATGATTTGTTAATTTAAAAGAATAGGTAATTAAACTTTTGTTTTGTTATTAATTATGTTGTACTATCATGGGCAAAGGTGTGAATAAAATGTAAACAGATACAAATTTTTAATGAGAAAACCATCAAGTATATTAGACATATGTGCCATTTTGACTGAGAATGTAGATGGGATGTCAAAATAAAACTTAAAACGTCAGAACTAAATTTAATTTGTGTTGATGTTTGAATTTTAGTAAGTGTGGGGTTTCATTTGTGGTTCACTTAGTAATGAATACCAGCAGAAAAATGAGGCATAGAGAAATATATTTTTTCTTTTTAGATAAACTTTGAAGGTTGTTTTATTTATTTATTTATTTTTCTTTCCCGTGTAATAAACAATCAAAAGTAGACAGCTAATGAGAAAAAAAATTTGTTTGCCAAATTTTCCTGGCACTTTTTTATCTCTCTGTACAACTCTATCTCATTTCCAGACCAAAATGTTTTTTTTTTTGTTTTTTATTATCTTTAGCTTTCTGTGTTATATAATGTTTTTTCCTTTGATGTTGCGTTCTTTTCTATGCCAATGCATAGGAAGCGGATTTGGTTTTGGGTGGCGATGAGGGCAAAGAGTGCACCTATACCAAAGGTTATATGAAGAGGCAGGCGATTTTCTCGTGCTTGACCTGCACTCCTGATGGGAATGCCGGGGTTTGCACAGCATGTAGCTTGTCTTGCCATGATGGCCATGAGGTATTCTCAGTATAATCTTTCTGTGATACATGTCTCATTAACTTATGGGTGTAGATTTGTGAACACATGTCAGTGTTATCTATAGGTAGTGCTCATAGCGCTATATTTGCCAAGCATTACAATTTATCAAATGCATTTATAAGAGAGTTTCTTCAGTAAAATTAAATATTAACTTATTATGAGGCCATGAAAGTATCTACAACGTCAATTTATCCAAGTTTAAAAATTTTAATGTTACTGCATCTATGGTTCATTTTGTTCTTTTTTGTTTGTTTGTTTTGTTTTGTTTTGTTCTGTTTTTTGTTTTTGTTTTGTGGTTTTAATTTCCAGTTGTGTTGTCGTGTTATATGGTAATCACACATGAGATTTGGCATGCATTAACTACCCTTTGGGAAGAGAGAAGGGAGGAGGGGAGTGGGTGGGGTCATGTGAATATTTGTCCAAGGATCCTTGCTTATTCAAAACAAACCGTTTGGATATAATGAGTCTCATTAGCCATGGTTACTGACATCTAGCTTTAATCTCCATGATAGTCCTCCTTATAGAGTTTGGTTTTCATACTTTGAACTTAACTGATTTTTCTTTTATGTTAATGACTTGAATTTCTACCTTACATATTACTTCAAATTTAAATGAAATACTGCCCATTATATCTGTGACAGTGTGGTTACTTCATAATACAGTACTAGTATTGGCTTAATCGCTTATATTCTGTTTGTCATTTTATTAATGGAGAGGACCTGTAATGATGTGCATTCATATCTCTGCATCACTGCTTGCATTTGATGTGCATTCGTATCACTGCATCACTGCTCGTATCTCTGCTTGAATCTGTTTTTTCGTTTTCTTTGTCAAATCAGATTTTTTATTAAATAAGCAATCTTGTCATTCCTACCTTGTGTTGTATAATCTTGGATCTTGTCATATTATTTTTTGCTTGCATTTGATGGTAGTTACTTTTTGCTATTTGGAGTAGATTGTGGAATTGTGGACCAAGAGAAACTTTAGGTGTGATTGTGGAAACTCAAAGTTCGGGGAGTTCTTTTGCAAGCTTTTCCCAAACAAAGATATCGAAAATGTGGAGAATTCATATAATCATAACTTCAAAGGTTCATATTGCACCTGCGGTCGCCCCTATCCTGATCCAGAAGCTGAGGAACAGGTAGAGATGATTCAGTGCTGTATTTGTGAGGACTGGTTTCATGAGGAACATATTGGGCTTGAATCTTCTGATGAGGTTGGTAGTATATCTCTTTCACATGCATGTCTTTCAATCCTTTTCTGTAAGGCTGCCTTCTAGTTTAATTTTGTTTATATCTTATATCTGTACAAGTCATTCCAATGATTACATGCCCAGCGGTAAAAGGTGTGAAGTTTTATAGGGGAGAATTATCCATGGTGCCATATTAGATAACTGGCATAAGAGGAAAAGTTGTTAGTTGGGTGATAAATTTCATATTAGTCCCTATAAAATCTATCAAAACCTATCACTGAGTAGATTTTAATTAGTGAAGGGAATGTGTTATACATGTGTTGTAAGGTTGTAGATTTTATTTTATTGTAATTAAACAGGAGGCACTTTTTTCCATACCTTTTTTCTTGGTATCCATATAATTTTGTGTTTCCATATTGTATTTAAGTTATTGCGAAGTTTGATCATTGTAATATATATGTAATGCGGTTATACACTGTTTCGAAGTTTATTCATTCATCCCTTGATATTTTAAAAAAAAACATAAAAAATCCAAATTTTAAGGAGGACTTAAATCCTGCATCTTCTTGATAATAGCTGATGTAAAATTCAATTTATGAGCCTTGTTCTAAACCTCTATATTTCATGCCTCTTTTTCATGGACTGTATCTTTGTTTGAGGTTTGCCCGTCATACACCTATTAAAAGGTCCTATTGAGTGTCAATCTGGTTATCAGCTTTTCCTTCCACAGTTTTATAACTTTTGGGACCTGGTCTGGTTATACTGCTCTATAGGCTATGTTATAGGCAGGGTATCATATATAATTGTTTTTGTACAAGTCCTCTTTTTTTTCGCTACACTTGTTTTTGTATAGCTCATGTTCATATTATTATCTACTCAGACCAGCAGTCTTGTCACAACAACGTGGGGTGTTTTCCAATATTTACACTTTTATCTAGATTTAAATCTAAATATTTAAGTTTTTTGCCAAAATGGTAGTTTCCTTTTGCCCCACAGTATGTATTAATTTTCACTGGAGTTATCTTCTGACCTTTAATTTGTTTTGCTATTTTTACAGATTCCAAGAGATGAGGAAGGGGAGCCTTTATATGAGGATTTTATTTGCCAGGTCTGCTCAGCAGTTTGTTCTTTCTTGACCCTTTATCCTCAAACCATTTGGGCGGCAATAAGGCAACATGAGACCACTAAGGCTACCCCTACAAATGCTACCAAAGATAAAGGTGTGCTGGAAGATGCACCTACACCTTGTGGGTCCTCTGAGAAGCTTGATAATAGAATTTCTTCTTCAGAATCTCCCAAAGTAAATTGTCCCGTGACTGTGGCTAGTTCTGAAACAGTGTCTGTTGGGAAGGATTTGCTTGTCGGTGAAAACTCTGACAAAAATACAGATTCAAATCAATGCATTCAGGGTGCTGGTCCAAGCGCTCAATGTGTTGTTAGAGTTGATCTGGTTGTATCTCCACCTCTTGTAGAGAAGAGTAAACCAATGTTTCTTTCTAAAAACTGGAGAGATGTTCTCTGCAGATGCGAAAAATGTGGAAACTTCTATACCCAAAAGGGGATTGGTTTCTTGCTCGACAAGGAGGACTCTATCGCGGAATATGAAAAAATGGCAAAGGAGAAGAGGGATGAGAAGCTGCAGCAACAGGAGGGTGTTGAGTTAAATTTTCTCAATAAACTTGGTCATGTGGAGAAAATGGAGATCCTGAATGGCATTGCTGACATGAAGAATGAGATTCATTCTTTCCTGGTATGCCCTTGGTTTCAGATTGTAAAGCTGAAGTTGTAAGAGTTAGAATTTTCTTTCAATTCCTTTGTATTTTCTGACAAGTGTATTGAGCCGATATGTGCATGATATTGACAGGAGTCCTTTGACTCATCAAAGCCGATCACGTCAGAAGATGTCCACCAAGTTTTTGAGAATCTTGCCAAGAAGCGCCGACGAATGCCTTAAGTTATCTCTGGATCTTTCTTGCAGTTCTCGTTGTATTTATCGATCTTGCGTATCCTTTGTTACCTTAGAAGCTGGTCCAGCCAGGTTCAGAAACATCATGAAGCATGCATATTTACTGTTTTAAGTCTGAGGACTCAAACTGCCAACTTGTGGACTTGTGTAAGTATTAACATCAAGAATCTTATTAGGCTTTTGTGCTATTTAACTGCAGGTTTTGCAAATTTTCTGAAGGCCTATGGAGCCGAAGGATTGAATTTTAACTGTTGCTATTAAATTTTATTTTCCCTAGGATTTGTTTATGTTCTTCACATCATTTCCATGGGAAATTTTGGATGTGTGATTGCGCTCACCAAAATTTTCATGTCCTTGTTGCTTAGACTAACTGGTTGGATGGGTTATGCTGAAACCCTGACAGTGCTCTAGGGGAAGTAGTGTGTGATGGTTTGGGTGAGGTTGATTGTTTCATGCTAGGACTAGGGTGATAAAAATAAGCCGATTTCCCCCAAATTCGAGTAGTCTGAACCAAAGTAGTCTGGACCGATTTGGTCATGGAAAGGCATTTAGATCATTCTCCAGTAATGCCATTAGTTGAGCAATGAAGAATTTGAGAAGAATTTAGATGGAAAAGGAAGGACAAAGGAAGAAAGGAAAGGTGAATGAAATAGTTGTCATCATTATTTATTTATTTTGTTTCTTTTTTCTTTTCTTTTAACAAAATTACACTCGAATATATGATCAGTCGCAAAGTTTGAAGTGTGATTTATTATTTTTTTTCTTCAAAAAAGGTCATGCTTCTTGGACTTTGTATTGTGGACTCTTACTAGTATAAATTTCTATCCGCTAATTGCAGATTAAATTTTAAAATTTATAATTTATTTTTGAAATCGTTTCGTTTATATGTATGCATTTTTTAACTTTTAATGAAATATTAAATTAAAAATGAGTGAGAAAGATTTAAAATGTAAAATTTGTTATAAATTAATAGTTATATATATATATAATTAGTTTGTGTTATATATATATATATATGAAAAATATTATGCAAATTTAGTGTAATATATTATGTAAATATTTGATAATTGATTGATAGTATTTTTCAATTTGTCAATTTTTTTTTCAAATCATCTAAATCGTGATTTGATTATTTGTTAATCTGTTATTTGATTTATGATTTTACTCTCAAATTGTTTGAGTTATACTGCGAACACATTACTAGGTATACAAGAATTTGGCTAAATGAATTAGTTTCTTTTCTTTCTTTTTTTTGATTTAAAAATGAACTAGTTTGAGTTAGTTAAAAAAAACGGTTAATTCTTATCCTGTATCCACGTTAGGAATTCGATAACATATACGCATAATAAGAATTTAGACTGAACATTCAATTCAATCAGAAAAGAGAAAAAAAATCATAAACACACTCATCGTGAGTGTCTTTGGGTGTAAAAAAAATGTATTTTGTGGAGTAACAAGTAGATGATGACCCAGCAGCACTACACGTTTCACATCAACGTTGTTTTCTGCACTGTAAAATATAGTCAAAGGTAAGAAATGAAAATTTGAGCCGCCAAAAGAACTTAAAAAAAAAATCCAAGAAAGATTTTGTCCCGTGAGTAGTGGTAGTTGTTTAAAAGGTACCCCACAAAAAAAAAATTTGTAGAAAAAGAGAATAATAATACGATCACTCTATATTTTAATCTTCACGGGTTTTCTTTTACTATTTTTGACCATATTGTATGAATATTTCAGTATATATATATATATAGGATAAGATTGAATATGATGAGACTGTTGATTGTGGGAGATAAATTATGCTATAGAATTTCGATCAAAAATAAATAAAATAAAATTATGCTATAGAATTAGGTGAGATGAAATAATGTGTAGAACTATGAAAAAAATTATATTGATTTTGATAGTCATTGTTATATGATTTTATTATAATTGTTTTCAAATAAATTGATAGTCTATTTTTAAGATTATAGTTGTTCACTTTTAAAAAGATAAATATAATGAAATAATGTGACTTTGATTATAGTTGTTAAATGATTTATGTATCGATAATGCTACGTAGCTCAAATTTTGTGGCTCAAAAGTGGTTCAAATAAACAACATAAAAATGGTCAAACATTTTCCTTTACGTATAAGAGCATCTCCAGCAACAAGTTATAAAAGCTGCCAAAGCTAAAGTCAAAATATAGTTATAGTTCCAAAAAAATGCTACTCTAACTGTCTGTTAAAACTTTTGCCAAATAATAGCTTTGTTGTATCTTGTGTCAAATTTGCCACAAGTTTTATTTATAGCTAAAATTGTCAGCACAACAAATAGAGAGAGGAAGACAACAAATTGGATGACAACCTGAACGACTTTTCAAACAACCAGCGTGTCGACTGGGCTTGCAAAATTGTATTGTGATGCATTCTAGTGTGCTTGTCAAATGGAGGGAAAGTTGGAATAATAATGCTACACTTATCATTTTTTCATACCACTCATGTTTATATCAAATGATGTGTTAATATATGAGGCAGTACATTGAAAGTGATATAAAAGGGTGGTAAGTGTAGCATTACTCAAGTTGGAATTGCTACAAAATAGCAATTTGACCGTTGAGGCAACATTGCTATCCCATAACTATTTTATATTATTCATTGCTAAATTATAACTTTAACTATTTGTTTTACCTATTCACCTTTAGAGTTGCTCTAAGCCTTGACAAAATGAATGGTCCACATGTTCTTCACTTTCTATCCCTATTTAATATTGGAAAAAAACTATGAATCGAAATCACTTTGGTACTAATATATTTGACGTGGGGTTACTTAAGGGCCCCAAACCACCATTTAACAATTGACTTGAGATCATCTGTTAATTAAAAATAAAATATAAAATTTTCAATTATTATTAATAATAAGTGGACAAGAGAAGGTTGTTAAATGTTCTTGAAAAAATGGGAAAGGCTGTGTCCCCCATTGTCCCAACGGTCAAAAAAGTCATACAAAATTTAAAAAAAAAGACTTGCCTCTCCTCTAGTTCTTACCTAAAATATGGAGACTGTCGAGTGAACATCAATGTCCACCGATCTCTGAAAGCGAAACAAATCCTCATTTATTAATTTATTTCGAGATTATTTTCTTGCTCAAGCTAAAATAAGATTGCATGGACATAAACACTTAGTAAGGTTTGATTTATGGATAGAATTAAGTGGAATAAGTTGTTTAAGGAATATACTTTTGAAATAACTTATTTTGAGAGAAATTTTTAAATTTTTTTTTTATAAAAATATTGTCTCCAGGTAAGTTATTTCATCGCTTCTCAACAAAATGAGTATCTATCGATTAGGGAAGTGTGAACCTTAATAAATACTAAAAACTAAATATTTAATTGTAAATCTAATTTCCTAATATGTTGATAGGGGTTGCACCTGAAGGTGGGGAGAGATTAGGAAGATATTTTTGATATTTCATAATTATGCTATGTTTTTTTAATATTATTTATTTATGGTATAATAAGTGGAGCGCCATTCTTTCATGTTATAATGAAATCCCAGCTATAATTTGGGATGAATTACATAAAATTTCATATTAATGTATGTGATTTAGATTCTTATTTAATTAATCTTTAGATAAAAAAAAAAAATCTGAACTAAATATAAAATTATTTAATTCAATTCTATTATTTCATCTACCAATCAAACGTGGTGGCCTTTGTAGTTGTCAAAGTTGTGTTAAAATTTTAAACATAATTGAGTAGTGTTATATAAATAGAAAAGTTATACATAAATCTAGGTTTTGATTTATATTTATATAGATATATATTTTTTTAATTCTAAAACAGAAGACTCATCAAAATAATTTATATATTAAAAAATATCACAATTTTTTTTATTGAGCATCCCTATCCGAGTAATAGTATAGGGTTTTCTTTGTTTTGATCTTCTCCTGTGTGTATGAATGCATCATGTAATCGTCATGATTACAGGTATGAGTACTGCTTACATTGACTTGGAAGTTGGAACCCCATATCATTTCTACTCAACAGTTGTGTTAAGATATTTAAAAAAGAGTGTGTAGGAGAGAGAATACAGGAAGATAGAGTGAGGAAGGGAAGAGTTGGATTCATTTCACATTATTAGGGATGGATTAAGAGTATCTAATTAGAGTTTTTAAATTTTTTTTTTTTTTAAAAAGCGGTAAATTATAATGGTAGTCTTTTTATATTTTGAATCTTGTTTTATTTTAGTCCCTGTAACTTTAATTGGCTCGATTTTACTTTTAAATTTGTAATTTTGTTTCAATTTGATCTAATTGATAACAATTCTTAATATATATATATATATATATTTATGAAAAATACGCATATAAGTGTTATATGTTATCTTTTTAAGGGTAAAATTATAAACTTATTCAACTTAGTTAGTTAACCTCAACCAATTTAGTGATAATTTTTCTTCAAAAACACTAACCATATTATTAAGGAAAATGATTTGGAGCCCTAAAATGATCCCCCCTAATCCCCCTAATTTCCATTTTGGGAAACTGTTTCCTCTTTTTTTTTTTTTTTTTTAACTTGATATGGAAATTAGGGAGATTAGGGGGGGTGTTTTTAGGAGGATGTAGCAAGGTCCTATTATTAATTAGACCAAATTTAAACAAAATCTAAAATTAAGGGTTAAAATTGAATGTAGTGACTAAAATGACAAGAGGCGTAAAATATAGAGACTATTAGCGTAATTTATCCTTAAAAAATATTTAAAATTTTTATTCATAATTGAAATATATGAACTACATTCCTTCTGTATATAACTTATAACACACTAATTTTAAATTTATACTACACTAATTTTAACTTACAAAATTCATTCTGCATATAACTACACTAATTTTAATTTTAAGTACCAAGTAAACAAAACACACAAAAATTGATTAGGAGAAGAGTTGAAAAATACATTGAGTTTTTCTTGTATGACTCAAATCAAGAATCAAGATCTGCATCATAGGATCCTTTCTAGCTATGGTATATGCAAATTTCAGATCTGTATGTATTTCTTTTCTCTCTTTTATTTTCCATTGTAAAACACATCAATATAATGTTATCCATCATTATTTGGTAAGGTTAATCAAAACCCATTTGCTTCCAAAAACATTTGTGATGTGGGAATAATAAATATGCATGATTTTTATTTTATTTTATTTTTGTTTTTGTTTTTGTACCTGAGGAAGGATGAATCTTGCTGGCAAAATTTGAAACCCCCACCTCTTAATATGTTGTGGCCAATTTAACTACCCTATCTGTAGTTTTGTGAGGTGCATCATTATCTATCAAGGACAAGCAAGAAAACAGACAAGAAAATTTATTGCAATCTATCAAAACATAAAAGTTTTTAGTCCACAATGATAGTCCTATGCAGTTATGATAAACCCTTGGCATCAAACTAGGTTGTGCTACCACCTAAGAGTTCACACTTGAAGAGAGAGGTTATATTGGAAGAAAAATAAAAAACTGCTTTGAATTGTTCAAACTTTCAGACATAAACAAATGTCCATATAGTTTTGATCACAAAAAAACAAAAGTCCATATAGCAGAATCATTCACCGTATACATATAGGATCACAAGTTTAGACAAAGGTTAGGGCTTAAACAAATTATTTTAAACTTGGATGGAGTTTGTATAGAGCCTTAACACAATTCAATCATCTGAGTTGTAGCCCTAATTCATACTGTTAAAAAAAAAAAAAACAATGTAAAACTAGTTAATTTGTATATTATTTTCTTTTCTAATATGGTCATCAATAGAAATAGTCTAGGGGCCTCCCTCATACCAAAAAAAAGAAAAAGAAAAGGAAATTGTCTAATAGGGGCATAGATAGTAGCGGCCTAAGGTTATGTAATGTTTTAAGTTAAACATCAAAATGAGACATCATCTTATTAGATTTTTGAAAATTTAAGGCTTTCAACAATAAAAAATTTATTTAAAAAAAAATTAGGCCTTAAGTGATGGATTAAAGCCTTGTTTGGCAACTTTTGTTTTAGCCAAAAATTCAAAAAATCACTATAAGTTCTCACATTATTCTCTTTACTTTCTTACACATTTTTTTCTTAAAAAGTCAAAAAGTTACTAAAATAATATGTTCCCAAACGAGGCCTTGAATCTCCTCTGAACATAGAAACTGACCATAAAATCAAATATAATTTTCTCAATAAGTCACACAATCATACAAAAAGATTATGTTTAATTTTATGATTAATTTCCGTATAAATAGAAAATTGATCACAAATATTAACTGGGTAATGGGCTAGTCTTGTGTAGGCTGCCCAATAACATCCAACCAGTGTTCACATGTGGGCAGCCATGCAGCAAAGGGCTGACGAAAGGCAATTTGGTGGCAATTTAACAATTTTAATAGTTGGTTCTGTTTGAATTATAAATTTAAAAAAATAAAGAAAAATATAACTTAGTAATTTATTCAATTTTTCTTTGATTTTTTATTTTTAATTTTTAATTTTATATTTAAATTCATAATCTAAATATAATTTTAAATTTAATTCATACATTGCGGCAATTGGTGAAAAGATTATTTCAAAAGGAGAAATAACTGAAAAAAAGAGAGTCTCTGAGTCAAAATTAGAGGCAAAGTAAAAGAATGTGGGTTACATTCATGCATATGTAGTATAGGTAGCCTTTTATTTCTGTAAGATTACAAGTAATATCAAATTAACAGTTTTTTTTTGGGGCACTTACCAGCCGGTCCCATGCAACCAACTTAATACCTAGCAGGTCCTCTCTTTTTCAGTTTCCAAGTTTACCCCTAAATGTCACACCACATGCGTGAAACTGAAACTGAAACAATCTGAAAATCACATATATATATATATTCTTACAATCTACAATGTTATTTACAATCTGAATGAGTACAGCTCTACAATCTATATATATATATATATATATCTCTGTAACTAATTCTGTTAGAGATAAGAAAGTTATTATCATCTGTTATCCTCTGTTTTGCCTTTGAGTATACTTCCTTGAGCTAAAGTTGATATATTCTTATCAAGCCCTTCCCTATATATTGTCTTCCTTATATTCCTTATATATTGTTCCTTTTATTCTCTCATACTCACAAACATACACATTCACTCACTAATTCATAAAATCACATCCTCACACTTACTAATTCACAAAAACAAATTTACAAAATATTCAACAGTGATAAATTTATCACTGGTTCAAAAAGCGTTTTCTACTTTTACCCCTATACTCAACACTATAACTCAAAAATTCACAAAAATAAACTTATTATTGGTTTAAACAGTGATAAATTCACAAAAACAAACTTATCACCGATTTAAACAATGACAAATTTCAGTGATAAATTTACAAAAACAAACTAATTATTGGTTTAAACAGTGATAAATTCACAAAAACAAACTTATCACTAGTTTGAACAAATTTATCACTGGTTTAAATAAATTTATCACTGATTTAAATAAATTTATCGCTCGTTTAAACAAATTAATCACTGGTTTAAACAAATTTATCACTGATTTATCACTAGTTTAAACAAATTTATCACTGATTTAAACAAATTTATCACTGAAAAACACTTTGATGATCAAAATTAACAATCTCCATTAGCAACAAACAAACAACGATTTAAAAACACACACACACACACACACACATATATATATATATGTGAATCTATAGAGATAGATCGATTTATAGAGAGAGAGATGAAAGGAAAGGGAAAATGAAATGGATTAGGAACTGGTTCGCTTGCTAGGGCAATCGGCGACCTTGAATCTAGACTTCGTAGTTTTCATTCTCCTTGAATGCACCAGCGATGATGGCAGATCTTCTTCTTCAATCAGACCACTCATGGTGTGGCTGAGAGAGATGTGTAGAGAGAGCTTCTTCTTCTTCGATCAGACCACTCATGGTGTGATTGAGAGAGATGTGCAGAGAGAGCTTTTTTTTTCTTCTTCATCTCCAGATCTGAATCTGAGAATGAAAACTTGAGGGTAAAAACGGAATAAATAAAAATGTTCAGGACTTAGAGGTAAAAAAGTATCTATTCAGGACCTGTTGGGTAATAACCCTTCCAAATGGAACTGGCCCGTAAAAAACCCTTTTTTTTTATCGTAAAATTGGATACAAAAGATCCACATATTTGATGGGTCTCACCCCATGCCAGTGGGTTTATCGAATTTTGTACCCTTAATTTAAATATAAAAAAAAAAATTATCATCACAATATTATTCTGATATTATTTGTAAAGAAAGAGTTGGCAAATATCATCATGAAGATTAGTCCACAATTTCATGGTTACAAACAAAGTACAATAATATTATACGGTCACTATTAATTAAAGTTGTTAAAGAAAATGTTTTTTTCAATAAATTTATAACATGACAATATAATAGAAGAAGAAGACAAATTAGTCCACGCAGGGAAACTTTGATCTTATATAACAAAACAACCTAAATAAGAAATATGAAAAAATTTCATATCCACAAATAAAAAAGAAACGAACTAATAAATAAATGAATAATGAACCCAAAAAAATGAAATAAAAAATAAAATGATATTTAAGTTTGTCAGTGGAATCTTTTCAATTTTCACACTATATGCTTTTGAAAATATTTAAAGCAACTTGTGTTTAAAATATTTGTACATTCCTCATAAAAATACCATCATAAAAAAAGAAAAATGCTTTGGACTTTTAATTTTTGAGCTTTAAAGGTAGTTCTAATGAGTTGGCAGTGGGCTCTACCCACAGTGATGTGATGTTTTGGTCATTGTTTATTTTTATTTTATTTTTTTTGTTCATTGTCATGTTATTAGTGCTCCATTAGAGCACCAAAATTAGTGATATGAATCATTGCTGATAAAAAAAAGACTTGTACAAAAACAAATCACAAAAATTCATAAAAACTGGGGTCCATTGTGAGAATCACACCATCGTAAATATTATGGTTTCATTTAGGATGTGGGTTGATTTTTTGACTCTCGTTTGAGATAAGTTTTTTTGATTTTTTTGACTTTTATGAAAGAAAGAATGAAATAATTATGGTTTGAATATGGTAGTTTGTTTTATTAAGCTAATTTTTTTTTAATGACTATTTTAATCAAAAAAATCTCGTTTAACTTATGCCAAACCAGTACTTTGCAATCTGTTTCGGTAGATGTAGATCTATTGCATCCAATTCAATGCTTAGGCCTATTTCAAATATTATGTAATCTGTTTGGTAGATATAGATTTATTGCATCCAATTCAATGCTAGGCCTATTTCAAATCTATCTTGATGATTTCAACCCTTAAATTTTTAGTTCCTCCTAAATATTTACTCAGATAAATAATAAAAATAAAAAAAGTTAATTGAACATTTAAATTCACATGGGTCATATTTGTTTTAAAAAATAAATGACATATTTTCTATAACAACTCTCGTACTGATTACCGGATAACCACTGAATTATATACTGATTAATGCTAAACCGAACTGATAATGACCCGAATAAGTGGATGATGACTTGAGCAAAGAATGAAATGGAAAAAAAAAAAATTGAATGAGTTAACCTATTGAATTGCATTTCTATATGTTTAATTGATTTATTATCTGTTTGTGTTTATGTGTTTAAATTTGATGTTTTAGAATCGTTAGAATATTTGTGATTTAATGGTATGTTTATCTAAAATGTGACTAAGTATGATTAAATTGATTAAACTAGATTTTACCAAATTGCCATGGTGAGTGGAGCTTTGTTTATTCAATGATATTAAGCTTTATACACCTTATACAGAGAAATTCATCTTGCATGCTAGGAAATTGAGAAGAATTGAAGTGTAATTGGCTAAATTTGTTGGTTCTTGAGGTTGAATTTATTCATGTTAAGTCCATGATTTCATTTCATTTGCCAACTATTTGAAAGTGTTCTTGAAAATGGTTTGAAATTGAGTTGCCTTGATTTCTTAAATTGAGTTTTAAAACTTGTTATTCTATGTGTTTGAAAGAGTTTTAAATGGGCCCAAGAGGATCTTCCAGATGGACGTCCCGCCGAGTTTGTGAAGTGCTGGAGCTCTAATTCATTTTCTTGTATTCTCATCGCATCCTAGGCATTATTAGGGCCTTTTTAGAAGCATCTTAATGAACTTAGGGATTTAATTATCATCCTTTCCAAATTGTAAACTTAGTGTGTTCTATTTATTGACTGTTTAGGTTGGCTCACACGGGGCGCCGCTCTACCGACCCGATAGCCATGTCACCGAGTGTTGTGGTGAAAGATATGTTCAAATGGTTTCATTTTGAATATTGAATCGAACCGTTATATTGTTTATTGAATCTTAGCACCCAATCGTTATTGATTATACGCTGAGCTTTCGTTTTCATTTGGATTGATGGCCATCATTATCGTTGGGTGCATGGCCCGCTCCTTTTGGACCCTCTTGCTTGAGCGATTGATTGAAATCTTGAAAGATTGAAATCTTGATAATGAATTGATTTCAGTCTCTTCTACCTTTTTTGTACGTTGTATAGACTATTCTCGTCTCAAGTTCGAGGGGGTTGGGTTCCCGTGAATATCTCATGAATTTGAAAAGTGTGTGCTTATAGTGGTGATTATATGTTAAAGTGTTTATAATGATAAAACAACAATCAACCAATGAAATTTCCTCCTCCTCCTCCCAAATCCTAATGTAATGTCTGTAATGTGAATGCTAATGAGGTGGACATTATTGCAATCGACTCGTAAATTCAAGAAATGAAACCGCTGGAAAAGTTGTTTGAGGTTTTGATGTTGACCCGCGATGCAAATACTATTGTGGCGTGGGCTCAAGATAGAATTAGTGTTTTGAAAATGCCAACTTCTCGACGAGCATTGATGGAGATAAATATTGAAACAATCAAACAAACAAGTGAGTGGCAAGGAAAATTTAAGTTTAAGAAAGGTAAGCATAACCCAAATAATAAAGAAATGATGGGGTGGGGTCGACTACTACTCCGGTAAGAAGTGGGTTTAATCAAAGATTAGTAGTAAAGAAGATCAAATGTAGCACCAAAACCGAACCCCAAAGCTAATGAAAGAGTATGTATTGATTGATTGCTTTTTTCGTAAATTGAATAACTATTTGTTAGTCAGATCATCACATTGTGGGATCCCATCTGCTTATTGATTTACTACCATTGAACATAGACCACTGATGTAATATTGGGATGGATTGGCTACAAAATATCATGCCACTATAGAAGTAGTTTTGTTTGCCCATTTGTGTTTAATATTTCTTCATTGATTAGAAAAAGGATATCTATGTTCTCATTTTGACTGTTCCCAATGATAATGTTAAAACCGATGTGAATTGTATTCCTATAGTCGAGAATTCTGATGTATTTCAATTGAATTTATTGTGGATGTGGTTTATAGAATGGCTCCAATCGGAAAGAATTGAAGGTACAATTGCGAAACCGTTAGACAAGAAGTTTATCGGTTTGTAAAGAAGAAAGATGGTTGATTACCGTGATTGAACAAAGTAACGAAGAATAAATATCCATTACCGCGATTGATGATTTATTTGACCACCATGTGGTGCACAAGTGTTTTCCAAGATTGATCTTAGATCGGTATCACCAATTGAAAGTCAAACCGAAGACATCGATGTATGGCCACTTTGAATTTTTAGTTATGCCGCTCGGAGTTACGTAATGCCCCGCATTTATGGACCTCATGAATTTTAAACCATACCTTGACGATTTTATTGTGGTATTTATTGATGACATATTGATCTATTCCAAGAGAAGAACATGAACATCATCCGAGACTTGAACCTTAAGAGAAAAATTGTCTAAATGTGAATTTTGGCTTGATCATATTATGTTTTTGGGGCATGTTGTTAGAAGATGGAATTATATTCTGAAGGTTTGTCAAAGATTTCTCCAAAATTAAGGATATCATTTGACCAAAGGGAATCAAGATTTCAAGAATTGATTTTGACTCTACCGGATGGTTATCTTGTTTTTAGTGATGCTTCTCATAAGGGTTTGGGGTGTGTTTTAATGCAGAATGGGAGAGTTATTGCTTATGCTTCCGGCAGCTGAGACCACATGAAAAGAACTACCCGACCCATGACTTAGAACTTCTCATGTCAGCAAGTGTTTATTTGGCGTCACTATTTGTACGAAGCAACATATGAAGTGTATACCACCACAAGAGAATACTTTTTCACGAGATGGCGATAAAAGACTATGATTTGTACCATCCGGAAAAGAATCGATTGGGAACTTAGGATCCGAAAAGTCAATTGAAATTGTTTTGAAAGAACAAGGTGGAACCTTGATTGAGGAAATTAAAGAAAAACAACAACTAGATGATTTCTTGAAAAAGGTTATTGAAGAAAGGGATTCAAAAGGTTCAAATTTGAGAACAATGTTCGAAATTTCAAGACAGACTAATGACAATTAAAAAGGAGAGTTTTACAAGAAGGCCATTAAGTTTTCGATTCACCAAATGTACCAAGATCTCAAACAGTATTTCGGTGGAATGAAGAAAGAAATTACATCAAATATCACGATGGATTTTATCGATTACCATGGACTCTATTTGGGTTATTGTTGATAGATTGACTCACTTCCCACCAAAGACGATTTATAATATCTATATTGATGAAATTGTGAGATTGATCTATTGTTTGTTTACATCGAGAAAGCCGGCAGAGCTAGAGATCGCATTGGCCATTCAATTGAGTAGTGCCTATCATCCTCAAGGACCATCCAATGTAGATCTAAAGTGAAATTGAAAATCAATCCAAATGGAGATATGCATAACGCCTTCCACATTTCGATGTTGAGAGACTATCTTCGAGATCCGTTTATGTGATTGAGCCTGATCAAGGAAACAAAGAGATTGTATGCCACTTGGGAAAAAGATGACATGGCTAGGCGATATCCGGATTTGTTTTTTCTTCGAAGGTAACTCGAGTTTAGAGGACTAAACTCCTTATAAGGATAACCATTGAATTATATCTTGATTAATGCTAAACCAAACCGATAATGGATGAAAATGGAAAAACGAAATTGAATGAGTTAACCTATTGAATTACATTTCTATCTGTTTAATTGATTTATTATCTGTTTGTGTTTATGTGTTTAAATTGGTAATTGAAGGCCTTATCGGCGGCCGAATTGGAAACCGTTTGATGTTTTAGAATCAGTAGAATATTTGTGATTTAATGGTATGTTTATCTAAAATGTGACTAAGTATGATTAAATTGATTAAACTAGATTAAAATTGAGCTTAGTGCAAGTGTTAGTCTATTTACCAAATTGCCATGGTGAGTAGAGCTTTGTTTATTCAATGATATTGAGCTTTATACACCTTATACACTTAGAGAAAACTCTTCCTCAGCCATTTTGCTTGCTTCCAAATTAGAGAGAGAGTAGGAGATTGGAGAAATTCATCTTGAAATTGAGAAGAATTGAAGTGTAATTGGCTAAATTAAGCTTGATAGACTTGAAACCAACACTCTAGGTAAGGAAATTCATTGTCTTCTTGTTGTCTTGAGCCTCATTTTGCATCATTCAGGTCAATTGTTGAGTTAGAGTGCTTAGAGGTTGGATTATGTTAGAATTGTTGCATGCATGTTGGAATTGTTGGTTCTTGAGGTTGAATTCATGGTCAATTGGTGCATGCAAGCTCATATTCATGTTAAGTCCATGATTTCATTTCATTTGCCAACTATGGAGCTCTTTGGAGCAAGATTTAAAGCTTGAGATTGGTTTAAAGATCATGCATGTCATGTTTTGAAAGTGTTCTTGAAAATGGTTTGAAATTGAGTTGGAGTTAAACACTCTTGGGCCTTGATTTCTTAAATTGAGTTTTAAAACTTGTTATTCTATGTGTTTGAAAGAGTTTTCCAGAAAATGGGCCCAAGAGGATCGAATTTGGAGCATCAAAACTTGGTTTGAAACTCAGAGGTCGAATCTGGATTTTCCAGAATTTTCTTGCATTGTTTTACAACGCCGCTGGATTTTAACGCCAAATCGCGCGATCCAAATTTTTTTGCACTCTCACACGCGCCGACGAAAAAACCTCAGCGCGGAGGCCAAATTCGAATTGCTTTTTTGCATCCTCATCGCATCCTAGGCATTCTTAGGCCTAGTTTAATCTTAATGAGGATGTAGACATAGAACCACACCGAGGAATTTAGGGATTTAATTATCATCCTTTCCAAAAAACTTAGTGTGTGTTCTATTTATTTTATGTAAAGATATGTTCAAATGGTTTCATTTTGAATATTGAATCTATTGAATCGATATTGTTTATTGAATGAATGTATGTCCAAAGATTTCAACTATATTGTGGCATCCTTACTTGTGGAACCATATTGATTGATGGCCATCATTATCAAGGTCCTTTTGGACCCATCATTATAGGCTAATGGATGTACCACATATGATTGATTGAAATCTTGAAAGATTGAACCATCAGTATAATGAATTGATTTCATTAGACATTCATTCATAACCTCTTACACGTTATGTTATTCAGGCTTTAGCTCACCGCTTTTATATATATGTAGGTGCTCACCACTAGGGCGTGGCGATTGGTCCCCGCTTTTGTCAAGCCGACGCCATGCCATGGCTTGGGGTGTTTTTGTGTCCCCATAGGTCTCTTCACTGTTTTGTATCGAGGGTTGGGTTCCCCATCTTGAATGTTGTACACGTTGTATATTGTATATGATCAGATATAGACCTTTGGACCAGATGAATGCATAAAATGTTTTTGACATACGATTTTCAGACACTAGTGACTTCTACTCTATTCCCATCAGACATCAGATCAGAGGCCTTCGGAATCTTGCTAAACCCATAGGGCCGGGTTTGGGTCGTGACATTTTCAATATCTTATTTACCATTCATCTCCTTAAAAAACAAATATTATTTAAATATGTAATTATTAATATCTAATTGTTGGTTATATATTTTGTATAAGTCAATCACAGCTTAACAAGTGATTCAAAAAGGGTAATTTAGGGAGTTAGTGCAAGTCTCCAGTTAACAACAGACATGTGACAGTTTATATTGGCAACAATGGATTTGCGCAACATTAAAACAATTAGAAGGCGCAAGATGATGTGGCCTAACGGTTATTCACAATTCAAATTTAAATTCATGGGGGAAGTCCAACCGCAAGAATGGCGCGTAGTAGAAACAAACTGTTCATGGACAAGACCAGTGATTGTGGAAGGGCATTTCGACGGTTAGAAGACCACTTTGACGGTTACCATTAGAGGGTATAAATAGAAGAGAAGGCTAACAGAAATGGACCCAGACTCAGATCCAGAGACCAGTTATTAACTTTATATTTTTCTTTCCAGATTTTACATTTCCAATTCTTCAATTCCTGTACTGCACTTCAATTCTTAAGAGTAGTTCTAACTAGTCTATTGCTGTAAAACCCTTCGAGACGGTGGAAGTGCAAGGATATCATTGTAAGTTCTTATTATTTAATAAAATTTAGTTATTGAAACTAATTTTTATCTATTGTTATTGTTAATATCTTTAATTTTCTTCTAAGTAAAGCCATCAGTAAAAGTTCTTTTCATTGAAACTGAAAGAATTTCAACACAATCGTCTGATAATTAGTTGGCAATTAAAATTTATGTAAGGATTTATTGATCCTTACTGTCATGTTTAAAATTACATTATTAACATTTAAAAGTCAAAAAAATTAACATATATTTTTTGGCAAGCTCAATAAGATCTTTAAAATGGCTAGACGTCGAGCAAGGAGAAAATGACTACCTCAAAAAAGGTATAGAATTTAATTTTTTACATAAATAATCTCCTCACAAAATATCAAAATTTAAACTACCAAAACAGACCCAAATTGAGTTAAAAAACACTATTGAACCCTCCAATCCAATTAGTGGAATTGAGAGCAACTCTACTATTCTCATAAATAAATGCGTAATGTTAGAGATACAAAAAAATTTATCAAATGAATGACCAAATGTCTCACATGAGTATAAAATCTATTTTTTTTTAGACTTCACACGCATATGAAACATTTAATCATTCATTTACTACAACATTTTCCTAAAGGAATATAAAAGGCATTTAATGCATTCTTGTTGGTCGTTGGCCTGGTGAGACAACAAAGCTGATCATTTATAATGCTTGTGAAGGTGTCTGATAAATCATTGAAGCTTTCTTTGCATTTGAGCCCTCATTTTCCATGAAATTTCGGTAGGGTCAAACTGTGGTTGCTTTCAAATGAAATTAACAAAAGCAAAAGCCTGTGGTACTTTAATCTTTTACTTTGCCACCTCCACTCAACACACATTGTTTTATTTATTTATTTCCGTGATTATAGCTGATTAATTTAGTCATAAAAAAGTGGGGTTTGTCCTCTTACTTTTTACAGTGAAACATGGCCAGATTTATGGTGAAAAATGCTTTCAAGTTGTTTATGATAATCATCTTTCTTTATGAAAGTACTTTCATTTCTTTGATTACAAGGCTTACATGATTTAATCCAAAACATGAACACAAAATATGATCACAGAATGAGATGCATAACGTCGATGGATAGATAAAAAAAATTTAAAAGTGAATTTCACCAACAAATTTTGTAAAACCCTATACATTCACTTGTATTATGTATTTGATTTATATGTTTATAACAGAACTCGTAACAACTCAAGTTTGTAAGTGTTGGGTATACCTCCTTATTGGAGTGTGGGACTCAATTGGTTTTAGAAAAAGAATTTAATTTGGTTTAGTATTAATTATAATATATTTTTATATATTATATTTAATTTGTGGAGACCCAACCTAATTTGGAAATAACTAAGATTTTGAGAAGAAAACCCTAAATTCAAAATATTATGTGGGTGTTGTTTTTCCCAAAGAGTGAGCGGCAGCAGCATCTTGGTGATCAAATTTCGATGAGAGTGGTTTGTATATCACTAAATTTTGTGTGTTTCAATTAGGGTTTTTCTGTTGCTCTAGATTTGACTTGGTCAAATAAGCTTTGGTGATTTTTGGTTTGGAGTGGCAGTGTATTGCTTGAGCTCCTTGTTCGTCTAGTTCAAATTTTGGTTCTGATTTGGTTCGTTATTTTGGATCTTCTTCAACTCTGATTCTGAAGATTTTGGTTTATCTATTTGGTGAGGTTTTTCCTCTTGTTTATTTGTGATTATTTGGAATTCACCCAAGGGTGGTTTTGTGAGACCATTAGTGTCTCGTTTGTAATCGTTTGGAACTTATTGAGGTTGATAGTAGAATCGGATTTCGATCCTATGGACGTACCTCACATTGAGGGAACCACGTAAAAATTCTTGTGTTGCCTTTGATTTAATTTTTCCGCATTAGTTTTTATTCCCATTGATTGATTTACTTGTGGGGAATCATCGATTTTCTCTAACAGTAAGGTGATGCGACATTTATTGTCCCCGGGTGGGGGTTCTAGTCATACCCAATGTCTTAAAAATAAGATCGGTGAGCGAACCAGAAAAGGAATCGGATGGACAGGTGACGTAATAAATATATTAAAATTATATTTAAATAAAAATATAAGTAATAAAATTATAAATTAAAAATATTAAATTATCTTAAATATTTGTCCTAATATTTTTTTTACTGAAAAATATAATAATATATTTTAAAATATTATTAATTTTAATTTTGGAAGAGGAAATCAAATATTTAATATTCTTTCTATATGATTTTAATTCAAATAATTTGATTGAAAGAAGAGCAAAAATTTTGGAGGGATATCAAAATTTCAATATTCATTCCAATACATTTGATTGAATCCCACATAGATTGCTCGAGTTTTTTTGAAAGGATTTTTTTTCTTATAAATAGATAGAGATTTTCACAATAATTTCAAGCTTCTAATGAGATTCCTCACAAGAGGAAACCCTTGAAAGAGAGTTTCGGGTCAACCGGTTCGCCAATTCAACCACCGGTTTTCCCGGTTCTCTCCAAAGAGGCCGGTTTTTAGCTTCGAACAGTTTAGATAGTATATCCGGACCAAAATCTCGACCGACTGACAGTTCAACCGATCAAACCGACCGGTCTGGTCTGATTTTCAAAACCTTGGTCATACCATTGCGTGATGTAGCTTCTTCCTTTCCTCTTATTCTCATCCTATGATTTTATTTTATTTTTTAATATAAACTCTTTTTTTTTATAAATTAATTTTGGTCAGTAAATAAGCTTTTGAACTAATTCTCAAAGAAAAAATTGTTTGGTACATTTTTAACTTTTTAGTTTTTTAAATAACTTTTTAAAGTTGTTAAAGTGAGTTTTTTTAACAAAAAAAAAAAAAAAAAGATTTATCAAATCAGTTAATGCGTTTTTAACAAATAAACAATATTATGAAAAATTATTCAAAATTATCATTTCGTGATTCATATTTATTTTACATATAGACTATATGTACACAAATTTAACTTTCATTACATGACCACTCACCCATAAAAATCTGGGTGGATAAATCTAGAATTTCTTAACAAAATGAACTTTTCAACTGATAAGTTAAATTTTAAATCTCCACCAAAATGAAATCTATAATGATCAATTTTCACTCTTTTTGGGTATAGTTTGAAAGGGCAATGTTAAAGTTTACTGATTTGAATAAGAACCACTACATGCTCTTGGTCTTTTTGATTTTGATGTGATGTACCATGTTAGCCAGCATGAATTTCCACATAAATATCATTCTTGTTATGATGAAATTGTATGTGGTTTGCTAAAATTTAGTTAAGAATTAATTTGAAATTGATCTATATAGTAATTATAAACTATTCATCTAACATGGCACATGATTGCCGACAACTTTATTGACTGCTTTTGCATCATCACTTTAGATGTGCAAACAAAGTGAGATCTGTACAAAGATTTCAAACTTTAGAAAATTGAGCTATTAATTGTTATTTTTTTAATACAACATTTTTTTTGAAAAAAAAGAACTTTTTGATACAAAAAGAGATACTTGGCAGACAAGTTTATACAAATGAATACAAATTTAAATTTATTTTATTATTTGAGATGATTTATATAAGTGTACTTTTTACTTTTTGATTAAAAAAGTGGAGAAAAAATATGTATGTTTGGAATAATTTTTTGATTTTTTACGAAAAGATGTGTAATAAAATAATATAGTAAAATCAAAATGACCATTCTACCCTTGTTGACTTTTTGACTTTTGGATATTTGAATTCAAAGGGTAAAATAATAATTTTGTCCTCTAAGCTTTCCCAAACAGTATGAATTTTTTAGCTTTTTTAGTAATTTTTTGACTTTCGTAGGTTATCCCAAACATCTACATAGTGATCCAAAATTTTCATTTGTAGGGATGTATGTTGTGGTGAAGTGGATTTGGAAATATTTCTTTAATCCAGTTAAACCCTTGAGATCCTTGTGATGTCACCTGAAACATAAACGAACGCTCCGGTTGGTGGTGCGGAAATTAACACTCCAACGAGCAAGTTAGCTTCTCGAAAAGACTTGTGCAATTGTTTCTTAAAGGCTTAAGTGAGTTGTTTTTACCTCCCCTTTCGCTAAGTTCTTCTTCTCCGTTTATAGTGCCATCCTTCTCGACCGTCGTTCCACGTAATCTAACCTCTCATCATTATCCTTTAGGGCCTATTTTCATACTATACTTTTCAATGGAAATCTCCTTCCCACTAAGTAGGCCCTTGCTAATCTGTACCATTTGGACTTCACTGTATGTCAAAAATATCTTCAATGTTCTTACCCACTATGCTCACTCGGCGTTTGATGATTACTCGGGGCAGCGGGCTTGGGCCTTGTTCGGCCCATATTGGATGGGTTGGGCTACTCGATGTCGTATGAGATACAATTTTAATTCGGCTCTCACATATGTAATTCAATTTGATTGAGATTGAGAAAAAAGTTAGCCTTGAATCGAAACTTTTCATTTTGCTGATTGAAGAACTAAAACCAACCACATACTACAATTTGATATTTTTAGCTTCTCCATTTGATGTAAATGAGAGATTTATAAAAAAAATTATCGGGAATAAATTATAAGAGATGGCGTATGGTCCATAAATGTATTTCTTCTTAATTTTTATTGTAAAACACGCATCATTGGTTATTTATTTTTTGATATTTAAAAAACTAAAATATAATAGTTATTTTTCAAAACCGAAACCTTACAAAATAAAAAATTAACGAAAATTGAAATTTAGGTACTTATAAAAATTAATTAATTTGTATAATATTATTGTAGTATATAACATGGTCCAACAATTGCGGCAAAGTATGACTTAATAAGTAGGTGGAGTTTGTCAATAATTACGTAGAAAAAAATAAATTCTCCATGAAAGAAACAAATTCAACAGTGTGTTTATAGGTGCTTAACACTATAAATACCCATGTACCCACCCTCACATGCACTAGTTGGCATCTCTAACAACTACTTAATTATTAGGTTGGTTTCAGATCAAAAAAACTAGTTTTTATATTCATACATACAGGAGCTCCAAATCACAAGCTGAGAGAGTGGTTTTTTGTCTGAGAAAAGGCGGTTTTCCGGCATCCAAGCATCATGGGAAATTGCATAGAGACCTCCACAGACAGCCATGAAGTGGAAAGAAAGCAAGAAAATCAAGAAAAGGGAGGTTGTTTTGAGGAAAGTGGTTTTCAGGCAGGTGGTGGTGGTGTGAGGGTTAAGTTGGTGTTGACAAAGGACGAGTTGGAGTGGCTGATGTTGCAGCTGAAGGGTAAAAGTGGAAAAAGACTTGAAGATGTGTTGGGAGAGATAGAGAGAGTAAGAGGGAAAGTTGTAGGTTGGAAGCCCAACCTAGAGAGCATCATGGAGAGCCCTGAAGTTCTTGAGATGGACAGATCATCATCATCATAAGATTTTCAATTGCATATGCCGATATGTATCGGGATTCTGGAGTCTCAAAATCGATGCAGACCGATTAATATATGACTGTATTGTCGATACCGATACTGATGATGCATATTGTCCATCCTCTTCTTCTATTGTGGTGGATTTATGATATGGGTGATGATCCAAATTTGTAATTATGTTTTGCCTCAAGGGGAGCCCTGTTCTTCAACTGCAATCTTCTCTCTCCTTTTTTCATTTTTTTTTTTTTTTTTTAAAGAGGTTTTTGATGTAGTTGATGACTTAAAGTTTGTAATAAAGTTTTTCCTACCTGTTTAAACTATAAGTATTGATATTGATCCTGAATTTATCCTAGTTCTTCTTGATCTTATTCTTCTTTTGTCTTATCAAGACTTTTCATTTGAGTGTCTACATGAATGTGTGCTCGTGAATGTACGAACGTAGATAAACATTCACATGTGAACTCATACAAAGTAATTAAGAAGCAATTAGACATAGAAGAGCCAAATCCTCTGTCCGGATTTGTAAGGTATCTATCAAGTGGTAGAGGTTGATTGCGTTAAGGGAAAGTAGACAGATGATTCTTTGTTTGGATCGCCCTTTTTCTCTATTTTAAATAACTTTTTCACCATATAATCAAATCAAAGAGACCTATGGTGTACTTATGTAAGAATAATAAGTAATTAGATAGATAGATAGAGAGGTCATATTATCTCTTTGGATTCTCCCACATCCACCATTCCAAGAGAGAGATAGCTTAGGACAAGAGAACACCTGTCCCAAACGACAATCAAACAGAAGAATTATCATATGGTAGAGAGATAATTTGAGATATATATCCCGACAAAAACTCTCACACTAATTAATTTCTCTTTGTATAATCCTCACATGCAATTATACAATTTCATTCATGGTGAAGTTTTGTGATTTTGCTTTACTTATCATTATTTTATTTCTTAGATTTTGAAATCCTTGAGAAATCAGTTGCCATTTTAAAGGTCCATGGAGATATCACAATGTTGTTGATTTAATTATCTATACAAAGGTGTTATTTAGCATCATATATCAACATCTTTTCACAGGTTGCAGACTTGGTCAATTTAAATAACTTAATTCAAAGGACATGTTTGACCTTATGCATTAGAGAAATGTTAGGACATATTAAAAAAAAATATTATTTACTATTCCCAAATTTTACATAAAATTTCATTTTAGCATCTTAATTTTTAATTGTAACACTTTTTGATCAATTTACAATTAATGTTATCCAATTGCAATCTCAGTTCAAGAAACTAATAAAAAATAGTCAATTGCACATGATCGACACACAAACAAATTTTCCTACCCAATCAAGTTTTCTAGCATTAGTGAGAAAGGAACTTTGAAATTTTGCGTATCACAAATAAATATTGAATATAACAATGATAAAATCTCAAACGTTTTAATATAAAAAATTTCATCAATTAATAATATTATCACATAATATCAACATTATATCAAATATTTACCCATGTATGATGACTTTGTCTTGCAATATCCTATTTTCCTTGTAGGGTTAACTTAATCCAATCATGACCCACCATGAGTTTTGAAGACCTTGGCAAGCTCCAGATTCAAAAAAAAGAAAAGAAAAGTTTATGAGTAAAATAGTAAGTATTTTATGTTTAAAAAAGAAAAAGAAAAAGAAAAAGTTAAGTATTCTTTTATTTATTTATTATTATTTGCTAATATTTCACACAAAATTTGTTTGCATATGTATTCACTAAAAGTATTAAAATGCTTACAGAGATTAAAATATAAAGAAATCATTATAATTAATAGAGATGAAAAAAAACCTTGTCTTTTTAGTTTAACAACATTCAACTTACAAAAAAAAATAAAAATAAAAAAATCTAAAGTCATAATACCTAATAAAAAATGAACCAAATGCAGTAAAATATTACTTAGACACTACTAGTTTTGCATTTTTAACTATAAATTTACTAATTAAGCTTACATAATTTTACTTATCTATCATATATTTATTTTTTAATTGATAACAAAACTAATCCTACTGAGCCATTAGTTTAGATTTTAACTTCGAATAAGTTGAATTGGGCCTTTATTTTTGGGCCAGCTAAAAAAGCTGAAAATATTTGGGCCTATATTTTTGTCAAATTTCAGAACTCAGGTCTTATTGGGTCTTGACCCTGAACCCAACGAACACTTCAGGTATTTCATTGGTCATTTCGTCATCATGATTCACGAGATGGTGAAGTATAAAATTGTTAATTAACTGAACCCATAACGCGCATTTACCGGAGAATTGAGCTGGCCAGATCTCCTTCTCATTGTATTAATGAAATTTTTTAATTTTTGGAGAAATATTATACTAGTGGGATCTTGGAGAAATTATTATATTAGAGATGAAATTTTTGATGATGTAATTCTGGCACATAGAAAGGACTTGTACTATGCATGTAGAGAATTTATATTATACATATAGTAAAATTAGATTATCATAAAAATGTAAATAATCTTTGACGAAACTACTAATTTAATACTTTCAAGCAAATGCTTTGTGATCTACACTCTTTTAGGTCCCCTGTTGAGTAATTTGTGGGCCATATTGGCCCAAGATGTGTGAATTCTTTCAAGTTTTAACAGTTGGGCTTAGTGATCACATTTTGGAGTTGATTTGGTGATTTGAATTGTTTAGATAAATCATTAATTAAAATATTTATGTAAAAATTTAAAATAATTGAGTATTAGACTTTGTTTAATAACATGTTATTTTAGTAATTTTTTTATTTTTTATAAAAAAGATGTGCAGAAAAGTAAAGAAGGTGATGTGACAATTTATGGTGACTTTTTTTTACTAAAATTGAAAGCTGTCAAACGAGGTCTTAGAAACTAAGGCTGTGTTTGGTTTGATTCTCAAACCATGATTCCACACTAAGAATCAATCATCTGTTTGATTACAGTTTTCAAATCATAATTCCAAATCAATTTCAAAACACATTTTGAAAACATGTTTGGTAAATCAGAGAGTTTTTAAATTTTTGGTTTATCCGGTCGTCTACCTGGACATCCTCTTAGACAATTTTTAAATTTTTGGTCTATCCGGTCGTCCACCTTGACATCCTCTTAGACAGTTTTTAAATTTTTGGATCTATCCAGTTGTCCCCTCGACATCCTCCCTGTTGACTAGAACAATGTTTTTTTTTAAAAATCAATTGACACCTGTTAGCTGGGAAAAAAAAATATATTTGTTTTTGATAATTTTTAAATATAGAAAAAAAAATTGAAAACCAAAATGACAAATTATTTGGACATTTATTTAAAATTAACAAAAAAAAAATTAAATAAAAATTAATTTGTCACAGTAATTTTTTTTTATAAAAAATTTTTCAACCAAATATACAATCAAAAGTAATTTTAAAGCACTGGCTGAATGTTTTTATTAACAAATAATAACATTTTTTTAATATTTTAAATGATTTTTTTTTTCAAAAGTTATTTTTTAAAATTGAATTTTAAAAAGAGTTTGGTTATGAGTTTTGAATAGAATTTTTAATAGAGTTTTAAGTTGTGTGTTTAGTTATGAGTTTTAAGTTTTAAGTTTTTGAATTAAGTTTTGAAAACTCTTTTTAAAACTCATAATCAAATAACTTTTCACAAACTCAACACTCATTTAAAAAATTCAACACTCAATTCAAAATTTATAACCAAACAAATTTTCTTTTTTGAAATCATAATTCCAAATTCTACAAACTCAAAATATAACTCCACACTCAAATCATAACTCTAAATACAAACCAAACGTTACCTAATATTTTCTAATCACATTTGTCTTGATGAAAACAAAAAATTCAAAAATAGACAACAAATATAATTTCAAGAATAGAGGTTAAGGAGTTGTTTGAGATTTGCTTACTTAGTGTATTTGTTGACTTTTTATGAAATATTCAAAAAAAAAAATAAAAAAGTGATATGACTTAAATAAATACACTTATTTAGATGATCTCTAAATAATAAAAAATTATTGGATGCTTGTCACGTGTTTATATTTTTCACTAATCGTCATATATTATATATCATCATATTTCTCAAATATATAATATAAAATCATAAACTCTACATTTTTCATCAATCATAACACCTATGGAACAAGTGACGGTGCTCGCACCCAAAAATTACTCACAAACAACCCCTAAATGTACAAAATTCAAAGTCCAGCTTGAGAGGAGAGCTCATTTGAAGGTGAATTCAAAAACACAGAAAACGTTGTCGATAATCAATAAAGAAAATAAATTTATTTAAACAGAAAATATTTGGTACCCAACTTCACAATTAATGGAGTGGCATGGGATGGGACTCGTTTGTGTGAGGATGGTGGATTTGAATAATTATCAAAACAAAATCACAAACCAACAGTTGTATACATGATGACTGACAATCAATCTAAAAACAGAAAAAAAGAAAAAAAAGAAAAAGAAAAATAGTACTAATCTAATCTAAATCTCTTCTTCAGGTATGCTCTCAAGTACTCCATCATTAGTTTTAAATAAGGGTACTGGATTAGGTATCGATATCGGTGATACAGTCTGAGCGGAATCAACGACACTAACACGATTCTGGGGAATTTGTATGAGCTCACAAGCCACATCCTTGAACTGAAGAACACCTCCGTCTTTGCATTTTGACAGCAACCGCTTCGCCTCCTCTTTCGTCATCAAAACTCTCACTTTCATCCCTCCACTTCTACTGCCACTGCCACTGGCACCGTCGCCATGGTGGTTTTCTCTCTCAATATTTTTTTTACCATCTTCTTTTTGAAGCAGTGGTTTGGCTGCTTCACCTTCTTTAGCACTTTTCTTGAGCTTTCTTGGTAGTATTGATGACTTCTTGTCTAACTCATCTCTGTATATGTAGTTTTGCATGCTCTGTTTCTTGAGTTTTTGTTTTGGGTCAGACCTGGTTTCAGTAAAGTAGGATTGCAAAAGACCCAACATTTTTAGAGAGAGAGAGAGAGAGAGAGAGAGAGGTGGGTTATGGTGGTGAATTAATGTAGAGGTGAAAGAAGATGGAGTGTGGAGAGAGCGCATATATAGAGAGAGAAACAGAGTAGGGGTACTGTTGCATAGAGTGCAATTTGGGAAGAGAATAGATGGGCCGCTTTTGAGATGGGTACATCTAGAGAAATTATAAAAATTAAAAAGTGACTTTTTATTTAATTTTTAAAGCAGCAATATTAGGTATCATGAAAAGTCTTTCATGAAAATGGTCATGAAAGATTTGTAACTTTTGGATTATACTTACAATAAAGTACCACATGATAATGAAGGTAATATAAGAGTCACAAATTTTTCATGATTATTTTCATGAAAAAAATTTTATAATCTCTAACATTTCTCTTTTTAAAATGAGTCAAAATGTTGTCCAAATATCACGTCATATTTTTTTATATTCCTTAATTATTTAACATAATATTTTATTTATTCATTTTTTTCATCAATTATCATAGTATAAAATATTTCGTATTTATATTATCAAATTACTGAATAATTATCCGTATATCTATCTATCATACGTTAGTGGAATTGTGGACCGTCGTCAAGTACACGGCAAGACTAATAGTCTTTGTAAGCACTTTCTTTCCATCCAAACACTAGTGTTAGTGCTTTAACATTGCACAAAAACACTAAGGTATATTTAGGAAGTGAGTTGATTTTTTAATTTTTAATTTTTTTTAACTATTTTAATTTAGAATTAAAAAGTTTGATTTGGGAAGAATTTTTAATTTTTTTTGTTTTTTTGTGAAAGAAATAATGTAATAATTATGAGTTAGATGTGATGTTTTATCTTATTGGACTAAAAAGTCTATTTTGTTTTTTTGTTTTTTTATTTTGTGTGTGACTATTTTAACTAAAAAAATCCCCTAAACTCTCTTCTCAAACTATGCCTAAATTTTACCTTTATGTTCCTTTTTTAACCTATCAAAACAGGCAAACAAATTGAATTATTAGACCTCGAGAACTCTATAATCATAATTTAATTATTATTTTAAAAAAATTGAATCACCGATTATCAAGAACATACATGTTCATTTAAAAAAAAATTAAGTGTGATCTCGTTATGTTTTCCCTGATATCTAATTTATTTATTTATTTTTTTTTATAAATAAGCTATTAGCTGACTTATGAGATGAACAATTTAAAATATTACTAATTCAAGATGGGCCCACACCAACCCTCCTGGCAATTTGTGAACAATAGGCCCCCCTTCTACTTTGCATCACCGACTATGTAAAAATTTTTGATTAGTTTTTTATTTAAAAATAATTATTAAATAAATAAAATTAATATTATACATAGAACAAATTGGTAAGAAGATTTTATTTACCATTATACACAAATAAAAAATAGATGGTTGAACAAAACTATCATGTGTTGGAGTCGGTGAACAAAACTAACAATACAATAATGTTGCTCTTTTATTCTTAAAAAAAATAAATTAAAAAATTATTGTATGATTGTTCGAGGAGCATTAAATACTTCTCTAAAAACTAATTTATTGTATTACTACAATTTATTACTTTATTTTTTTATTTGAAGTAAAATTCCAAGAACTTTGTTAATGTATTGAATAGTATTAACTAGACCTTGAAATTGACCGAATTTTCAAGATTCAAGAGGACGTGATGAAGTCATACATTGATTTCAATCGAATTGAATGAAGAAAATGGTTTTTATTACAACTTAAGATATTATAATAAAATTTAATAAATAAGAATAAGACAGACACATACAAATTGGGAACAATCTCTAGCTTTCTAATGAAATATAAAGAGTTTAATCAAATAGTAATATTACACTGACAATCGTTTTTATCATATTTTTAAAATTTATTTGACGTGACACAAATATTAATAATAGTGTAATGTGCATACCATAATTATTGATAAAATATGATAGAAGAATATGATAATTATAGCATTATATTCAAATTATTATGAATTTTTCAATCCATTGTATATTTCTATTTAAAAAGTTATGAGTATTATTCTTACTTAAACATGGTGGGACTGGTGGTTTCTTCTTTATTATGGGAGTTTATTAATTTTCAATCATATATGATTGTCTGATTACAAATATGTATATATATATAAAACATGTTAGGAATTCTAAATATTCACAATATTTAATAAGTTATTTGGAGTCCTAAGATCACTCAATTATAAAATATTTTGATCAATTAATCCCAAAAAAATGTAGAAGAAAACTCTTACTAAAAAATTATTGTGGAAAAATAGGCAAATACTTGTGTTAAGCATTGAATTCAACGCAGATTTTCGCTTGATTTTTCCTAGGAATACGTGGAGATATATTTTCTGAGTACCAACACGTGGCAAGGTGACGCCGACATGTCAGCCGAGGTGCCACATGTTTTGGTCATAACACCGATGTTATCTCGGAGAGGCCGAGGTTATCTCCGAAGATATCAGAGTCCGAGATAAGCGGATAAGGGACAAGAGTCTTGGAAATAAAGAAGGACTTCAGGATGGATAAGGATAACACTCTTAGGGAGTCTATCCTTATCTCTTGAAGAGTCCAAAGTAAGCACTAAACAGGAATCTATTGAAGCTAGGCTTCTAATGGGACTAGGACTGAGTTAACTATAAAAGAAAGACACCCCTGATGGATCTAAGGTACGCAATTTATATTCAGAATAGTGAGTTCAGCACTATTGATTATCTTTGAGAGATATACTGACTTGATCATCGGAGTGCCCCCGAGTGGACGAACCACCGCCGGAATCTTCTCTTTCTGTTGCAGGTCAGCCAGGTGTCATCTATTCTGCCAGTGTTCTCCAGCTGAATACTGAGTTGGCAGTGTGGTCAAAAATTGACACACACAATTTGGCACCGTCTGTGGGAAAGATAGGAGAATAGATGGCCAGCAACGGACAGAAGGAAAAAATTGGGGATGACACTCCTGCTGGGAGTGACAGACCTATCGACCTTGACATCGAAGGAGACAACCGCAACACAAAAAATCGCGACCAGAATCATAGCAACAAAGACGTCGGCCAAGATGGTGACGTACCAAAGAAGTCAGATCGAAGTGGGTACTACAATGAGGATGACCTCCAGGTATGAAAGGATAGATGCCTACGGAGGGACGAAGAGGTAGAGATGGCAAACAAATTGGCAGACCTGCAGTCGGTCGTCAATTTCATGATGCAAAATAACGTCATGCAGCCACCATTCTTGCTGCAGGACATGCTAATTCCAGCAGCCAATGCCCAGAAGGGAGGGCAGAAAACAATCCCCATAGCCCCTCAGCACAACGGGAACGAAAGACACTTTCAGTGACATTCCAGGGAGGTCGGACGAGGAGAGTCAATAAGGGAAGAATCACGGAGGACGCATCGCACAAAGGAGGCAGACCCCAAAGGACATCGGCATGTTCAGGGGCAGGCACTGTGCTTTGACACAACTTATGGAGAAGGGTCAAAGAGGGCTCACAACGAAGTTGAGAGTAGTGCACCAAAAAGACTGAAATTAGGAGATAGCCGAGCTCCTGGGCGAACAAAGGAGGACTTGAGAGATTACCTCAAAAGGAAGCAACAGAATGCCTATGCCAAGGTAAATTCCCCAGATAAGCCGAGAACACCATTCTCGGTGGAGTTGGACAGGTTTGAAGCCCCGAAGAGATTTAGTATGCCGAGGTTTCAAATATATGATGGTAAGTCAGACCCCAACTTCCACGTTGGATTATACTTGAACTCAATGGCATTGTATAGTGGGAACGAGCCGTTGCTCTGCAAAGTGCTCCCCTCATCCTTCGGGGAGATTGCATCAGATTGGTTCCACAAACTACCAAAAAGAAGCGTGAAGACTTGGGAAGGCCTTGCCGAGATGTTTGTGGCCAGGTTCGTGACAAACAAGCTGCAGCCATTGCGGGTGGACGCATTGATGGCTTTGAAGATCAGTAAGGATGAGGGCCTTAGGGCCTATGCAAAAAGATACTATGAGGTGTTTAACTGAATACCAGAATGTAATCAAGAGGTGGCGGTCGTATCTTTCAAAAACGGCCTAAAAAACGACTGTCCACTGCGAAAATCTTTGGTAAAGACATTGCCAAAAAGTATGGAAGAACTCATGGCGAGAATCGAGAAATACGCCAGAGCCGAGGAAGATACATCGGGGACTAAGGAGACTAAGCATGAAAAAAGAAACGACTCGCCGAAGCGAGGCCGAAGTAACAATGGATCGAGCAAGCAAGAGGCAGAACTAAGGGCTGCACAGGCAGTGACAACTGTGTTCCAAATCCCAATTCACAAAGTCCTAGACCAAATTCGGAACCAACCCTATTTTAAAGCACCAGCGAGGGCACTAGGAGAATTTATGGGAAGAAACCTTGGTAGGCGTTGCGCCTACCACAATGAAGATGGACATATGACTCAGGGCTGCAAAGCCCTGAAAACACACTTAGAAGACCTGGTGAGGCAAGGCCATCTGAGAGACTTTGTCGATGAGGCCAGGACAAGGAAAGAACAGGCAAGATTGCCTCAGGCAGCAGCAGCCCCACCTCCCCTAGCACTGCAACCTCAGGCAGGAAGACCTCGGGTGGTTAATGTAATTCACTCAAAGGTCAACAAAAATGAGATTCGGGGGGAGACCCAGAAGGTAAAACACCTACAGCATATCTACCAAGTCGGGGAGAAGAGACAGCGGGCAGAGGAATACCAAGGACCAGTGTTGTCCTTTTCTGAAGCCGACCTTCAGATGGTACAGCATCCGCATAACGATGCCTTGGTAGTATCTCTCCAGATTGGAGAATGCCAAGAAAAGCGCATCCTGATTGACCAAGGCAGCTCTTGTGATATCATGTACGTCCGATGTTACAAAGAGCTTGGCCTTCACCCAGACGATATGGAGTAGTCCAATAGCCCAATGGTCTGGTTCAGTGGAACGCCGACATGGCCACTAAAAACAACCAGCTTGGAAGTGCAGGTGGGCACCAGGAAAATAACAACAGAGTTCACCGTAATCGACACACCCTCCCCTTACAACATCATTTTGGGAAGGCCATGGTTGCATGCAATGTGGGTTGTTCCCTCAACATTGCATCAACTATTGCGGTTCCCAACATAGCATGGGATTGAAGAGGTTAGAAGAGACCAACTGCAAGCAAAGAATTGCTCCATGGTAGCAATGAAATCCACCTGCAGCATTTAAGAACCAGAAAAGGCAGAGATTGAAGACGAGGACCTGGAGGTCCTAGAGGACATCAACAAAGAGCCAGCCGAGAAGAGTGAAGAAGCACTGAAGAAGATCCTCGTCCAGGAGGGGGATGAAGAACGCTTCTTTCTTCTCAGCTCGGGTTTAGCTGAAGAAGAGAAAAAAAAGTTAGAAGTTTTTTTAAGAGCAAATATTGAGGTGTTCGCATGGACGCCTTACGAAATGCCAGGCATTGACCCCGAGGTCACTTGTATAAGCTGAACGTTGACAGGTCGGCCAAACCTGTAATCTAATGAGCAAGAAGACCGATGTTGGTACACTTTGAAGCAGTGAAAGAGGAAGTAGACAGACTTCTCGAGGCTAGGGCCATTCAAGAGGTAAATTACCCGACATGGCTATCAAACACAGTAGTGGTGAAGAAGAAGAACAGTAAATGGAGGGTCTGCGTAGACTTTACCAATTTAAACAAAGCCTGTCCCAAAGATAGCTTCCCTCTACCCAAGATTGACCAGCTAGTGGATGCCATTTCGGGGCATGGAAGGATGAGCTTCCTGGATGCCTACATGGGGTATCACCAGATAGCTATGGACCCTGCGGATGAAGAGAAGATTGCGTTTATCACTCCCAAAGGGCTGTACTGCTACAAAGTGATGCCCTTCGGGTTAAAAAACACAGGAGCCACTTACCAAAGATTGGTAACCAAGATGTTCAAACACCTGATTGGCCGAACGGTGGAAGTTTACATTGATGACATGGTTGTAAAGACCAAGGAACCTAAAGGTCATCGGGCCGACCTGAAAGTAGTCTTTGACATCCTAAAAACATATCGGCTCCGACTCAATGCAGCCAAGTGTGCATTTGGAGTGGGATCTCGTAAGTTTTTGGAATACCTGGTGACCAGAAGGGGCACTGAGGCCAGCCTAGATCACATTAAGGCCATCTTGCAGTTGAAGAGCCCGGCGTCAGCAAAACAGGTACAAATGCTAACTGGAAGGGCCACAGCCCTGAACAGGTTTATCAGTAGAAGATCAGACAAGTGCAAACCTTTCTTCAACTTAGTGAAGAAAGCCACATACTTCCTATGGATTGAGGAATGCGAAGCCGCTTTGGCCGACCTGAAGAAGTATCTGACCACAGCTCCAGTCCTCTCAAACCCAGAACCTGGAGAGGAGTTGTTCTTGTACTTAGAAGTTTCAGAACACGTAGTAAGCGCAGTGGTAATCCGAGAAGAAAAATGGGAGCAAATGGCTATTTACTATGTAAGCAAAACCCTGGCCGATGCAGAAACAAGGTACCTACCCTTAGAGAAATTGGCACTAGCCTTAGTAATGGCTTCAAAGAAGCTGAACCATTACTTCCAGGCCCATAAAATTGTGGTATTAACTGAATACCCCTTGAAGTCCTTGCTGCAACAAGGAGACCTGACAGGAAGAATAGCCAGATGGGCAGTCGCCTTAGGCCAGTATGACCTGGAGTACAGACCTAGAACAGCAATCAAGGGCCAAGTTTTGGCCGACTTCGTGGCGGAGTTCACGCTGGAATCAATCGAACATCGGGCTCCGTTGAGCCGAGGTGAAGATGTTCAAACAAGCAAGGAGGAGCCCAGGCAAAGGCGAAAGAACAAAGCAAAGAGGAAAAACTTAGACCCTGCAGCATTTACATCGGCGACTCCTTTCGACTGTTTGTTGATGAGAGTTCCAATCGATAGGGAACGGGGGCAGGAGTTGTACTGGTATCCCCAGATGGGCAGATACTAGAACATTCGATTCGTTTGGGGTTCAAGGCCTCAAACAATGAAGCAGAATATGAAACACTCATTGCAGGACTGAAGCTGGCAGCAGCAGTGCAAGCAGATGAGATAATAGTTTTTTGTAACTCACAACTGATAGTTAACCAAACAACATGCAAGTTTGCAGCTCGAGATGAAAGAATGTCGGCCTACGCAAAGGAGGTCATCAGATTGGCAGCCCTATTTCAGAACTGCCGACTACTTCAGGTTAGCCGAGATGATAACAGCCACGCCGATGCATTGGCCAACCTAGCTAGTACAATACAACCAGGAAAAGCAAGGACAATAATGGTTGACTACTTGTCGGGCCTGAGCATCGAACCATTGACCACAGAGCGTGAAGCAATGTGTGTAGACATGGGACCAAGCTGGATGGATGCAATTGTTGCATTCCTGAAAGAAGGAAAGCTACCAGATGACCACAAGGAAGCGCACAAGATCAAATTGAAGTCGGCAAGGTTCAGTTTGACAGCAGAAGGACACCTCTACAGAAATCCTTCACTGGACCCCTTTTGAGGTGTGTACATCCTTTACAAGTCGAAGATTTTTTATATAAAATTCATGAAGGAATTTGTAGAAGCCACGCTGGGGGCAGATCACTAGCCCATAGGGCCATCACCCAGAGGTATTGGTGGCCCTACATGCAGAAAGACGTAGAGGCCTACGTCAAGAAGTGTGAAAAGTGCCAAAGGCTTGCACCTCTGATACACCAACCAGAAGCAGACCTGAACCCAATGTCTAGTCCTTGGCCGTTTGCCCAATGGGGCATGGATCTCGTTGGGCAACTACCCCAAGCAACTGGACAAAGGAAGTACCTGCTAGTAGCAACAGATTACTTCACCAAGTGGATAGAAGTTGAGCCCTTAGCCAAGATCTGAGATGTGGACGTAAAGAGCTTTATATGGAAGAACATAATCATAAGATTAGGGATCCCAAGAGTAATAGTAGCAGACAACGGAACACAATTTGATAGTAAGCTAATCAAGAGCTTCTGCGCAAAGTTCAAGATCAAGAACTACTTTTCAACCCCAAGCTTTCCTCAAAGCAATGGACAAGCAGAAGCATCCAACAAAGTTATCTTGGATGGGATTAAGAAGAGGCTGCAGGCAACAAAGGGAAAGTGGGTGGATGAACTACCAAGTGTGCTCTGGGCATATCAGACTACGCTGAGAAGATCAATAGAGGAATCCCCCTTTGCCATGGCCTATGGCACAAAAGCTGTCATTCCACTAGAGATCGGCATCCCTGGGATCAGAACCCAGGGAGTAGAGAATGGGACTAACAATGTACTCTTAGCCCGAGATCTGGACCTACTGGAAGAAGGAAGGGAGAGAGCTGCAATTCAACTGGCAGCATACCAGCAGCAGCTTGCCAGAGCTTATAATAAAAAAGTTAACCCAAGAGAGTTCCAAGTGGGCGACCTAGTCTTGAGGAAAGTCATCGGCAACAAGAAGGATCCCAGAGAGGGGAAACTTGGCCTAAATTGGAAAGGACCTTACAGAATCTTCTTGGTACTGGGCAACGGGGCATATCGGCTTGAAGATAGTGAGGGCAAAGAGTTGCCCAGACCTTGGAACACTTGCAATTTAAAATTTTTCTATCACTAGTATTTCTTTGTTCTTTTGTCATTTGTCGAAGTAAATCAATAAAGTCTTAGCTTGTTTATGTTTATACACTCGTGACTGATTGTTTCTGAAATACGTGCATAATGAAAACCCAAGTGAAACTCAGGTTCACATTAGGGGGCAGAAAGAAGAAATGATGTTTAACACTTGTTGAAACTTAAGAAAATTTTACAAGTTGAAGTTAAACAGAGATGATGTTTAACACTTGTTGAAACTTGAGAAAAGTTTACAAGTTCGAGTTAAATCGAGATGATGTTTAACACTTGTTGAAACTTGAGAAAAGTTTACAAGTTCGAGTTAAACCGAGATGATGTTTAACACTTGTTGAACTTGAGAAAAGTTTACAAGTTCAAGTTAAACCAAAATGATGTTTAACACTTGTTGAAACTTGAGAAAAGTTTACAAGTTTGAGTTAAACCGAGATGATGTTTAACACTTGTTGAAACTTGAGAAAAGTTTACAAGTTGAAGTTAAACCGAGATAATGTTTTACACTTGTTGAAACTTGAGAAAAGTTTACAAGTTAAAGTTAAACCAATGGAGTATTAAGCTAAGTACTTATGTACTTGCCAATATAAACTAGGGTGCTTCACCCCGAGAAGGTTGCACAAGAATATGGTGCTTCTTGAAGACACAAAATTATTCTAAATATGAAAGTCATACAAGAAGCAATAAAGGGAAGACAAACATGCAGACATTCAAGAAAGAAGGAAATTTTATTCATTGAAAGGCACATCAGCCATATGAAAAGCTTATATTGTCTCAAAAAAAAAAAGAGAAGAACAAAAGTGCAAGGCACAAAACAAAAAGACATCAAAATTAAGATTCTTCAGCATCATTAGTAGGCTGGGTTTGGACCTCGGAGGACTACTGGGAGGACATCTCGGCCACCTTCTCGGCCGCAAGCTCAGCATCAATCTCCTGAAGGGTCTGGTCAAGGCTCTTGTCGGCAAGAAGCACGTCGGCTGATGCCCCCTCTAGAGCAGCATCCTTAGGAACCTCCTCATCCTCCTTTTCTTGAGTCAAGTTCAGGACTTGCTCACTCTGAGTAGGGGACTTGGCCCCAGCAGTTTCCTTGGACTTCCTTACCAAAACCTCCTCCTCAGATTCAGAGTCATCATTAGATTGAGCTGGAGTTAGGGGGAATGGAAGAGGAATAGCGTCGGCTTTCCTGAGGGGCAAGTCCTCGGGGACTACAAGCTTTTTTAGAAGAGACATCCAATCAAGGGTGAAACCCTTGTTGCATGCCTGCTTCACTTTCTTTTCATAGTCCGCCGTGACATCGGCCACCCCTTCGTTGTAGCCTTTCTCGTCGGCGGTTTTGACTTCGGCCTCTTTGGTGGGCACGGCGTCTTGAAGCTCTTTTTAGGCCTCGGCCATCTTGTCCTCGGCCTCTTTTAGCTGGCCTTGAAGGACTTTGTTTATCGCCTCAGCAGCACCAACCTTTTCTTCAGCCACGTCCTTTTCTTTGATGGCAGCCTCGGCCTGGTCCTCTAACTTCTTCATTTTTGATTGTAGACTTTTGTTGGTCTTTTGCAAACTGGAAACTTCCCTCTTCTTCTTGGCCAACTTCTCCAGGTTCTCGAAAGATTGAATTGAGAAAGAATAAGCATGCTGGATTGCCTGAGAAAGAACACAACAAAGCAGAAGTTATTACAAAATTTTTTTAAGTACAAGAAAGAAAGAAAAATGACCAAATAAAGACACTCACTTGAACAGAGCGCTGAAGCATCAGGGCGTAGTTCTCATATTCGCTCAACTCGGTGTTTCGGTCGAGATCGCCGGGGAGCAGTAGAGCGGTACTGAGGGCAACGCCGACATTTATGTCATCGGCACTATCACTGGCTATAACCGGCTTATCTTCCAGAGTGATTTTGGGGGCCTAGAGGACATCGTGTTTTTTGGACCCCAAGGTGGTTGCAGAGGATGACCTCAGCCTTTTTGCTCTGGGGGAGTCAGATGGTTGTGTTTCAGCAGACCTCTTCTCAGGGATGGAGGTGGTTTTATCGCTCTCAACTAGTTTGGAGATCGGCAAGGTATCCTCAGTATCAACCTGAGTCACCTTTGCCTTTGGCTAAGCCATTTTGATTCTTTTTTACTTTGATGGATGCTGGGTTTGTGTTGGCTGAGCGTCAACATCAGAAGGAATGTTGGCCAAAAGATCCTTGGCAAGTGCTTTTTGACGGCCCATCTCGGCAGGGAAAACGGTTCGTCGCCGGCGCTGGCGCTGGGATATCGGGATCAGATACGGAGCCGAGGTTGACGGCTGCTTAGCTGGATCAGAGGTTGATCCTTGGTCTGTCCGAGATGTGGACGCGACTTGTGGAGTTGTGGCAGAAAGTGGAGAAAGGCTTTTCTTCTTTTTTTTTGGGACGTCGGGAAGAGCCGACTTATAAGTGGAGATAAAGTTGAGAAGCAGAGGGGCCTTCCGCTTGTGAATTGGCAAATTCAGTAGTTTCTTCAAGTCTTTGCTAAGGAAGAAAGACTGACGGAAGCCCTTTGGTGGCTGAGGAAGAACTGCAAAGAAGAAAAAAGCATAGACATTAGAACAGAATGTTGAGAACTTTATATAAAAAAGCAAGAAAATTTGTGAAGGATGGCCCTTACCAGCTCCTTCCCCGAAAACTGTTCGACTAAGGGGATAAAGATGGAGGTCATCGTTTGGCTGAAACTCCCAGTTACCTGAAACAATGAAGTAATCATCCCCCGCTCCCTTGTTGGAGTCAGGGAGATCAGCAACAATTTTGTATTCAGTGGACCTTGGCTTGAGGTAATAGATGTGGCCTTTTTCCGATTTCAGGCGACACACGGTATAACAGTACTGGAAATCGGCAAAAGTAATCATAGCATTCTCTTGTTTGGCTAAAGCTATGATACCATTAATAACTCGGTAAGAATTGATGGCAAGCTGCATTGGGTTCAACCTATAAAAATGAAGGATTTCACGGAAAAAATGGTCAAGTGGAAACCTAAGTCCACATTCAATAAATGCTACTAGTGGGAAAGGCATGAGGTTTTCATCGGGCATGATAGAGTCATCCTCCTTAGCCAACCTCAGATGAACATCGGCCAAGATTTCGAACTCTTGCCTAAAGTACTCGAATTTGGCTGGGGTGTCTACTCTGTGTTTCCACATACCCATAATGTCGGCTTGAATGAAGATACCGGATTTTAGGAAGAAATATTTTTGGAGGGTTTAAAGGACCTCGGCTAAAAACTTAAAAACATACTATGGAAAGGGTTTGTACGGATCTAGAAGGAATTCGTTTTAGTTTTTCCTAAAAAAATTTTTGGGTTCTATCAACAAATCCCAAAACCTAGATCTAAGGAAACGAAGGTTGAATGCACGGATCTGAAAAACAGGGATGCGTTTCAGAATCAAGAACGAAGATGAAGCCATCAAGAAATCAAGACAAAAAGTTTGCACAGGTTTATCAGGCCAAGAACAGTGGCAGAAATCAACAGGTGTATGAACAGTGTATATTCAAGAAGATGATTTGGGTAAAAACATAATCATGAAACAAACATGTTCAAATTTATGATGGAATGCAAGGTGCAAGGTGAAATATCAAAGATGTGGGCAAGATTGCAAAGACAGCAGGTAAAACAATAAAGTTCAGTAAGGCAACAAAAAACTAAGATCAGGAAGAACGGTGACTTACCAAAATAATGGAAGCCGATGTTGAGTTCGCCAAAGTCTGGTGAACGGCGGCAACGGAAAAGAGTAACAAGAGTCTCGCCGGAGGAGGTGAACAAACAGCAATGGCAGAGCTTGGAGGCTTGAACAATGGAGGATCTTGAAGGGAAAAATTAGAAAGAGAAAAGGGCTTCAAATGCAAAAATGAAAAGTGAAAAGACGGGGAAAAGAAGCAGGTTTTGTCAAAACTTGAAACGGCGGCAAAAGGGTAATTAATGCGCCTGGAACAACGAATACGTCAGACGGTGCATACAGGCGCGAGACGACTTACAAGCGCGTACAGTGTACGATCCAGTAAAAGGAAGACGCGTGGATAAAATGGTTGAGTTATTTTGCATGACAGCTCATACACGTGAAGGAGATCTTAGGATCTTTAATCCTTTAAAAGGACATGTTAGCTTGTATAATTATCTCGGCTGAGACACTTTAAACCGATGTACTGGTACTAAGTACCGATATAGGTTCCATCACCTCAGAATGTCAAGGTAATAGAACCTAGGGGGCAGTTGTGGGGATATATTTTCTGAGTACCAACACGTGGCAAGGTGACGCCGACGTGTCAACCGAGGTGCTACGTGTCTTGATCATAATGCCGATGTTATCTCGAAGAGGCCGAGGTTATCTCCGAAGATATAGAGTCCGAGATAAGCGGATAAGGGACAAGAGTCTTGGAAATAAGGAAGGACTTCAGGATGGATAAGGATAACACTCTTAGGGAGTCTATCCTTATCTCTTGAAGAGTCCAAAGTAAGCACTAAACAAGAATCCATTGAAGCTAGGCTTCTAGTGGGACTAGGACTGAGTTAACTATAAAAGAAAGGCACCCCTGATGGGTCTAAGGTACGCAATTTATATTCAGAACAGTGAGTTTAGCACTATTGATTATATTTGAGAGATAAACTGACTTGATCATCAGAGTACCCCCGGGTGGACGAACCACCGCCGGAATCTTCTCTTTCTGTTACAGGTCAACCAGGTGTCATCTATTCTGCTAGTGTTTTCCAGCTGAATACTGAGTTGGCAGTGTGGTCGGAATTTGACACACACAAAATAATAGGTAAAAGCCACAATATTCTATTAAAATAAATAATTTATATAATGTAAGAGAGATGTCGCTATAGTAATCTTTACAATTTATGAGTGGAAAAAAAAAAGGTAAGATTTTATGTTATTTGTATATATAATATTGTTGACACTAAAAATTATATATTCTCTGTCGATTGTATGTAACAAATGCAGAGAATTGGTCCAGCGGGTGCTAGGTTTAAAGACCATGAGTTTTAACAAGTTTAAAAGTGAAAAGCGGGTGAATATGAAGTCTAGAATACAGAGCAAGTGACAAAAAGGAAATAGTCAAAGAGACAGACGTGGCAGTGGCAGTTGCAGTTTTCTTGTTGATTCGTCTAGTAGTGAAGTGGAATGGCCAAACATGGCCCAGACGTCAAGCCATAAATTTAGCATGCAAGGCATACAGGATACGTGTCGCGTTTCCTAGAAGGAGAAAAGCTGTAACAAAGAAGCAGTTACTGGCAGTTGCATGTGCATGAAGTGGATGTAGTTGGCTACATGATGGGACACGTGGTAGTAGAGCAGCAGTGGAGTTTGAAGACCAGCATTATAAAAACTGGAAATTTGAAGTTAAATGGCATGATCAAACTAATTTATAACCCTTGTAGCATTAGGAGTAACTTAACTTACCTAGTTCTTACTTAGGAGTAGTCTATCTGTAGTTCAGTTTTTGTAACTCAGAGTTCTTTGTCGATTGTCCTGTACATTGAACTAGAAATTTAATTTTATTGATTAAATTCCAAGTTTGTTTGTTCAACAATTGATTTTCAATTTATTCCTTCTTGTTTCTTCGCATTACAGCCTCCAAAGAAGTCCTTGAATCTGTCAAGGCATAAAACGTTCAGACCACAATTGCTTGATCTATTGTTGTTTGTGAAATTCTGGGTTTTCGGTCAAATCGCATCTGTCGATTTGGCCTAGACCAAATTTTTTGCTAACATATTTTGGCACCCCTGGTGGGACCTGTCTAATTTGGAGTGATGGCTAGGAAGAAACAGCATGAAGTCTTTGAAGATCCTGAGAAAAGGGTCGAAGATAAAGAAGAGTTGAACGATGGAGTTTAAGAAGTACAAGACAACTTAACTGATGGCCATTCAGTGGCCAGGCAAGAAATAGGCCAAGTAAATGGCCAAAATATGGCCAGAACTGGCCAATCCAGTTGTCTACCAGTCGATTCAAGAATGGCTCTTTTGTTGCATACCCAGTAAGCAATTGGTTCCATGTCAGCATATGAGAACAAAGTGATGATTGATAACTTAATGGCTTTGTTTAAGAAAGCCAACATCAAGCCCAGTCAATCAAGAAAGATTGGAGATGAAGCACAAGGGAAAAGAGCACAACCTAAGCCCCAAATGGCCCCTTAACAGCATGAAAAAGTAAGTGAACCCGTATCATTTTATAGACCTCCCACACTCTAAGAGAGATATAAAGAGGGAATGAACATAAATCCAATGTTTGAGAGGGAACCTTCTATATATCATACAAATCCAGTGTTTAATTACAATGTAAATAATATGGGAATGAGACCTGGAGGGCAACTAAGGCCATAAATGTATGATAATCTTGCATTTGAAAGGCTTGGTTATCAGGTTATGGCAGAACGGAGAAATAGGCCATTTAATCAAGTAAGGCCTCAAGATGCAAGGGATTATACCATGCCTCAGCCATATTTTGAACCCTACATGATGCATCCAAGGCCTAGAGGGCCTGCTCCTCCTAATCTTTACTTCCAATCGGAGGTTGAAGGAGAAGGGCAACAGCAGCAGCAGCAACACTTAGTGCCTCAAGTCAACAGACAACAAATAATGAACATCATACAGGAAATGTATGGTCCAGGCTTGAGAAGGCCAGATAGACCAATGTTTAGGAGTCCTTACCTTCTATGGATGGAAACAATTCCCATTCCAAGGAATTACAGAATTCCTGTGTTTACTTTATTCATAGGGGAGGAAAGACAATCAACCATAGAACAGGTGGTGGTGGTGTGAGGGTTAAGTTGGTGTTGACAAATGAGGAATTGGAGTGGCTGATGTTGCAGCTGAAGGGTAAAAGTGAAAAAAGACTTGAAGATGTGTTGGGAGAGACAGAGAGAGTAAGAGGGAAAGTTGTAGGTTGGAAGCCCAACCTAGAGAGCATCATGGAGAGACCTGAAGTTCTTGAGATAGACAGATCATCATCATCATAAGATTTTCAATTGTATATGCCGATATGTATCGGGATTCTGGAGTCTCAAAATCGATGTAGACCGATTAATATATGACTGTATTGTCGATACTGATACTGATGCATATTGTCCATCCTCTTCTTCTATTGTGGTGGATTTATGATATGGGTGATGATCCAAATTTGTAATTATGTTTTGCCTCAAGGGGAGCCCTATTCTTCAACTGCAATCTTCTCTCTCCTTTTTCTAATTTTTTTTTTAGAGGTTTTTGATGTAGTTTTTTTTTTGATGTAGTTGATAACTTAAAGTTTGTAATAAAGTTCCTGTTTAAACTATAAGTATTGATATTGATGCTGAATTTGTCCTAGTTCTTCTTGATCTTATTCTTCTTTTATCTTATCAAGACTTTTCATTTGAGTGTCTACATTAATGTGTGCTCGTGAATGTACGAACGTAGATAAACATTCACATGTGAACTCATACAAAGTAATTAAGAAGCAATTAGACAAAGAAAAAACAAATCCTCTGTCCGGATTTGTAAGGCATTTATCAAGTGGTAGAGGTTGATCGAGTAAAGGGAAAGTAGACAAATGATTCTTTGTTTGGATCTCCCTTTTCTCTATTTTAAATAACTTTTTCACCATATAATCAAATCAAAGAGACCTATGGTGTACTTATGTAAGAATAATATTAGTAATTAGATAGATAGATAGATAGAGAGGTCATATTATCTCTTTGGATTCTCCCATATCCACCATTTCCAAGAGAGAGATAGCTTAGGACAAGAGAACACCCGTCCCAAACGACGATCAAACCGAAGAACTATCATATGGTAGAGAGATAATTTGAGAGATAAATCCCGACAGAACTCTCACACTAATTAATTTCTCTTTGTATAATCCTCACATGCAGTTATACAATTTCGTTCATGGTGAAGTTTTGCGATTTTGCTTTACTTATCATTATTTTATTTCTTAGATTTTGAAATCCTTGAGAAATCAATTGCCATTTCAAAGGTCCATGGAGATATCACAATGTTGTTGATTTAATTATCTATACAAAGGTGTTATTTTGCATCATATATCAACATCTTTTCACAGGTTGCGGACTTACTCAATTTAAATAATATTCAAAGGACATGTTTGACCTTATGCATTAGAGAAATGTTAGGACATATTAAAAAAAAATATTATTTACTATTCCTAAATTTTACACAAAATTTCATTTTAGCATCTTTATTTTTAATTGTAACACTTTTGATCAATTTACAATTAATGTTATCCAATTGCAATCTCAGTTCAAGAAACTAATAAAAAATAATCAATTGCACATGATAGACACACAAACAAATTTTCCTACCCAATCAAGTTTTCTAGCAGTAGTGGGAAAGGAACTGTATGAGCACGAAATAATCTTTTCGTATAATCCTGTTGATCAAGTTTGCACTCCTCCAAACATCTTCGCTTTGCCACCTAAAAATACAAACGTGAGCTAACCGGCGGGTGTGTGCTGGAAACCCCTCCAATGCCTAAGTCAGTAACTAGACAATAGACAATAAGCTTTGTGTATTCTAGAATAAGAATTGGGATACCTGTACATAGGTTCTGCTATGAGCTTTTATAAACTCTGCTTGGCACAATCCTAGTAGGATTCCAACTCTCCTTATAAGAGTCCTCCTAGGAATCACACACCCTACTCACTACCAACCAAGTGAGATGGTTTTGCACAATCCTAGTAGGACTCTACTCTCCTTAACAGAGTCCTCCTAAGAGTCACACTCCTACTCAATGAAGAATGTTTATCATAATAACACTTTGCTTTCCACCAACTAAGTAAGATGGTTACATCCTTTGTTTAAGTTGCTGCTGCAACCTAACCGAGCTAGATTACCTCAATCATATACTCAATTAAGTAATGAAGTAGATGGCATTCGGCTAAGCTATACCAAGCCCGGCCTCCCTTCTCACCAACACCCTGGCTAACCACCAGGCCCACTTGTTTAGGTATCTCGGTCCAAAGTACCTCTGCCCAGCTTAGAGTTCATTCAACATGGGACCGAGCTACTCGAAGCCCATACCTCGGCCCAAATCCGAAATATGAAATGTCTTCTTGGCCTAAGATCGAGCTACACCAGCCCTTATCTCGGCCCATTGCGTGGCCCAACTTCCAAAGAAGACTTTTCTAGCTCGACCCAATTTATTTACAAATTACCCTCTCAAGAACTTTGAAATTTTGTGTATCACAAATAAATATTGAATATAGCAATGGTAAAATCTCAAACGGTTTTAGTATAAAATTTTTCATCAATTAATAATATTATCACATAATATCACCATTATATCAAATATTTACCCATGTATGATGACTTCGTCTTGCAATATCCTATTTTCCTTCTAGGGTTAACTTAATCCAATCATGACCCACCATGAGTTTTGAAGACCTTGGCAAGCTCCAGATTCAAAAAAAAAAGAAAAGAAAAGAAAAGTTCATGAGTAAAATAGTATTTTAAAAAAGAAAAAGAAAAAGAAAAAGAAAAAAGTAAGTATTCTTTTATTTATTTATTATTATTTGCTAATATTTCACACAAAATTTGTTTGCATATTATTAAAATGCTTACACAGATTAAAATAAAAAGAAATCATTATAATTAATAAAGATGAAAAAAAAACCTTGTCTTTTTAGTTTAACTACATTCAACTTTAAAAAAAAAATTCTAAATCATAATACCTAATAAAAAATGAACCAGCTGCAGTAAAATATTACTTAAACACAACTAGTTTTGCATTTTTAACTATAAATTTACTAATTAAGCTTACATAATTTTACTTATCTATCATATATCTATTTTTTAATTGATAACAAAACTAATCCTACTGAGCCATTAGATTAGATTTTAAACTTCGAATAAGTTGAATTGGGCCTTTATTTTTGGGCCAACTAAAAGGGCAGAAAATATTTGGGCCTATATTTTAGTCAAATTTCAGAACTCAGGCCTTATTGGGTCTTGACCCCGAACCCAACGAACACTTCAGTATTTCATTGGTCATTTCGTCATCATGATTCACGAGATGGTGAAGTATAAAATTGTTAATTAACTGAACCCATAAGCGCATTTACCGGAGAAGTGAGCTGGTCAGATCTCTTTCTTATTGTATTAATGAAATTTTTTAATTTTTGGAGAAATATTATACTAGTGGGATCATGGAGATATTATTATATTAGAGATGAAATTTTTTATGATGTAATTGTGACCGGACTTGTACTATGTAGGTAGAGAATTTATATTATACATATAGTAAAATTAAATTATCATAAAAATGCAAATAATCTTTGAGGACCCAACTAATTTAATATTTCACCAGCAAATGCTTTGTGATCTACACTCTCTTTAGGTCCCCAGTTGAGTAATTTGTGGGCCATATTGGCCCAAGATGTGTGAATTCTTTCAAGTTTTAACAGTTGGACTTAGTGATCACATTTTGGAGTTGATTTGGTGATTTGAATTGTTTAGATAAATCATTAATTAAAATATTTATGTAAAAATTTAAAATAATTGAGTATTAGACTTTGTTTAAGAACATGTTATTTTAGTAATTTTTTTTAGTTTTTATGAAAAGATGTGTAGAAAAATAAAGAGGGTGATATGATAATTTATGGTGATTTTTTTGACTTTTTTACTAAAATTGAAAGCTGTCAAGCGAGATCTTAGAAACTAAGGCCGTGTTTGGTTTGATTCTCAAACCATGATTCTACACTAAGAATCAACAATCTGTTTGATTACAATTTTCAAATCATAATTCCAAATCAATTTCAAAGCACATTTTGAAAACATGTTTGATAAATCAGAGAGTTCTTAAATTTTTGGTCTATCCGGTCGTCTGCCTGGACATCCTCCCAGACAGTTTTTAAATTTTTAGGTCTATTCAATCGTCCCTCCGACGTCCTCCCGATTGACCAGAACAATGTTTTTTTTTGTTTGTGTGTTTTTTTTTTTAAGCAATTGACATCCGTTATCTGGAAAAAAAAAAAATTTATATTTGTTTTTGATATTTTTTAAATATAGAAAAAAAAATTGGAGACCAAAATGACAAATTATTTGGACATTTATTTAAAATTAACCAAAAATAAAATAAAATTAATTCGTCACAGTAATTTTTAAAAAATAAAAAATATATATTAAATTTTTTTTTTTAACTCAATATACAATCAAAAGTAATTTTAAAGCACTAGTTAAATGTTTTTGTTAACAAATAACAAAATCAAACCAAGCCTTGAGTCCCATCAAATGGGGTCGGCTATATGAATAATTCTTTTCCAAGCGGTCCTATCACAAGCCATTTCGTTAGTTAAATTAAGTAGATCCATATCTCTATTTACAAAGTTAGCTAACGTTAATCTAGGCCTACCCCGTCTTCATTGAATTTGACCAAACCATCTCAATCGATTCTCTCTCAACTTGTCTTCTATCGGTGCTACTCCTACCCATTCCCGAATACACTCATTCCTAATTCTGTCTTGTCTAGTTTTGCCACACACCCACCTTAGCATCCTCATCTCAGCCACACTCATCTAATCTATATGTTGTTTCTTGGTTGCCCAGCACTCCGTCTCGTACAACATCGCTGGTCTAATAGCCATTTTATAGAACTTACCTTTTAGTCTAGTGGGTATTCATTTATTGCACAGTACCCCAGACGCACTTTTCCACTTACACCATCCTGCCTTAATCCTGTGGGCCACATCCGCATCAATCTCCCCCGCTATTATGGTAATTGACCATAAATAATGAAAATGTTCACTCTTAGGTAGTTCTTGATTCTCAATCTTCACTTCTCCTTTACTTTCATTGTTTCTGTTACTAAATTTACACTCCATGTACTCTGTCTTAATTCTGCTTATTCGGAATCCTTTCGATTCAAGAGCTTTTCTCCAAATCTTCAACTTTGTGTTAACTCCTTCTCTAATCTCAATCTCTAGCACGATATTGTCTGCAAAAAGCATACACCATGGCATGTCATCCTAAATATTTCTCGTCAACTCATCCATAACTAAAGCAAAAAGATAAGGGCTTGAGGTAAATTCTTGGTGTAACCCAACAGTGATAGGAAATTCATTTGTCTCTCCAGCAAGCGATCTAATAGTGGTCACCACCCCTTTATACATGTCCCTAATCACATCAATGTAACCTTTTGTCACCCCTTTCTTCTCTAACACCTACAACATTATATCTTGGGGCACTCTATCATATGCTTTCTCAAGGTCGATAAACACCATATGAATGTCTTTTTTCTTTTCTCTATACTTTTCTATTACTCTCCTCAAAAGATAAACCGCTTCTGTTGTTGACCTGTCAAGCATAAATCTAAATTGATTCTCTGACACCTCTGTTATATCTCGCAATTGGCGTTCCATCACCCTCTCCTATACTTTCATTAGATGACACATTAGCTTGATTCCTTTATAGTTGTTGCAATTCTGGACATTTCTTTTATTCTTATATATTGGCACTAAAATACTCTCCTCTACTCATTTGGCATGTTCCTAGTCAACAAAATTTTGCTAAACAACCTAGTCAACCAAGCAATCCTCTTTTTACCCAAGCACTTCCAAGCTTTAATAGAGATACCATCGGGTCCTAAAGCCTTATTTGATTTCATCTTCTTAAGTGCAATCTCCACTTCAAAGTTTTTAATCCTGCAATAAAACCTATAGTCTTGGTTTATCGTATTACTGATCATTTCTTCCCCTATTATCGTACGTCCATGTTCCTCATTAATAGTTTCTCAAAATAGTTCTTCCATCTTTCTTTAATTTCTTCATACTTCACCAATACCTTAGAATCCTCACTCTTGATACACTTAACTTGATTAAAATCTCTTATTTTCCTCTTTCGTATCTTAGTAAGTTTGTATACCCTCTTCTCTCCCTTTTTACTATCTAGTCTAGTGTATAGGTCATCATAAGCTTTCAACTTCGCCTTTCTCATTTCTTTTTTAACCTCCTTATTAGCCAATCTATAGCTCTTAAGGTTTTCCTCAGTTCTATCATTCTGCTACTTTTTAAAGCACTCTTTTTTTGTCTTAACTATCGCTTGAACCTCATCCCTCCACCACCAAGTTTCCCTAGAGTTGGGTCTCGTCCCTTTCGACTCTTCAAACACTTCCCTTGATATTTTCCTCATACAATTGGCCATCGAGTTCCACATAGTGTTAGTATCATCTTCCAAGTCCCAAGTACCTTCCTTATCCATTCTATTCTTAAATATTTCTAGTTTATCCCCTTTTAGGTCCTACCATCTCGTCCTACGACGCCCACCATTCTTCCTAACTTGGTATTGCCCTCTAAAACATAACTCTAGTACCAAAATCCTATGTTGAGAGGTCAGGCTTTCTCCAGGAATCACGTTACGATCATTGCATTTCAGTCGGTCCACTTTTCTTACTAAGAAGTAATCTATTTGGCTTTTAACTGACCCACTCTTAAAAATTATCAAATGCTCCCCCCTCTTCTTATACATAGTATTGGCCACCACAAGGTCAGAAGCCAATGCAAAATCTAAGATACTCTCTCTAGCCTCATTTCTGTTACCAAAACCGTATCCACCATGCACCATTTCATAGCCTAGTTTATTTATGCCTACATAGCCATTAAAATCTCCACCTATAACCAAGTTCTCTCCTACAGGTATTTCTTGTAAGATCTTATCCATTTGCTCCAAAAAATCCCTCTTAATCTGATCATCTAATCCTACTTGAAGGGCGTATGCACTAATAAAGTTTACTATATTCCCTTCAATAACTAATTTAACTAACATAATCCTATCCCTTTCCTAATAACCGCCACTACACTCTCCACCAGACCTTTGGCAATTATGATTCCTACCCCATTCATGCGTTTATCCTTACCATTATAATACAGTTTAAAACCGGTATCCTCAATTTCCCTAGCTTTCTCACTCGTCCATTTAGTTTCTTGTACGCAAGCTATACTAACTCTCCTCCTAATCATAACATCTACAAATTTCATTGTCTTACCAGTTAAGGTTCTTATATTCCAAGTGGCTACCCTAAACCTGTATTCTTGAACTAGCTTCTTTACTCGCACTCGTCCAGAAAAACACGGGAACCTTTGCCCATTTTTCACCACACCCAAACGTCGACACGGCGCCCCTTGCTCACTTTTCGAAACACCTGAAGGCAAGCGCAACGCGTTACTTGAGGATAACGACCTTGCATTTAAACGATTCAAAGTAGGATTCATTTTTATAAGGAATCCGAATGGTTTTTTTTACGTGTTGGGTGTCGACTACCTAACACACAACCCTCTTCCTTAACCCGGGCTTGGGACCGGCGGAGTTGTTAACAACTCCGGTGGAGTTTTTTGTTAACAAATAATAACATTTTTTTAAAAATATTTTAAATTAAAAAATATTTTTTTCAATAGTTTTTTTTTTTTTAAATTAAATTTTAAAAAGAGTTTGGTTATGAGTTTTAAATAGAATTTTCAATAGAGTTTTGAGTTGTGTGTTTAGTTATGAGTTTTAAGTTTTTTAATTAAATTTTGAAAACTCTTTTCAAAATTCATAATCAAATAACTTTTCACAAACTCAACATTCATTTGAAAAATTTAACATTCAATTCAAAACTCATAACCAAACAAATTTTCTCTTTTGAAATTATAATTCTAAATTTCACAAACTCAAAATATAATTCCACACTCAAATCATAACGCTAAACACAAACCAAACGTTACCTAATATTTTTTAATCACATTTGTCTTGATGAAAAAAATAAAATAAAAATAGACAACAAATATAATTTCAAGAACGTAGAGGTTAAGGGGTTATTTGAGATTTGCTTACTGTATTTGTTAACTTTTTATAAAATATTCAAAAAAATAAAAAAGTGATATGACTCAAATAAATATACTTATTTAAATGATCTCCAAATAATAAAAAAAATTATTGGATGCTCGCCACGTATTCATTTTTTTCACTAATCGTCATACAATATGTATCATCATATTTCTCAAATATGTAATACAAAATTATGAACTCTCCATTTTCCATCAATCATAACACCCATGGAATGAGTGACCGTACTTGCACCTAAAAATTACTCACAAACAACCCCTAAATGTACAAAATTCAAAGTCCACCCTGAGAGGAGAGCTCATTTGAAGGTGAATTCAAAAACAAAGAAAACGTTGTCGATAATCAATAAAGAAAATAAATTTATTTAAACAGAAAATATTTGGTAGCCAACTTCACAATTAATGGAGTGGCATGGGATGGGACTCGTATGTATGAGGATGGTAGATTTGAATAATTATCAAAACAAAATCACAAACCTAACAGTTGTATACATGATGACTGACAATCAATCTAAAAACAGAAAAAAAGAAAAAAAAGAAAAAGAAAAAGAAATATAGTACTAATCTAATCTAATCTAATCTAAAACTCTTCTTCAGTTATGCTCTCAAGTACTCCATCATTAGTTTTAAATAAGGGTCCTGGATTAGGTATCGATAACGGTGATACAGTCTGAGTGGAATCAACGACACTAACACGATTCTGGGGAATTTGTATGAGCTCACAAGCCACATCCTTGAACTGAAGAACACCTCCGTCTTTGCATTTTGACAGCAACCGCGCCGCCTCCTCTTTCGTCATCAAAACTCTCACTTTCATCCCTCCACTTCTACTGCCACTGCCACCGTCGCCACGGTGGTTTTCTCTCTCAATATTTTTTTTACCATCTTCTTTTTGAAGCACTGGTTTGGCTGCTTCACTTTCTTTAGCTATTTTCTTGAGCTTTCTTGGTAGTATTGATGACTTCTTGTCTAACTCATCTCTGTATATGTAGTTTTGCTTGCTCTGTTTCTTGACTTTTTGTTTTGGGTCAGACCTGGTTTCAGTGAAGTAGGATTGCAAAAGACCCAACATTTTTAGAGTGAGAGAGAGAGAGAGAGAGAGAGAGAGAGAGAGAGAATTGGGTTATGGTGGTGAATTAATGTAGAGGTGAAGGAAGATAGAGTGTGGAGAGAGGGTATATATAGAGAGAGAGAAACAGAGTAGGGGTTACTGTTGTATAGAGTGCAATTTGGGAAGAGAATTGATGGGCCGTTTTTGAGATGAGTATGTCTAGGGAAATTATAAAAAGGTGTTTTGGAAAATTAGTTAAAAATTACTTTTTTGGTTTTTTTGTTTTTTTTGATTCTTTTATGAGAGAGAAGTGAATTAAAATATGAGAAGTAATTTTTCACTTATTTTTTAAAATGAGTTAAAATATTCTTAAAAAATTATGTGTTTGTATTTTTTAATTAATCATCTTTAATATATTTTTTCATATTTTTCAATCACTCAACATAATGCTCTATTTATTTATTTTTTTTCTACCAATTACAATATTATAAAATATTACGTATTTGTATTCTAAAATTACTAAATAATTATTCCTATATCTATCTATCATACGTTAGTGGAATTGTGGACCATCGTCAAATACACGGCAAGAATAGTCTTTTGTAAGCACTTTCTTTCCATCCAAAACACAAGTGTCAGGTTCACCAAAAAAAAACACAAGTGTTGGTGCTTTAACATTGCGCAAAAATACTAAAATTTCACCTTTATGTTCTTTTTTTAACCTATCAAAACAGGCAAACAAATTGAATTATTAGACCTCGATAACTCTATAATCATAATTTAATTATTATTTTTAAAAAAATTGAATCACCGATTATCAAGAACATACATGTTCATTTAAAAAAAATTAAGTGTGATCTTATTGTATTTTCACTGATATCTAATTTCTTTTGTAAATAAATTATTAATGAACTTATGAGATGAGCTATTTAAATTATTACTGACTCGAGATGGGCTCTCGTAACAATTTGTGAACAATAGGGACCCCCTTCTACTTTGTATGACCGGTATGTAAAAAATTTTGATTAGTTTTTTATTTGAAAATAATTATTAAATAAATAAAATTAATATTATACATAGAACAAATTGGTAAGAAGATTTTATTTACCATTATACACAAATAAAAAATATATAGTTGAACAAAACTATCATGTGTTGGAGTCGGTGAACAAAACTAACAATACAATAATGTTGCTCTTTTATTTTTTTAAAAATAAATTAAAAAATTATTGTATGATTGTTCGAGGAGCATTAAATACTTCTCTAAAAACTAATTTTTTGTATTACTACAATTTATTACTTTATTTTTTTATTTGTGGTAAAATTCCAAGAACTTTGTTAATTAATTGAATTTAGTATTAACTAGACCTTGAAATTGACCGAGTTTTCAAGATTGAAGAGGACGTGATGAAGTCATACGTTGATTTCAATCGAATTGAATGAAGAAAATGGTTTTTATTACAGCTTAAGATATTATAATAAATTTAATAAATAAGAAGACACATATACAAATTGGGAAGAATCTCTAGTTTTTTAATGAAATATAAAGAGTTTAATCAATTAGTAATACTACAATGACAATCTTTTTTATCACATTTTTAAAATTTATTTAACGTGACACACCCATTAATTAAATATTAATAACAGGTTAATGTGTATACCACAATTATTGATAAAATATGATAGAAGAATATGATAATTATAGCATTATGCTCAAATTATTATGATTTTTTCAATCCATTGTATATTTCTATTTAAAAAGTTATAAGTTTTATTCTTACTTAAACATGGTTGGACTGGTGGTTTCTTCTTTATTATGGGAGTTTATTAATTTTCGATCATATATGATTGTCTGATTATAAAATATTAAAAAAATCATGTTAAAAATTTTAAATATTCACAATATTTAATAAATCATTTGGAATTTTTAGGATCACTTGGTTATAAATATTTTGACCAACTAATCCCAAAAAAATGTATAAAAAAAACTCTTACTAAAAAATTATTGTGGAAAAATAGGCAAATACTTTGTTACGCATTGGATTCAACACGGATGTTCGCTTGATTTTTCCTAGGAATAATAGGTAAAAGCCACAATATTCCAACGCCATGTGGAAATATAATTGTCCATCAATTTTCATTAGTTAGAGAGTTCAACAACACCCAAAGTACCTCATTACAATCAATAAATGATCTAGGGTGCAATTCAGGCAGGTTTGGTTGGATTGGGAAGTTATCCAACCTCAGTTCAAGTTATGCTAAAACTTGTGCAAGTTTTTTATTTTTTATTTTTGCAACTACATTATTAAATTATTAAAATTTGACTCTATTTACATTTTTTTATTTAGAAAATCATTAATACTATCAAAATAAATAATTTATATAATATAAGAGAGATATCGCTATAGTAGTCTTTACAATTTATGAGTAAAAATAAAAAAAGTAAGATTTTATGTTATTTGTATATATAATATAAATTCAATATGATTTAATAATCTAAATTATTTTAATATCATATAATAGCTAATAATTTATATGTATATTTTATATTTTTATATATTTATATATGTATAATTAGGATTTCGAGTTGCTCGGGTTGTTTGACGTCTTTGCCCAAGCCTGCCTAAATTTAATTCAAATTTCTGAATTTTTACCCAAGTTTGTATTGAATTTTTACCGAATTTAGGATTTCGGTTGTTTAGGTTGAACCCATCCAAGTTGCACCCCTAATATGATCCCAGTAACATCTTTTTGGAAAATTATTTAATACTTTTGGAGTATGTGTGGGTGGTGTTTCAAATAATCAGTTATTGATCTAAATTGTGAGATCCATGTGTTAAAATTTTAAGAGATAATGTGTTAAGTGTCAACAATATATTAATGGAATAAGAGTATTATCTAAACTTTTGAGATTAATTGAAATGATAAGTACAACGTAGATTTGAGTCATTACATTCATAAGCTTTGGTTTTAACTAACTTAATACGCGTGATTTGTGAAAATAGTTATGCATTCAAAGATTCCTAATTATCAAAAAAAAAAAAAAACACATTCAAAATTACATAAAATTGCAAGATAATTGGTTGAAATTTAGGAGTTATTTGGGATGTTCTAAATAAGTATACTTTTTATCTTTTTAGACTAAAAAGTTGAGGTTGAAAATATTAATGTTTGGATTAACTTTTTGACTTTTTATGAAAAAATGTGTAATAAAAAATTATAAAAATTGGTTTGTAGGGAAAAATTAGAGTGCAATTGTAATTGTTGACTTTTGGTGAATAGTGATAACTTTTTAACTTTTTGAGTAACTTTTTAACTTTTTGACTTTTTTGAGACTTCTCAAACTTGACCTCAGTTAGTAAATTTATGTAATTGCTATGTTAAAATTAATATTAGGACTTGGTCAGAACGTATTACGCGTTTTAGATTCCTAGTTATTCTTTTGCATGATTATTGACTTAGACCATTCATTTCAATTGAGTATACTACCAAAACTGTCATGTTAGTATACTCGAGAGGGTTATTGAATAATTTTCTCAATTCAACTTATGGGATGCATGATAAGGACTCTGAAGGACCCAACATCACATAAACGTTGTTTTCTTGCTCTACCATCACCATCATCAATTCAAATATTTTTGTTTGGGTTGGGCTTATCTTTCATTGGACTTTGCTGGAGTAAGACTAAGTCATCTGACTAAGTCATCTGACAAAGTCTTGAGAAAGAGAAATTATCTAACGCCATCTCTAACGGTGAATTAAATTTACCATCAAATTTGAATTTGGTGAAAAATTATCACTTTTATGGCTCCAACAATTTCACCAAATGGATATCAAATTGAAATTCACCAAAAGTTTTACCAAAATGAGAATATGCTAGATCTTTTACCAAAACACTATTCATTACTGTTGTATTTTCACTATCGGATAACTCACCGGATGACCCGCCGGATGACCAATTTTCACAAAATTTTATACAGATTTTACACTGGAAGGTCGACCCCCCGGTCAACCCTAGGGTCGACCCCCCGGATGACCCTCAAGCTTGAAAATTCAACTATAGAATTTTACAGATTTTGCTCTTTCCGATCAACCGGCCGGTCGACTGGCCAGTCGTTCCCCAGGACGTCCAGTGCGTTTTGATGAAAGCTACAATAAACCATTGGAGTGATTGATATCAGATTGAGCCAAACGTCTTTTTTTTACTCAAATTTGATGAAAATTTTGTTCAACCGTTGGAGATGCTCTAATACATTAAGTTTATAGGACATGATGTTAAAGGTCGTTTAACCATTATGCCACTTAATTTATCATCTAACGCCTATCAAAAAAAAATTTAAAATTTCTTGTTGCAAAAAGTTCCAATTTTTCAAATGCTTAGGGTCTGTTTGGTAACGTTTACGTTTTCAGTTTATATTTACAAAAATTTTATAAACTGATTTTTGTTTATTTTTAAAAAAACATAAACTACAAACGCGTTTGGTAATTGACAAAATGTTTTAAAAAATTTAAAAATATAAAAAAGAGCGAGAAATGGTAAGTGGTGGCAAGTGGCGGCGGAAGACGGTGGTGGAAAGTGGTGACAGTGGGTGGTGGGTAGCAGGTGGTAGCGGGTGGTGGTGGGTGGGTGGATGACGGTGGCGAGTGGTGGTGGCAGGTGGGTGGTGGTGGTGGTGGGTGTGGTGGTGGTGGGTGTGTGGGTGGTGGTGGCGGGTGGTGGGTGTGGTGGTGGTGGTGGTGTGGTGGTGGTGGTGGTGGTGGTGGTGGTGTGGTGGTGGTGGTGGGTGGTGTGGTGGGTGGTGGTGGTGTGGTGGTGGTGTGGTGGTGGTGGTGGTAGATGGGTGTGTGGTGGTGGTGGTGGTGGTGGTGGTGAGTGGGTGGGTGACCGCGGCGGGTAGTAGGTGATAGTGAGCGGGTGGTGGTGGTGGTAGTGGTAGTGGTGATAGTGGTAGTGGTGGGTAGTGGGTGGTGGTTGCAGGTGGGTGGTAGTAGTAGATGGGTGGCACGTGGTGGGTAACTGGTGGTAGCGAGTGGTGGATGGTGGTGGCAGGTGGGTAGTGAATGGTGGTGGCGGGTGATAGTGGCGGGCAGTGGATGGTAGTAGCAGGTGGATAGCAGGTGGGTGGTGGTGGTGGCGAATGATGGATGGTGGTGGCGAGTGGGTGGCAAGTCGGTGGTGGGTGGTGGTAATGGGTGGTGGATGGTGGTAGCAGGTGGGTGGTGAGTGGTGGTGACAAGTGGTGGTGGAGGATGAGGGGTGGGTGATGGGTGGTGGTGGTGGAAAACGGTGGTGGAAAATGGTGGCGGGTGGTGGCTAGTGTTGGGTGGTAAAAAAAAACACTCAAAACTCAAAACAGAGACATATTTTTTGAGTTTACATTTTTTTTGCTAAATTTATAAACTGAGACCACTGATTTATAAATCAAAAATTTACTAAACAAGTTTTTATTTGAGTTTTTAAAATTTTTATAAATATAAACAGTAAATTAAAAATATAAATATTACCAAACGGCACTTTAGTAAAATAAGATTTCATTTTAATATTTAAACTAAGACATTTACAAGTATTGGGCCGTTACTACGTATCTTATGCCTTTTCTAACAATAAAACATAGACGGCCATTTCTTACCACTGGGTTATTATTACCCCATTGATGGTAGGTTGAATCTACTAAGGTCAAGTTTGGTTAAAGTAAAAAAGTGCATTTATTTCATCTTTTTATCTTTTTTGAGTCACATCAATCAATATCTCCTCTCTACTTTTTCTACACATAATATAAAAAAAGTCAAAAAGTACACTTATTTTCTTTTCAAACTTGGCCTAAATAACTTATTTTTTAAGAAGAAAATTATCTAGTACATCTGGCTAATTTTAGGACACAAAAGAGGTGTTTGACTGGAAGGATTAGGGTGTGGAATTAAATTGAAATCTCGGACTCTTTATCTCTCATATGTGGGATTACACTATCTGAGAAGAGTGTGAGACAATGTTCATGAGATAACAATCCTATGGGATTAAACCGTAAAAAATATATTTTGCCCTTATCATATATCATTTGCTTCCTTTGTTGTTGGTGGGTATTGGGTCTGTATTTGTATTTGTATTTGTATTTGTTTTTGTTTTGTTTTGTTTTTTTTTTTTTGAGTTTTGAAAAAACATAATTGGTTGTTTTTTTTTTAATGGATGCTGCTGCTGCTAGTTGTTTGTGGTGTGATGCCGCTGTTGATTTTTTTATTTTTTATTTTTAGAGGCTTGAAACATAATTGGTATGTTGTTTTTGGGGTTGTTTGGGATGTCCTAAATAAGTGCACTTGTTGACTTTTTGAACTAAAAAATTAAGAAAAAAAATATGGTTGTTTGGGTTAACTTTTTGATTTTTTATGAAAAATGTGTATTAAAAAATTGTATAAATTAGTGTACAGAGAAAAATTAGGATTGATAGTTATGCAGCCGTACTTTTTGACTTTTGGTGAATAGTGATAACTTTTTAACTTTTTGAGTAATTTTTTGAATTTTTCACTTTTTAGGCACATGCCAAACTTGACCTTATTAATATGTGGGTGTGAAGGCTTTTTGTTGAAATCTTTTCAACTTTTATTTTTTGTTCTTTTGGTTTTTGGGTATGTGCTTTTTACTCTTTTTCTTTGTTGATGTATTTATGTTTTATTCATTCTATGCATTAATAAAGTTATTTTTTTACTAATAAAAAAAAAAAAATAATTTTTTGTGTTGGATAAAAATTAGAAAGAAAATGGTCTTATTTATATTGAAAGAATGTGACAATTAAAAAATATAACTATTGAAAAAATGTTTAAAATATCGAAAAAATTAAATAATTAATTGTGGTCCACTAATCAGTTATAAATAAAGATTAAATTGAAAGGCAGATTTAATATTATTATTACTTAAAAAACAATTGAAAAATGGTAAAATAATCTTTTGATCATTTATCATTATTCTGTTCGTCCAACAAAACATTGTATTCATTAAAAATAATTATTTCTAGACATATAATCTCATGAGAAAATAAACACGAGATACACATCCAATCTAACTAAATAGTTGAGGAGATTCACAGTCTGAAGATTTAAGTCCAATAAATTCTAATTCTCCCTTATCCAGTCCGTCTAATCTAACATTCCCAAAGAAATTGCATATAATTACTTTGTTTCATTTTCATGTAAATAAGATGGTCATATATTACTTAATAAGATTCCTTTATTTTGATTTTTATACAATAATTTTAATATATTTTCTATTACAACATAACACGTTGACAAAGTACATAACTTAAAATTAAAATAAAATGACATCAAAATATCATGTATTGTATGTCGCCGAAACAATAATTAATTATTATTATTATTATTATTATTTTTTTTTTAGATAACAAACCAATTTGATTTTTGATATCTTTTGATGAGATGGTTGTGGCCCTTTACGCATAGACCATTATTGTGGGTGATTTTATTAAATACACGTTATTGTGGGTGATTTGATTTTGGAAAATGAGTGGGAGTTCTAATTAGAGCTACCACTAATGATGTGGTAATGGGTCTCACCTACTGTCACAATATGTATTGTATCTGTTTTTTTTTTTTGCTTTGTCACCTTATTAGTGGTGAGTTTAGAGCCACTAAATTAGTTGTCTCTAACACAACTATTTGATTTTTACCTGTTGAATTCGGGTGATTTTATTTGTATTAAAAAAAAAAAATCAGTATGCTTAATCAAAATTTTGAAAAATACACGTTAAATTTTTAAAAACTGTTATAGGTCTTAAATTTTTTTATCAAATAAATTATTAAATATCTCATATGGCTGTGGGGTTTACTTTTTTTTTGTAGATCTCACATTTAATCATTTATTTGATAAAAAATTTTATATTCCCAACATTATCCTTAAATTTTTAAATATATATATATATTTTTTTATGGTACACTCAAACTACTTATACATATTATTTATATTCAACCATTTTTATCTATTTTCCAAAGTTATAATTTTCTCTTCATCTCTTTCTTAACTTCAAAACTTTAATCTATACCACAAAAAATTACTATTATTATCAATATCATTATTTGATGAATAAAAAATTTATGGAGTTTATATAGATTTGCTCACAATATATGACGAATTAATTAAAAAAAATACCACAAAACTAAAACCTACTCAGTATTCATAGGATCAAATTTTTTTCAGGGACTTTTCTTAAGTGCGCAACCCTCACTTACACAAAAAGTGTAAGTGGAAGGTAAAAACAAAACAGGACTGCAAACAGAAAAGACGTAAGTGTAAGACGTAAGTTACACACCATAACAGTATCCTTTTTTGAGATAGACAAAAGAAAAGACTCAAGCAACTTCAAAAGCTTCCAGCAATACAAAAAGGTGAACAAGCTCTGGACATCTTCCACCGAAGTAGAAAATGTCGGGCCATTACTCGTCAAACGAGATAACCGATGGCAACCCATTTTAGCCCTCATTGCATTGGGAAGGTTTTTTTTTTTCTTTTTAGGTAAAATAGTTATAAAAAGATAAATAAATTAAAAAAAGGTTAATTATACTTGTCACTCTTACATTTTGCATTAAATTTTAATTTAGTCTTTACACATAAAATCGTAACAGTTAATCCCCTATACTTTTACTCAAATTTTATTTTGGTCCCTATACAATTGTCAATGTCCTTTTTCTGTTATTTCATTTTAAATATTTAATAAAATCTAGTCACGTGATATAAATGTGACAATGAAACGAGGGTAAAAAAGAAAAATTATCCATGTTTCCCACCAATACATTATTCTCTTACGTGATAAGCACATAAAAGATATTTAATACAATATATATATGTTCGTATGGTAAAAATTAGGGCAAAAAGATAAGAAAGTAGAACTTTTGAAATAAATTTAAAAAAATGGGACAAAAAAATAAAGAGAAATGAAGATGAATAAACAGAAAACTGTGTTATCGTGAAAAATAAAGTTTCGTGATTTCAATTTATACAAAATCCTAGTTCATCTTCTTAATTGTTCACAATCTGCGTTTTATTTTAGCCTAATATAGTCATATTTTGATGTAATTTTTTTCATAAAATGTGTATTGATGAAAAATGTAGATGATTTTTCTTTCTTACTCTCATGTTGTAGTCACATTCAATGTTTTGAAAACCAGACCGGTGAGCGAACCGGAAAATGGATCGGGTGGACGGGTCACCGGTTCAACCGTCGGGTCAAAGCGGTCGAACCGTGACGTCATAATTAATATTATATAATTAAAAAATATAATTAAAAATTATAAATAAATAAATATATATATAAATACTCAAATAAAAATAAAAATTATTGTATAATATTTAATAAAGTCATAAATGATAAAAAAAGGTCACTTGTTTTAAAGAAATTAAAATTTTTAAACATTCCCTCCAAATAAATTGATTGAATGTTAGGTTTAATTTTGGAGGGAAATGAAATTTTCAACTCTCCCTCCAATCAATATGTTTCAAATAATTTGATTGAATCTCACATAGAATTTTGTAAGTTATTTTTGAAAAATCTTTTCTTATAAATAGGAATAGACTTTCATAATCTTCTATAACTTCTAATGAGACTCTTCCTTATGAGAGGAGACTCTTGAAGTAAGAATTTTTAGTTAAAATTTTAAAATATATTTATAATATATATATATATATAAGAAAGAAAGAAAGAAAGAAACCGAGTTTGGCGGTTTTGCATTTCCAGGCCGGTTTTGCTCCAAGTCTAGTTCTGAAGGGTTGACCGGACCGGAACAAGGCCTGATTCCCGGTTCGACCAGCCGGTCCGGTCCGGGTTTCACAACCATGGTCACATTTTTATCACATAATTGGATTCTGTTAAAGATTTAAACAATTGAATAACAAAAAAGGGACATTGACATTTGTACAGGGACCAAAGTGAGATTTTATCAAAAGTACAGGAGGTTGACTGTCACAATTTCATATTTAAGGACCAAAGTGGAATTTGATCAGAAGTGCAAGGGATTGACTGTTATGATTTCATGTGCAGGAGCCAAAGTGAGATTTAATATAAAATACAGGAGTGCAAAGTGTAATTTACCTTTTAAAAAGTTAATAAGATAAAATGTCACATTCAACCCATAATCATTTCACTTTTTATCCTACAAAAATAAAAAATCAAAAAATCCAACCCACATAAAATTTTTAATCCCAAATTAAAATAATAATAAAATATTAAAAAGTCAACACAGTCCCCAAAGAACCTTGGGACCAAGATAGTTGGAGATCACCCTAGTTCTAAGAGTTGTTTCCACCTCACGTTTTAGCCACTATTCTGCTTAAAGATTTTTTAAATTGGTCTAATTTAGGATTTTTGATTTATTTATTATTTAAATATATTTTGAAGGATAATTTAAATATATATATATATATATATATAATATGTATGGAGAATAAATAATAATTCTAAATAATTTAATAAAATATATTAAAAAATTGAATATACTTAATAATTTTCTGAGTACAAATAGAATTACTCACCGAATTTATTTTAAAATAGCCCAAATGAGGATGGTGGGTAGGGACGGCAATTTGAACCCGACCCGACGGGGACCCGACCCCCCGACCACGATTAAAATAATTTTTTTCCAAAAAATATCCCCGTAGGGACAGAGATGGTATTTGAAATTAAATCCCCAATCAATTTTGAACTGAGGACTGTGATAGGTTTCCCTTCCCCGGTCCTGGCCCAGCCTGGCCTCGCAATTTCCCCGAAACTTCTCCGTATGTATATATGTGTCTATATTATATTATATTATATTATATTATATCTATCTATATTATATTATTATATGTGTTTAGGCTGCTTGTCTAGGTTATATTATATTATAATATATTATATTATATCTATCTATATTATATTATTATATGTGTTTAGGCTTGTTTAGGTTATATTATATCTATCTATCTCAGCTCTCTCTCACTCTCGTTCTCCTCTACTCTATCTACTCTCTGAAACTGTCTCCCCTCTCTCTCTCATCTCTTCACTCGCTCATCACGCTGCTGAAACTATTTCTTCTCTCTTATCTCGCCGCTGATCGCACCATCCACCTCCACTGTGAATCCGTGATGTCTTCGACGCCTTCATCTTTTACTTCGTCAAGCTTTAGATCTAGAATATCTGAAGATCATCGGTAACTTTTCCATTGCTGCCTCTCTTTCTCTCAGTTCCGAGCACTCTTATAGCAGGTGAAAGCGGAGCAGATCAATCCGAGATATCTATCGCCACTATTTGATGTCTCTCTCTCTCTAGATCTTTTTGTATTTGTTGATCTTTGTTTGTTGTTGATGTCGATGATGATCAGATTGTAGTTGTAGTTGTCATTGATGATATTGATTAGTTGTTGATGTCGATCTGATGGTCTCCTTTTTTTTTTTTTTTTTGGACGGGGAATTTTCAGGGTCGGGGAAACTCGATCCTTGATAGGGGCGGGAGTGAGGATGGTGACAGATTCCCCGTCGGGGATCAGGGGTGGGGCCGGAAAAATTTTCTCCATCGAGGATTGGGGACGGGGAGTATGATCCTCGGCCCCGGCCCCGGCCCGATCCGACCCGACCCGTTGCCATTCCTAATGGTGGGCCATCTTTACAATTTTTTCACATAAAAACGAATTTGATTTTTAAAAGGTGAATTTCAATTTAATATAAATTTTTAAAAGAAAATACATATGAGTGATAAATTTTGTATACATTAATAATTAAAGTTATTTATTTATTTATTTATTTTATAAGACCACTATAAGTAATTTATCTTTTTTTAAACCCAAAAAAAAAAATATTTAAATTGAGTCGAGCCCCAATGACACTGTTAATTTGAGAGTGACCAAGTCATCACACAAGACTATTGCACTCTGCTTTTTTCTTTCTTTTGGGAAAATTAATGTTAAGTTTAAAAAGGTTTTGAAAATAGAAATGGGTATGATATTTCCTAAAAATGTTAATAAGAAAAATTATCAAATGAGATTAATATCCATAAATAATTTAAAAGTAATGATATTCAATCTCCATTTTTAATCTCACAAATTTCCTCCTAGTAAATTTAAATAATAATAATAATAATAATAATAATAATAATAATAGGGAATTTTTTTTAATAAATCTATTTTTAAGAGTTTTATTCCATCCAACTCAGATTTTTTTTTATTATTTCATTAAGTCTTATTTGAGGTAAGAAAACCAAAACACCCTAAATCTTTCCTTCTTCCATTAATGGTGATATTTAATGTTGATTGTCATTATATCTTCACTGAAAAAAAAAGGGATTTGGGGTGGCTGTTCTGCAGCCTGCACAGTAGCTACTGTTCTGCAGTGAAATGGGCTCAATTTGAGACCCATTTCGATAATCCGAACCGTTCACATTTTAAAATATATCAAGTAGAACATGTTTGTAAAAAATTAAATTAATCGGATATCGTTTACCTATTTATCTACTCACATTTGTATCTACAAAAATAAATAATAATTGTGATTTAAAGTTTAAAATGAATGCAAATGTGACTAGATGAATGGGTAAACGATATCCGATTAACTTATTTTTTGCAGGCATATTCTGCGTAATGTATTCTAAAATGTGAATGGTTCAGATTATCGAAATGAGCTCTGAAATGGGCCCATTTCGCTGCAAAACAGCCATCCCAAATTCAAAAAAATACATTAATCACACACCACTATTTAATGTTGACATATATTACACACAAAAAATTAAACATGATTCTTTATTGATTGTCATTATGTTTTGGTAGTTCTTATACATCATTGATTGTCATTATGTTTTAGTAATTCTTGTGCATCAAAATGTTGATTGTGCATGATGACGTGAATGTTCACATTAGATAACGTGAACATGAACGTTTACATCAGATGACGTTGTAATAAAGGTGATGTTAAGATTCACATCAATATTGTATTAAATTACACAACCACAAGTCTCAACTTTTATTTGAATATAAACATGATGTGAATGTTTACACTAAAATATATAAATGTGAATGTTCACATAAATTCTGTAATATAGATATTAACATTATGAACATTAACATTTATATTCACACTCATATGTTTTAGTGTGAACATTCACGTCATCTGATATGAATATTCACAATCACGTAATTTGATGTGGACATTCACATCATCATGTACAGTCATTATTTGGATGTATGTGAACTATCAAAACATAATGACAATTAATAAAGAACCATGTTTAATTTTTGAGAAATGCTATATATCCCAAATATTCTACCAAACCTCTCATATGGAGTGGGACTCACACAAATCCACATATGTGTGAGTCCTACACCCATGTGAGAGGTTTGGTAGAACATTTGGGGTCTCTAGAATCACTCTTAATTTTTTGTGTATAATGTATATCAACATTAATAGTGGTGTATAATTAATGCATATCAACATTAAATATAAGGGTATAAGAGTCTAAGAAAATAGCGTAAATCAAGAAAAATAACCTTATGGAATAAATATATAAATATATGAGACTATGTGGGTTATAAATTTCCTTCATGGACTTCTTGGGTCAGAACACTCTTAAATAAGAGTTATCAATAAAAACCCAATAATAATAATAATAATAAAAAGAAGAAAAATGCTTGAGACCCCTATTTTTTGAAGACCCCCACAACCCCCTTTGGATTTCCACCATTGATGTATGTATGAGACCCATTCATGTATGTGTAGAGCCCACACCATCAATGATGGAGATCTAACGGGGATTGTGGGGGTCTCCAAAAAATAGGGGTTGCAATCATTTTTATAATAATAATATGTGTGAAAGCTTAAATTTTCTAAATAATGTTTGCTAATTAATAAATTAGATTAGCATAATAAGGCATTGGGTGCTTCTTTATAAACTTAAACCACAAACCTCATCTAAAACTTAAAGGTACAATCACTTGAGTCACGCTCAAGTTAACCTATCAATCCTTATGAATATAACGAATTTTCATAAGTAAAATGCAATGTAGACAGCGGGCTCTCCCTTTTCTAACTAGATTGGCCCATAAAAGGGTTTAATCTCCTTTGAGGGCATGCTTTATGCACAAGCACGAAATATTCGTTGCAAGTATAATCATAGAGTATTAGAAATCTGCTTCTTAAATGATAACACTCATCCTTTAATATCTCAATCACTGCAAGCCAAGTGAAATGATGCAACTCTTAAGTTGACACTAAAAACATCATTCCAGTTGGGCAAGGACTGAGCAACTGTACTACTTGAACCCTGTTGATATTTGAGATTGCTGGACAACATGTAATGTTGCGCTAAAGCTACGCGGCACATTACCACACCAAAGAATGTAAGCCACGAGTCTTAGCACGGTCAGCTAGTTTGGTTAACATCGCACACCCAATTCTGTCTAGTCATAACCCGCTGACCGTTTGCTCGGTCTTCTAAGGATAGCTTGGTTTTTAACTCATTTCAACTTAGAATGACATGAAGAGTAAACCAAAACTATTTAGCTCGGCCCAAGCCTAAGGCCGATGCAAACTTAGCTCAGCCTATTTGCATAGCGCAAATTACTCTCTCATTTCACAGCCACTTATTTGTCCTGACCAAATAATAGTATATATCATTCAGCGATTCTTTTCTCTGCGAATCACCTATTTCCAACCATCCCATTTGATCAATCTTGTAAGATCTATTAATTAAAGGAATCAACGTTAAGCCCTCTCAAGTGGCGAGGTATCTAGTCCTATTCTCCTACTCCGAATGAACTGCGTTAGCTAAAGTACTAGAATTGATAAGAAAATAATAGAATTTATTAAATAATCAAACCTTGAATAATTTAAGCTTCATTTGGTAACTTAAAATTTTAGCAAAAAAATTATTATAAGTTATCACATCACTCTCTCTATTTTTCTATATATCTTTTCGTAAAAAGATAAAAAATTACTAAAATAACTTGTTTCTAAACCTAACAAAATGAGTAATTTGTAAAATAGAATAAAAGAGAGTGGCGTTAATAGATTGTCAGTGTGACATTCTTGTATATAATTTTTTTATGAATGTCAATTATTGAAGCAAACTAAGGTCAGGTTTGGCAAGTCTAAAATAATTTAAAAAGTTAAAAAGTTACAAAAAGCAAAAAAATCATTACTATTCACAAATAAAAAATATTAAAAAAATATTTTATATATTTTAGTAATTCAAAAGTTTGATGGATACTGTCAGCTGTACTTGTAAAGTAGGAAGGCCATTATACACTTTTTGGGGCAAAAAAAAAAAAATACATATGTAAAGCCACAAAGTTTGATTCAAACATTGGGCCCTTGGGGGCTCACTAAGGGTTCCGTTTTGATAATCCGAACAGTCAATATGTAGAACTCGTCGAGTAATATGTGCCTGTAAAAAATCACGTTGATTGAATATCGTTAACTATATGATCAAATCAATTTTGTATAAACAAAACATATGGTGTGATAGTTAACTATTGAAAAAAACTAATCCGATCATATAGTTATCAATATCCGATCAACGTGAATTTTTATAGCCATATAATATTCGACGAGTTGTACATATTCAACGGTTCAGATTATTAAAATGGGATCCATAGTGGCCCCCACAGACCGACTATTACTGTCTAAACACTTTGCTCTGAAAGAGACAATTATTTTCTGTGTAAGACATGCTGGGACAGCAGGACAGCTGTACAACCACTCAACTTTCTTTTACTGTACACTTTATTTATACAATTTTTTATTACACATTTTTTTGTAAAAAGACAAAAAGTTAACACAAATATCAATTTTTTTTTCTCAACTTTAGTTCAAAAAGTAAAAAAATACACTTATTTAGGACACCCAAACAACCCCTAAGAAAAGTTAAAAAGATTAGAGACCAAACCAGAAAAAAGAAAAAAAAAGAAAAAAGAGAAAAAGAAAAAAAGAAGAGGCCTATGTAAGAAAATACTGAAACTTAAGTGACCTAAAAAGTAATTTACTTAAAATATTATTGAACTCATAATCCTGATTTCGCGTAGGGTGGTGATTCATCCCACTAATTTTTTGACCATTAATAGTATTAATGAACTAAAAAAAAATAAAAATAAATAAACTCAAGTCAAAACATCTCATCACTTTGGTAAGATCTCTTGTGTCACATTAATGATGCTCTAGTGTTCCTAATTTAGAGCTCTAAAACATTATTGTTTCGCGTAACCGCAAGCAATTGTGCGATAAGCCCTTCTCTCCTCCCTATTTCCTCCATAGCCAAACTGCACGAGAGAGAGAGAGAGAGAGAGAGAGAGAGAGAGAAATGGGTGGAGCTCAGGCGATGAAGAGAATCCCACGCATCAAGTTTCCGCAGAGACATTCAAAACCCTCTGGTTCGTACTCTCTCTTTCTCAAACAGTTATGTGTTTACGAATTTAAGCGATTGAAAAAGAGTGTAAATGCTATGTTGTTGTGAAGATTATGTTTTTCTTTATCTATGTGAGCTCATTGGTTATGATTCAATTGATAAGAACACTAGAAGCAGACTCTTGTATTTTTCTTTTGTTCATTGTTAAATCTTTAATTGAATTGTGAATCAAAATTACAAATTGGCAAAATCATGTGCAGACTATAAAAATTGATGTTAGACAAGTGATTGCATTGTCTAATTGGCTAAACATTGTCTTCATATTAGAAGATTGTGAGTCCAAATCCCACTAATTATAAAAATTTTAAAAACCAAAATATGTTCACTCTTGACATTCAAAAAATGAACTTAGGAACCCTGAATAGAGTAGAATGAGAAGAAATAATGAGTTTGAACACTTTATCTCAAATCTAAAACATTTTGAATGGTGTGCACGCATTTCTTTAGAAAATGTTTTTTTTAAAAAAATATTTTGGTATAATTGTTGGGTGTGACTTACCTGGCTCATATTATATTGGATCATGTTTATTTTATCAAAATAACTGTAAATATTTTGTGGGTGCTGTTATTTTAGCCTAAAAAATTATTAGAAGATGTATTTTGAATTCTTTTATTTGTTTTTCTCAATAAAGTTAAGAACATGCCATGTTTCATTGGATCTGACTTAATTCTGTTATATCTTTTGCATCACCAAAAGAATAATGAATCATGCATACATATTAATTCTTCATACTAAACACTTAGAAGTCATATTCTAGCATTTTCCCAAAAACCATGTTTTATAATTCAAACAATTTCAAGAATAGTCTAAATCGTAAAATGTGAATTAATTGTGAATTATGCAATTCGCTAACAATTCTATCACAAATTAGATTCACCCGTTGATTCACATTGATTTATATATGAATCTCAGAAAACTATGATTAGAACATAGATAGGTGCTGTTGAGAAAAATACATGGATCTTTTAAATATTATAACTTTTATGTGCACTTATCGACACCTCTAGTGGCTATAGAGAGTTAAACAGACAAAGTAGAAGACCAATCTTGTGCTAGTTTGATATATATATAGAAGTAGATGTTTATCAAGCAGTATGCATTGAGAATCAGTTCAGTTGGAGAATAAAGTTAGCAATGTGAATACCATACAGCAAATTCGTGATTTGTTATTTATGTGGACTTTTTATCGCGTGTGTGTGTGTGTTTGTTTCCTAATGCTACCCAAGTATTTAAGGTAATTACTCTCTGCAGGTTCAACATCCCAACATCAAGAAAAAAATACGGCTGGCAATTCTAATCAGACTTTGTTTTCGAGGTCTTCCCCATCTAATGTGACTTTTGGGGGGGGGGGGAAAGCTTCTCTGCAGCCCAAACGAACACCATTCTCTCAAGAGGAGATTGATGCTATTTTGGTATGTAAGACCTCCTCGTTGTGTTATTCTGGAATTTCAAACATTTAATAGTCTAAAATTCACTTTTGTTATTTGTTCATTTGTGTTATCTTAAGCATAATCCTGTGCTTAAGTTGTTGACTATAAATCAATATTGAACTGAATAAAAAAATCAAATGAAAGTTGGACTATACGTAATGAAACATGGTCCATTCATTTAGAGTCTGTTGGGCCACATTTATGTTTTATGTTTCCTGTATTTGCAACTTTTTAAAAATCCTTCTCGTCTGTCTCTTACATCCATTTGGTCTTCAAAAGTTGCATGCATAAAACATGAGTAAAGTATGTTTGTCTTCTATCCCCACCTCTCTTTGTCTCAACCAAAACAACAAAAAAATTGCTATGTTTGCCATTTAAGGTGAAACCCACAAAGGATTCTGATTTTGCTATGCATGAGCAACTTTTAATTGGATTATTATTATTATTTGGAGGAATAGATACTGTGGTTAAAGTGAAACTTCAGTTCTCATATTCTCTCTATGGCATGTAAATTTCATAATATTCTTTTTTATATAGCATTGCTTCAAAATAATCTGTTGATTGAATTATTTATCTGTTTATTTGTTTTTCGGCAGTTGGGTGGCTGTTTCTGATTCTTACATGGGGCCGTGTGGTGGGCGTTCATTGGTTGACAGTTTTTTTGGCTTCCACATCTCATTTTTCATGTTCTTTTTGTCTCTCCAAATATCAGAAGTCCACTTCCTACATAAATTTTGTTCTAGAAGGAGAGGAATTTTGAAGTCATGCATTTGATTTGTCTTCCTCAAGATACCTATTGTGGTTGAAGACAGTTTTAATAAAAATCCAATTATAGAGATTTGTTTTAACAACTGGGGAACTTTTACAGATCAGTTACTTTAAATATTTACTTGTTCTTTTTTTTTTTTTTTTGGGTTTTTTTAAATTTTAGAGATTTGCAGATTTTGTGTGGGAGGAGGGAGGGGAGTTTAAAATTACCTAAAAGATTGGTAGATTTATAAAATTTTTGAGTTATATTCCATTATTCCATGACATCACATTATTATTTATTTTTTTTTTATATTATTAATTATAAATAATAAAATAAGATTTGACATTTGACATTTTTTTTTTTTCATGAGTTGTTGTAAGTAGATAAAATTCGCTTAGATGACTGATTCGTGAGTGGGTTGCAAGATGATGTGTTGGTCTTAGAGTCTCAAATAATTTTTATATTTTTATTTTTATCTACAATGGTTTTTTTTCATTCTTATATGTGATCTGAAATTGAATGGTGGTGACATTTTGGACTTTGGAATGAGTTTGATGCTGCTAATGGGCTGTGGGCCTGTGGCCCAGATCAGATGGCTGTTTGGATTTCAGTGATTTGATATTTGCAAGCCACTTCACATCAAATATATATATATATATATACATTTGCAAGCTACTTCATTTTCCAGCATTTTTTCCTCTTTAAATCATTTCCAGCAAATTTCCATAATTATATAAGGCAAAACTAATTTATAATCCAAATCATTTTTGGTTGGCCTTAATTTGATGCCTTTGAAGAAAGAAAAAATTCAAAAATATAAAAAGAGGAAAATTATCAAGTTCATAATTAAGGAGTTATGAGAAAGTATTTAACTTCAAATTTCTTGGTTAAGAAAAATCTGTTATTAACCTTTTTTTGTTAAAAAAAAAAAAATTCAATCTATCATTATTTAGAATATTTTATAAATTATAAAAAAATGTTTAATAACTATTTTCACAAACTTTGAAAATCATTTGAAATAATTTTTAAAGTGAGTTTATTAGAATAATGTCCCAAATAAATTATAAATTTCATTTTTTGACAAAAAATTATTCAAATTTTGAAATTAAAATAAAAAATCAATAAATTTGTTGTTATAGCGTTAAACTAGTAGTTGACTTATCATGACCTAAATCTACTCCTATAGATTTAGTGTCATAATCGGTCAATAATCCTGGGATTACTGAAATCATCTAACTTGAATATCATATAACATAAGGGGCTGCAAAAGTAAATATATAAAATACAATGTTCATTAAGCTATGTAGACATACACGAGACAAATGATTTAAACTTTATATATAATATATATATAACGTCATATCCACATAAGTTATGCAATAGCGTACAAGTATTATCAAAAGGGACTTAGCCCAGTGTATGGATAAAAAAAAAAAAAAAAAAAAAATCCTCAACATGATTTACAAAACTTGACTTCTTCAAACGAGAACCTCCTTGAGAAACACGGTAGCTGGCTGACCCAAAACTCTCCAGGCAGCAGTTTAGGCCTGATTACGTGCTTGCTCACCTACATACATAATATAAATAATGAGCGAAAACCCAGTAAATAATAACAGAGTAAAGGGTTTAATGAATGATGTCCCATATCAGATTCAGAAAGCAGAAATAGATTTATATTCTTATTCAAAGTTCAGAAACATGTACTTATTAAGTTTCACAGAGGATCATACGTGGTACACCCAGTAGCGCTAACAGATCATATACAAAGCATTAAGGATCATACTTGACCAGTTCTTTAAAGGAACCTCTGGTACTGGGAACATATAACATACTTGAGCCACGGTATTGTTATCCCCAAGCGAGGGCCATGAGCACACGGTATTATTACCCCTAGGCGAGGGCCTTGTGCTCATAGGCCACGATATTGTTACTCCCGGGCTAGGGTGTAGACACCCCATTTTTGACGGCCCTTACGACTTGGACGTCCTCGCATGCACCTCCGATGATGAGTCTAAATGTTTGTCCAGTGCTTGAAGTCTTCAACGAAACGACACAACTTTGAGCCTTTCAAACCCTACACCCTTTTTGTCTCATTTTTGGACCATGCCTTGGCCTTTCCAGCCTGCAACCTCTGGTGCCCTGCTGGCCATCCCTAAAGGCTGTCGGCCATCACTTTTGGGCTGCTGGTCACTGATGTGGCTTGCCCGCCACCAGTGATGGCCGGCCGGCCACCAGTGTATTTTGCAGATATTTTATGCAGCTGTTCTAACTGTTTGCACAAATGCATGCATCTATCCCCACGTGTAGGGCTGGATCTCCTTAAGGGAATTTCATGTTTTTTATATATAGGGATCCTCTCTTTCTTGTAGCAAGGTTAGAAAATTTTGAACTCAAAAATTTTCCTCTCTTTCTACAATTCTCTCTCTCTGCAAATTCTCTACACTTTTGACTACAAATCCTTGACTTTTGCCTATATACCCTTAACAAAATCTCACCATATTTGAGTTGAGGTGTTCTTGAGCTTGGTTTGAGCTCTAGAGGGTGTACTTGATTGGTTTTGTAGCTTGGAATTACTCTTCTCAAGAGGTATAATACTTGTTTTTTTAGCTTGCTTTGCATACTTGTTTTTCTATCTTTTTTCCACTGATTTTGGGTTGTTTTTGGGTTATAAAAACTCTGCCTTTGTCGGTTGAAATTTGTGGTTATAGGCCATTTAAAGGTAGGGGTGATTCACCCATTTTTTGTACCTTGCTTGTAAGACCTTTCCACCTTTGTTTCCCACTTTCAAACTATCTTTTTCCAAGCTTTTAAACACTGATTTTCATAACTTTTTCAGTGACCAAAATCATGTTTTGAAGTTCAAATTTGGAGAGGTTAGCCTTCCTTCTTTGTGTCTTGTTTGCTAGCCTAGTTTATGCTATGTGTTAGCTTAATTTTCTAGCTTTTTGTAGTTTAATTCCAGCATGCTTTAGAACATATTTTAGACTTTTTTAACTCTATTTTGGGTTGGTTAAGTCATTTGAGTCTTGTTTTGCATGCTTGTAGTGTAAGTGTCCTCACAAGCTTGGTGTTTTAGGCCTTTAGATACCACTTGTTTGAGTTGATTGCATTGTTTAGTACTTTTCTCACTTAATTTCAACAAGCATAATCTCTGCATCCTCCCTCATTTCTTCACTTTTTGTTTGCTTTGAAGGTTGTTTCAATCTTGGGATTGTTTAAGCTTGAGATTGAGATCCACGCTTAATGGTTTAATCCTCTTTTGGGGGTTCATTATCAACGGCATGACACCTCTCTTTTGCCTTAAACTACCCATTGTTTGACACTTCCTTCTCTTTTAGAGGACTTTAATTCACCATTGGACTTAATTGAATTAAATGATGGTTGGTAAATTAAAATGAGTAACTAAAACTTGGGACTAAAAGTGAGCAAGATAATATTTGGTTGTGTTCAATTGGGCATTAATTGAACACGTTAATTGAACACATGGAAGCTTGAACCATTTCATACTTGTTAGTGATGAAATGATTCAAGTCTCCAAGGTCAACTTCTTCCCTTGATCATTCATGAAAGGGAGGAGGCTTGTGTCTTGTTTTGCATCAATTGAACTTGCACTCTTGGGTTCACAAGCCATCATGCAATGAAATTACTTGAATTTGTGGCTTGTGGTTTAGGTTCACCACTCCATGGATTTGTTCATGAAAAGGAGGGGTGAGTTGTGCAGACAATCTGTGAAAATACCTTGTATATGCTCTGTTTGTTCTCTGTTGCAGCAAAATGAACCTAGGCATCAGTGGCTGGCAGGTGGCCGGCAAACCACCTTCGATATTCGGCAGGTGGTCGGCAATTTTTACCAATGGTCGGCTGGCCACTAATACAAATCTCAGCAAAGTGTTGGTAAGGTGAAGCAAAGTTGTTCTAGAAATGTTCAACTGTGCAAACAGAGGCATTTGGGAGCAAACGGTGGTCTTTTTGGGTGGAATTCGAGCATGCGCATACACATCTCTCATTTTTTGAGGCGGAGTAGTTAATTGCTTAGTTTAATTATTAATTACAATTGTGTTGTAATTTTTTAATTAGTTAGTTAACTAGTTAATCAATTTAAGGGTTGTAATAATTAGTTAAATAGTTTAGCTATTTATTCGGTTTGTAATAATTAGCTTAATTAGCTTTAGCTTTAATTAGTTAGCTAGTTAGCTTAGTTTATCCATTCGGACCCTCCTGCGCGAGGGCATCAATGTTGTAATAATGTGTATGTCTTTCAATCCCACGTCTTTCTTTCTTTTATTTACTAGCTTTTGATGGTTAGATTAGGAGCATCATGTTTCAATTAGCATATTGCATGTTTGTATCCATTCATTTGTCTTGTATGCACTGAGGCTCGGTTCATCATTCTAACTGTATTGTCGTTTCAATACCTCGTTGAATACATGTTTAAACGCATGTTATGAAATTGTTGCAAATAACATGTTAAGTAGCCGAGCCTATTTTAGTTGCATTAGCCATCTTGCATAGTTAGGAATCATGTATTTTTCTAACTAGTTTCTCTTTTGACTTGAAGTACTAGGTGAGTTTTTAGGGCTTTAGTATACTTGCATGAATGTGAGTGATTGCCATGTCTAGCATGCTTGCCATGAGGCTAAGTGCTTATTTGTTAAACTGTTTGAGTGCCTGTGGATGAAGGCTTGTTGCTTGAATTGGAATGATTCAATGAATGTACGTTTAAGCCTACTATGTCAAGTGGCAAAATCATAAATTTAAGCCCACTTTGTTAAGTGGCAAAATCAACCCCTTTTCGAAAAACAAACATGAAATTGAATTGTTCCAATTCGGGCAAACTAGCCTATGCCTTATGTGCGCACATCACATAGTAGTGCTAGCCTAATAAACTAGAACAAGAGCATATAATGTAAATAAAAATCATATTATGATTAGTAAAGGCCAATCTTTGATCGGGCGAGCAGGGGGTGCTCAAATGTATTCATGACCTTCCCCCCTTGTACCTAAGTTCCCAAATCGAGGCAACTTTAGTGATGACGGACATGTGGCCTTTGGCATGAGTCATGGGTTTCCTAAACTTTCCCAAAAATAAAATATTTAGGTGGCGACTCTGTATCTGGCAAAGCAGTCTATTTTTGACAATTTGATTCAAAATCGATTTTTTCAAAAGATTTGCCAGATTTGGACTCTTTGGTGTTTATCAATTTCGCATTGCACTTGTGAGATTAGATTTAGAACCGCGGGAGTCTGAACTGTAGAGCTTTTTTCAAACTTCTGAAAGGAGGCGCCAAAAAGCCAAGCTACATAGGGACTTGTGCTAAGGATGCCACAAGTACTTGTCAGAAATTGGACAATCATTCATTGAACAAAATATAACATTTCATTATAAATAGATCTTATTTCATCATATAGAAAATAAATAAAGTTGAACATAGCTTTACTAACAGATGGCTCCACTTACAGAATAGATTAAGCAGACAAATCAAATAGTTTACGGTGTGTGACCTACACAAATATAACAGATACACATATTGAAACATATACTCGGATAGTACTTAACTTATTTCATTTCGTTCTTAGTGTGTTTATAAGTCTTCTCCTCATTAATATGTCTTAATTAGGGCTTAAGAATGCCTAAGATGCAATGAGGATGTCAAAATGTGATTCAAAACACTTAGTCAAATTTGCTGAAAACAGGGTCTTCGCTTGAGCGTAGCTTCCTTTGCTCGAGCGGAGGTTCAAACATAAGGGTGGTTGCTCGAGCACAACTTCCGTCGCTTGAGCAGTTAGTAAACTCTGCAAAAGTACTAATTGCTTGATTTTTCTGTTCGACACACCTTCGACGGTCGCTCGAGCGTACGATTGAAGTCTTCGCTCGAGCGTAACTCTGGTCGCTTGAGCGGTCTGCAAAACTTGTAAATTTTTGGGAGCATGCATTTTACGCTCGAGCCAACTTTTGGTCGCTTGAGTGGAAATGCAAAACAAAGAGCGGTCGCTGGAGCGTAAGTTTTGTCGTTTGAGCGATGATGTAGAATTCTAGAATTTTCAGATTGCTATTCAAGGTGCAAAACTTGAATTCAAAGCCTCAAAACACATCCTTTGGACCCAAAACTTAAGAAATCTCTTGTAAACTTGTAAAAAATCATGAATTCAAAGCCATTTTGCCAAATCAAAGCCCAAAAGTATGCCAATTGTGCAAGATCAAACTCAAAACTTTGAAAACATAACGTGTAAGTAATGGATTGAGTTCAAAGCTTCCAAATCATGATCAAATAAGGTATATTGATGGAAAACATGATAAATTTTGAAACCAAAGGTAGATTTGGGATATGCATGTGAGAATTCTTAACAATTAAACTGAAATGTAAGAAATTATGTATGCATGCATGGAATGTTCTTCATTTCTACTTCATAAGCTCAATTCTTGCATTACTCCACTTAATTCTTAGAATTCATGTCCTAGATATTATAATTATATTGTCTAAGTGTTGAATCCTTATCTCAACTTCTCAATTAAGCTCTATATGGTGAATACTCTAAGCTTCCAAACAATATCCTTGAATTTCCAAGCTAATTTCTTCCAAACTCTAACAATTCCATTGTTGATCTCTAATAATGTAGTAACTTTCTTGATGGATGGGTCAGACCGATCCACGCTTCTAATGGGCCTGATGGCCTCGATGTTCGCGGAGTGTGCCTATAAAACAATCCAAAGGGGGAGATAGTCCTCTGGTGGACACTCCGACGATCAAGTTAGATTAGAGTCAATTGGTTTTAAAGACAGAGAGAGAGAGAAAATGTAATATGGGATAGATAAACCTTCCTTCAACGTATCTCCAAGGTTTTCTATAAACTGCCCGAACTTCCTCCGTGCACCCCCCTTTTGGAGAGGACGTGAATTGGTTCATGCTATTACAGTTCGGACTCCTGTCACGGTTCTGTATCTAATCTCACAAAGTGCAATGTAAGACTGATAAATCACCAAAGAGTCTAAATTCGGAAAATCATTTTGGAAAATCAATTTTAATCAAGAAGTGCCAAACATGGATTGCTTTGCCAGATTACAAAGTCACCACCTAAATGTTTTGTTTTTTGGCAAATTTAAAAAACTCTGACTCGTGCCAAAGGTCACGTATCCGTCATCACCAAAGTTGCCTCGGCTCGGGAACTTGGGTACGAGGGGGGAAGGTCATGAAATGAGCACCTCCGCTCGCCCGATCAAAGGATCGGTCTCTACTAAGCATGATATGTTGTTTTGAAAACATATGTGTTCTTATTTCAGTTATTTAGCTAACTTACTACGTGATGCGCGCAACATACAAGTATAGACTAAATCACTCAATTTGGAACAACTCTACTCATGTTTGTTTTTCGAAAATGGTTTGAATTTGCCACCCTCGAGTGGGCTTAGAAATACGGATTTGCCACCAAACAAGGTGGGCTTAAAACATGATGCTTTGCCACTCCAAGTGGGCTTAAAACTCACATTTTGATAAATTGTTCCAATTCAAGTAATGAAGCCTTCATCCATAGGTATTCATGCAGTTAATCAAATAAGCACATAGCCTCCTGTCAAGCATGCTATCATTGCAATCACTTACATACATGCAAGGATGCTAAAGCGTAAACACTTATAGTGTACTCCGAGCCAAAACAGAAAAACTAGTTAGAAATCAATGCATGATCCTACCTATGTAAGATGCCTAATGCAACGTATGCAAAATGCAATGAGATAGGCTCGGCTACCTAAGATGGCATATGAATGCAACACTTTGGTACATGTATTCAAATAGGTATTGAAATACAATGCAGTTTGAATGATGCGCCGAGCCCGGTGCATGCAAGACAAATGAATGATGCACGCATGCAAGCATAAGGTATGCTAATCGAAATATGCCCTAATCTAACCACTGAAAGCGGATAAATAAAAGGCAGAAAGACGTGGGGTTGGAAGACATTCACACACAAACGCACACTTATTACAACATTTTGCCCTCTCGACGGAGGGTCCGAATAAACAAGAGCTAAGCTAAGCTACTTATTACAAACCAACTAATTAACTATGCTAAGCTAATTAATTAAAAACTGAATTGAAACTAGCTATGCTAAGCTAATTAGAACATTACAAAGATGAATTAAATTAACTAATTAATTACAAAAACTGGCAAATTAACTAACTAAGTAAAGCAGTTACAATGGCCTCGAGGGAAGGGAGACATGTATACTCGGTTTGCTTCGCTCGGAAATGCATTGCTTTGCCATGAGTTGTCTCTGTTTGCACTCGCGGTGACCTCAGAGCATCAAACACACTTTTAGGTTGCATCTGCCCCAAAAAAGGAGCATTTTGGAAAATTTTGCCACAGGTGGCCGGCCGGCCGGCCATCTCAACTGGTGGGTAGGCTACCTCAACTGGCTGGCCGGCCAGTACAAGTGGTCGGCAGGCTAGTGCAAGTGGCCGGCCGACCACTTCTCTTTCCAGAATCCCAATTTTGTTGCAACAAAGATCAACAAAGGCACAACAATGCATTTGCATGGAAATGTGTGTGCAACTACTCTCCTTATCATTTCTCAAGCTTAAAGGAGCGTAGTACTCTGCTCTCAAGCCACCAATCACGTATCTCCATGCATGATGGCCAAAGAGTCAAGCTTGCACAATGTTAGTGAATGCACAAACAAGACTCGAAGAGCCTCCACTCTATCATGCATAATCAAGGGTGTCGGCGACTGAGAAATGCAACATGTTTCATCACTTCGAGTATGAAATGTGTCACATTCCTTATGTTTGAATTAACGTCCGATCCAAACACAATGCAATGCAAACAACATGCTTATCTTTCAATGCTAAAGTGGCATGCACAAGACTCTATCATGTAAGCAATGCATGCAAGACATGTTAAGGGGCCAAGAGCACTAAAGCAAGTGAAGAACATTACACATGAGGCATACACTATCAATCTCAAATGGTCAAACCAGCTATGGACAGACCTAAGATACTCCAAAACGGTAGCCAAAACACACTAAAACTTAGGCACAAAAAGCAAGAAATGCATGCTCATTCATTTGCTCGCAAGCAAGGCACAAAGCTTAACTTTCAAACACATTGAAAGATAGATATATATGAGAGCATGACAGAGGTACAAGCACTAAAATCATGTGCCAAATGATGACATGTCATGCAAACAACACAAGTATAGCATGTTAGACGACCTAAAGCACAAGACTAGTAAATAACACTACACAAGGAGCATGCAATGCATAGCCTAAACAACCAAACTAGCTTTGGACAGAGCTCAATTATGCCAAAACAAAGGTTAAAACATGCTGAAATGGTAGCCCAAAAGCTTAGACAAGCATGCATACGTATTGGCTCATGATCAAGGCATAAAGCACAACCCACAAAAGCTATGAAAGAGTGGAATATGTGAGAGTGTGACTATGCTATATACACTGAAATCATGTGAGAAATGAGGCTAAGGCATGCAAACACCACAAGTAAAGCATGCAAGAGGCTTTGAAACTCAAAGCTAGTCAAGGCATTCACACTACAACCATGCACTACAAGTCTCACATGGCCAAGACCACTCAAAACAGAGCTAAGACATGCTAAAATAATGACAAAACATGTTGAGATAGAGTTAACACAAGCTAGGATGATAGGCATGAAGCATGAAGCATGTTAGGCCAACAAGTAGGATTACACTACAAGTATAAGACAAAAGCAACCAATGACCAAACTAACCAAAAACAGAGTTATGGCGGGTCCAAAAAGTCACAAAAACATGCTTGAGCTCAGCTTAAAGAAAGGAGAAATATATGCTCACTTAGTAGGCCAACAAGACATGCAAGCAAGACAAAAGGAGAGGGGACCACCCTCTCCCATTTTGGGCCACAAAATCAACTTTTTTCTATTGAAATTCCTTTGAGTTTCAGTGGTTAAAAGACCAAACAAGGGGTGATTCAAAATCTTAGAGAGTTGGCTCAAGAGACTTAACAAACCAAAGAGTAAAAGAGGGGAACCACCCCCCTAACAACACAAGGCTCAAACCAACATTTTCAAGCCTTAAAATCAGAGTTTTTGAGAGGCTAAAAATAGCCTCAAAGTAGCATGCAAATGTGGTCAAGCTATTAATAAAAAAAAAGCTTTAAAAGGGACAAATGCCTTACCCTTGAAGCACAGCAGCAATGAGGCAACTTCAGCAACAATTTTGAACCAAAAGAAATCCAAAGACCTCAAATGAAGCTCCAATGGACCTCAGCTCCAAAGTGAAGGTGTTTAACTAGGTGTCTTAGTGCAAATGTGTGAAGAAAACACTGTAAGGCTCAAAATAGCACAATATAGAGAGAGAGTGAGAATTCTAGAAAGAGAGGGAGATTTTTGCTCTGGAAAATCTGAACCCTCAAATAGGGGGAGGAAGCTCCCCTTATATAGAGAAGATAAGCAAAAGGCTTGCTCCATCCCTCTATACATGTATGGAGGATGAGTTTCAGTGAGTGACAGTTGGCTCAAAAGATCTAAAAATATCCAAAAAGGAGATAAAGTGGTTGCCGGCCAGTTAAGGTGGCCGGGCAGCCACTTCCCCTAGCCGACCGGCCACTCCAAGTGGACTACAAGGGAGAAAAGTGGCCGACAAGGCCCTCTCCCCCCCTAGGCAAGAGGCATCAAGGTTTGTCCTAAAAACCAAGGCCAAAACACAAAGGGTTAAGAGGTTCAAAGACAAGGCACTCAGCTGAGACCTTCGGGCTCTCGAAACAAGCACAAACATGCGCAATCATCGTGTGCACAAGCGATGACGTCTGAGTCTTAAGGTCGGTCAAAAATGGGGTGTCTACAGTTGCCCCTCTTTGACAGAACTCGAAAGTTATGAAATGACAGAAGTGAATGTCAAAGCCCAGAGACGACCCATTTTTGATAAGGCCGAAGACTTAGACAAACAGGCAAGACAATAAAACAGATGCGCCCGCAGGCAGGGGCAAAATGCAAATGACATGCACAATGCAGAACATAACTTATGATTATGCAAAGAGGGCTGTAAAGAAACATCTAGATGCAAATGTTATGCAAAGAAATGTTACAGCAAACTCGCACACAAGCAAATAAATACAAACCAAACCACATCTCATGCAGAAAGGATGTAAGAAAATTATGTAATCTTAACTACGGCTCACGCAGGAAAGACTAAAAGTGACTGTCTGGCAAACCCGAGGTCTCAAACAAAGCACCTCTTAGCGTATTAAACGTAGGGGAGAAGGAAAACACCTCTCAGTGTATCACACGCGAAAGAGGGAAAGGCAACACCTCTCAGCGTATCACACACGAGAGAGTGAAAGGAAACACCTCTCAGTGTATCACACGCGAGAGAGGAAAGGAAAACACCTCTCAGCGTATCACATGCGGGAGAGGGAAGGAAAACACCTCTTAGCGTATCACACGCGAGAGAGGGAAAGACAACACCTCTTAGCGTATCACACGTGGGAGAGGGAAAGGCAACACCTCTCAGCGTATCACACGCGGGAGAGGGAAGAAAAACACCTCTTAGCGTATCACACGTGAGAGAGGGAAAGGCAACACCTCTTAACGTATCACACATGGGAGAGGGAAGGAAAACACCTCTTAGCATATCACACGCGGGAGAGGGAAGGAAAACACCTCTTAGCATATCACACGCGGGAGAGGGAAGGAAAACACCTCTCAACATATCACACGCAACAGAGGGAAAGGCAACACCTCTCACCGTATCACACGTGGGAGAGGGAAGGATTGTGCAAGAAAGCACAGTCATCCAACGCGTGTCAAACGTGGGAGGAGAAGGGCATCCAAACGCGTGTCAAACGCGAGAGGAGAAAGGTAAACAAACGCGTGTCAAACGCGAAAGGAGAAAGGTAACCAAACGCGTGTCAGACGCGAGAGGAGAAAGGCTGCGGTGCGAACACCAGAGGGTGGTGCGAACATCGGGTACTCATCCCAATGTTTCTAACCAAACCAAGAGAGTTCAAGGGGCAGGAATGATCTTACCTGGAGTTCCTCTAACTAAAACACATACAACATCGTCTGGTTGTGCCAACTTCAAATGAACCGTATATACAATATTATGCCTGCACAAAAGAAAAAATTTGACAGGTACAATATAGTAGAAACAAATGTTTAACGTGCAAATCTAATACGAGATAAACGCGTGCATATACAATGTGCAAATGAAAAGGTGCATAACAATGCATGGGAGACGTGCATAACAATGCAAGTGAAACGGTGCATAACAATGCAAGTAGAACGATGCATAACAATGCGAGTGGAACGTGCATAGCAATGCAAGTGAAAAGGTGCATGACAACGCAAGTGACAAGGTGCCGAAACCCTCGAACCACAATTCTCTTAGTGGAATAGGTGTGTACACATGCAAAGCTATGCTGTAACATGAAAAGTATAGGCACATGCCAAACTAAGCTTAACATGAAAAGGATGCATGATAACATGGATATGATGCAATAGATGTAACAGATAGTGTAGTAGATGCAAAAGGATGACATACTCCAACCATGCTGAAATTACGAAAGGAGGAAAAACAAATCTCAAACACGCCGAAATCGTGTGAGGAAAAAGATACTCTAATTACGTTGAAATCCTAAGAAGAGGTCCGAAAACAACCGCTCAGGGGCGCACTCGATGCAACCTGAGATAAATTCCAAACACGTTGAAATCGTGTGAGGAAAGGAATACTCTAACCACACCAAAATCGTGAGAAGAGGTCCGAAAACAACCGCTCAGGGGCGCACTCGACGCAACCTGAGATAAATTCCAAATACGCTGAAATCGTGTGAGGAAAGGAACACTCTAACCACACTGAAATCCTGAGAAGAGGTCTGAAAACTACCGCTCAGGGGTGCACTCAATGCAACCTGAGATAAATTCCAAACACGCTGAAATTGTGTGAGGAAAGGAACACTCTAACCACACTGAAATCATGAGAAGAGGTCTGAAAACAACCGCTCAGGGGCGCACTCGACGCAACCTGAGAAAGCCTCGGGGGACAACGACCTAAACGCTGCCCAGCGTAAAAGGATAAATCATACAAGATAACATAAGATGCAAATAAATGCAATAAGTGCGATGATACATGTTACCAGCAGTGCAGTGTAGGATGCTTAGGGAATGCAATAAACAAACAAAGTGACGCTTTGTAGACACCCCATTTTTGACCGTCCTTAAGACTTAGGCGCTACTGATTGTTTACTTGGTGATAAGTTGTGCAGAGTACAGGTTCGATTTCTTCGAAAAAAGGAGAGAGAGTCAAATCCTAACCTCACACCCCATTTCTTCATCAAAAGATTTGAGATCTTAAAACCCTCTCTTTCAAAACATTTTTGAAAGAAAGTTTCTACGATACTCCGTCGCTCGCATTTTGTTAAATGTCACGCTTTTCGGTAAATCGAGCAAGGACAAAGTGGAAATGAATGAAAGAGAGATGAAATCTTTGAAAAATATTTCAAAACACCTTGTTTAGGGGTTTGGAGTTAAAAAAAAGAAGAGAAGAGGGAAGAAACCAAGTTGGAGAAGAAGATGGGCATGAATCACTAAGAGAGAGTCGAGCAGCCCTCGTTAAATCAGGCCTATCCTTTTGAATAGTTGGATTTCAGCTATGAGGCTACCACAATTGGAAATCTTACTTCCGGAGCTTCATTTTTCACTTAAGAATCTCCTAAAACCGAGTTCGGATGAGGGAGATATGATTGGTTGAAGTTAGGCATCATTCCGGTTGGACTGAAACTGAGCAGTCTTCACTAAAAGAGGGATATCTCTTAGCACACTTCGAATTTTGATGCAAGGCTTCCACCATTGAAAATCTTACTTCCGGGGCTTCAATTTTCATAGAAGAATAGCCTGAAAAAGCATCAAGATGAAGGAGTTATGCTTGCTTCAAGTCGGGGACCAGGACTGATTTTTGCTGCAGACCACTAAGGGAGTGTGTCGACCAAAAATGGAGCATTCCGACCATATGCTGACCAGAAATGATCCTTGTCGACCAGAAAAAGTGGTCAGTTGACTAGTTGAGGTGGTTGGTCGACCAAAAATTTCCAGGAAGCCCAGAATCTGCAGATATTTCCTCTTCAGCTGTTGTGCACTACATCAGATATTTTGACCAAATGCTCATATATTTCTATATATTGAGCCATATCTCATATATTGAAGGGCTGGAAAGTTTGGGGAGCCTCTCTCTCTAAAGTCTTTCTCTCTAGAATTTTGAAGAGCAAAAACTCTAACCCTTCCCTCTAGAAGCCTTTCTCTCTTCTTGTTTTGAGCCTTAAGCTTAGAATTCTCTACACTTTGCAAGGAGACCCTTGAGCAAACTTAACCACCATTGGGTTGAGGTTCTTTGAGGATCATTAGGAGCTCTTAAGGTGGTTTTAGCTCAGAATTTGTGCCTGTTTTGTAGCTGTGCATCAAGGGTAAGAACTCTCTCCCTTTTAGCTTATTTTGCATGCTTGTTTGGCCATCTTTTCACACTACTTTGGGGCTGTTTTTAGGGTAGTGTTGAACTAAAAAAACCTCTATTTTCCCTCTGTTTTTCAGTCCTAAAAGTGTTGATTTGTGCCTTGTTTGGCTAGGGGGTTTTCCTCCTTTTTGCTCCTTGGCTTGTAAAGCCTTTTGAGCCATTTTTCACCACCTTTCAAACCAAATTTTTTGGCCTTTAAACCACTGAATTCCAGAGGAATTTCAGTGGTGAAAAGGTGATTTTGAGGCCCCAAATAGGAGGGGGTTGTCCCCCCTCCTCTTCTCTTGTTTACTTGTGTTGATGGCCCATCAAAAGAGCATGTATTTCTCCTTCTTTTAAGCTTAGTTCAAGCACTTTTTTGTAAATTTTAGGACCTACCATAACTCTGTTTTGGGTTTGTTTGGTCACCTCTTGCATGCTTTATACACTTGTAGTGTAAACTTGCATGTTAGCCTAGCTTACTTGATGGTTTAGCCTATTAATCTAGCATATGTATGCTCCACTCCAGCATGTTTTTTCTCATATTTTAGCATGCTTGAACTCTTTTTTGAGCTAGTTTGATCATTTGAGCTTTGCTTTGTATGCTTGTAGTGCAATTGTGCTAAATCGCCTAACATGTGCTATTGTTTTGGACTCTAAGTCTAGCCATTCTTAGCTTATTTCAAGCATGTTTTAGAACTTCATTTAGGATGTTTTAGGACTTTTTTGGGCTGTCTTGGTCATATGGCTCATGTTTTGTATAGTTATAGTGCAAATGCCTTCACTAGCTTATTGTCTAAGGCTTCTAGCATGCTTTGCTCGAGTTGTTTGCATGCCTTGGCATCATTTTGTATGTGATTTCAGAGCATGTTTCACTGTCATGCTCTCATATGTATCACTCTTTCAATGCTTTTGGAGGGTCATGCTTTATGTTTCACTTATGAGCCAATATGTATGCATGCTTGCCTAAGCCTTTGGGCTACCATCTCAGCATGTTTTTGGTGTTATTTTACCATGTTACAACTCTGTTTTTTGTTGGTGAAGTCACCTCATGCTTGGTTTTGGTAGGTGTAGTGTAATCCCACTCATTGGCCTTGCATGTGTCATGTTTTATGCCTCCCATTCTAGCATGTGTTAGCTCTGCTCCATGCATGCTTTGGTATTGTTTTGACCTGCCTTGAGACTATTTTGAGTCATCTTGGCCCTTTGGGGCTTGCTTGATATGGCTATGGTGCAAGTACCTTTGCTAACCTTAAGCTTTGAGCCTCCTAGCATGCCTCATTTGTGATATATGCATGATATGGCATCATTTGGAATGTAATTTTAGAGCTTATGTCTTTGCTATACTCCCATGTTTATCACTCTTTCAATGCTCTTGAGGGTTATGCCTTATGCCTTGTTTGTGAGCTAATGAATGAACATGCTTTGCTGGCCTTTTGAGCCTATGTCTTAGCATGTTTTTGGCCTTGATTTAGCATGCCTCAATTATTTTTTGAGTAGTTTGGGTCATATGGGATTTTTTATGTATGGTTGTAGTGTAATAGCTTTGACTAGCCTAATGATTCGAGGTCCTTAGGATGCTATGCTTGTGTTGTTTGGGTGATTTAGCATCATTTCTTAAATGATTTCAGAGCATATTTCATTGCCACACTCTCACATTTTCCACTCCTTCAATGTGTTTGAGAGTTGTGTCTTCATGCCTTGTTTGTGAGCCAATGTGTATGCATGCTTGTATAAGCTTTTGGACTCCCTTTTCAGCATGTTTTGGCCTTTGTTTTGGCATGGTGGAGCTCTGTCCATAGTTGGTTTAAGTCCATTGAGCATTGTATTACATGCCTCTTGTATGATGCTCTTTACTTGCTTTGATGCTTTAGCTCCCAAACATGCCATGCATGCATTGTTCACATGGTAGAACTTTGTGCATGCCATATTAGCATGTTGTTTGCATGTTGTTGCATTGCATCTTGTTTGCATGTTGTCACATTGCATTGTGTTTGGAATGTTGTTGCATTGGTCCGATGTTGATCCAAACACGAGAAACGAGGAGCGTTTCATACTTGAAGTGATGAAACGTGCCTCATTTCTTAGTCGCTGACCCTCTTGATCATGCAATTGTGCAAACTTGGCTTCTCGGCCATCGTGCATTGCGATGCATGGTTGGTGGCCTGAGAGTCGAGAACCACACACCCCCTTGAGCTTGAGAAATGATAGAAAGGGTGGTTGTGCACACATATCTTGCAAATATATTGTTGTGTCCCTTTTTGTTCTCTGTTGCAGCAAAACAGGAGTTTGGCAGAATCTCTGGTCGGCAGACCAGTAAAAGTAGCTGGCCGACCACTTTTTCTGGTCTACAACAAATTTTTCTGGTTTACAAGTGGTCTACAGCCTCCTTTACTGGTCGGCAGCCCACCAAGAGGTCCCCTTGTTGGAGCAGAAACTATTTGGAGGTTTGTGCACCTTTCAGAAATCAAATCAAATGCAAACAGAGGCAATTCTGGGCATAGCAATGGATTTCCGAGCGAGAAACCAACTGCATGTATTGTTCAACTTTCCAAAGCAGAGTTAAGTAGCATAGTTTAATGCTTATTTGTTAATTAGCATGTTTATGTAATTTAATTAATTTGTTAATTAGTTAAAGTGATGTAATAATTAGTTGTAGCTAGTTATTCAATTTGTTGTGTAATAACTAGTCTAATTAGATTAGTTGCTTAGCTTAGCTTAGATTAGCTTAGCTTATTATTCGGACCCTCCGTCGAGAGGGCAAATGTTGTAATAAGTGTGCGTGTGTGTGATGTATGCCTTCCAACCCCATTTCTTTCTCCCTTTTACTTATCAGCTTTCGATGGTTAGTTTAGGGCATGTTTCAATTAGCATACTTATGTTTGCATGCGTGCATCATTCATTTTGTCTTGCATGCACCGGGCTCGGCGCATCATTCAAACTGCATTGTATTTCAATACACTTTCTTGAATACATGTTTCAAAGCATGTTATCAAGTGTTGCATTCATATGACATCTTAGATAGCCGAGCCTACTTAGTTGCATTTTGCATGTGTTACATTAGGCATTTCAAACATAGCTAGGATCATACATTAATTTCTAACATAGCTTCTGTTTTAGCTCGGAGTACACTGTGAGTGTTTATGCTTTAGTATCCTTGCATGTGTGTAAGTGACTGCCATGATAGCATACTTGCCATGAGGCTAACTGCTTAAGTGTTTAACTGCATGAATGCCTGTGGATGAAGGCTTCATTGCTTGAATTGGAATAATTCATCAAAATGTGCGTTTTAAGCCCACTTTGCGGAGTGGCAAAATCATGCTGTTTTCTAAGCCCATTTGAGGGTGGCAAATCCGCGTCTTAGCCTACTTGCGAGTAGCACCTTAAAACCATTTTCGAAAAACAAACATTGAATTGTTTTGTTCTAATTTAGGCGATTTAGTCTATACTTGTATGCTGTGCGCATCACATAGTAAGTTAAGCTAATAACCGGAATAAGAACATATGTGTTTTCAAAAACAACATATCATGTTAGTAGAGGCTGATCGTTTGATCGGGCGAGTGGGGGTGCTCATTTCAGGACCTTCCCCTCTCGTACCCAAGTTCTCGAGCCGAGGCAACTTTGGTGATGACGGACACGTGGCCTTAGGCACGAGTCAGGGTTTCCTAAATTTCCCAAAATAAAATATTTAGGTGGCGATTCTGAAATCTGGCAAAGCAGTCCATGTTTGGCGCTTTTTGATTAAAATCGATTTTCCAAAATGATTTACTAGATTTTGACTCTTTGGTGATTTATCAGTCTTACATTGCACTTTGTGAGATTAGATTTAGAACTGTGACAGGAGTCCAAACTGTAGTAGTTAGAACACAATTCACGCCCTCGTGCGCGGAGCGGAGTTCGGGCGATCTACACGCTTTAGCAAGCAACTCATGGGGCGAGTGGCAATGAACCGCTCTACTTTGACAGGGATCTCCCCTTGTGTTCTTTGAACTCTTACCTTTAACTCACAGTACAAAGGTCCTGAAATGCTGACAAGGGACAACCTCTGCATATAGAAGCCACGGATGCCGCTTTTCTTCCTGATCACATTCACGACTTTCCCTATTCTCCAACGGGGTGATAGACTAGGTTGGTTCAGTATCTAGAATTGAGGCGCATGCATGCTGTCTCAACCTATGGGACTGCCATACAAATTTCAAGCTGAGGATACACTCCTGGGTATTTAAACCAGACTTTAGTCTCGGAAATCCCGAACCTTTGCGTTCTAGACATCGGCCATTCGAACTCTAATTTCCACTATCGCAGTTGGTCTCCTAGGAACTCATTGCAAACATAGCCAAGATGCCTCTGGCAGGGATTGGTACTCAGGGAGAGCACTTTTGATCGCCATTCTGGCTTTGAAGCCGGCTTGAACTTGAGCTTGAAGTAGAGACACACTCATTCTTCAAAGCATTGACAAGGCTTGAAGAGGTACATCCGGAGTACAATCATGGAATTTTTTGAAGTTGAAACACATTCAGATGCTCCAAATTTTCCCTCTTTTCTTTTGCTTCGCAGTCCGAAACCTATATAGCTTCAGATAGGTCCTGGTTTTATTGTTCTCACATGACTTGGGTTGAACCCTGCAGTTTTATGAAAGAACAAATCATGTTTTGCACATATGTGGAGAACGGCAGAGCATTCTAAGTACAAAACGATTTATTTTGGAAATTGAGAGTGAGAATGAGTTCTCAGCCAGATAGTGAGCCTACGATTGACCACAACCAAAACGACTCAACAAAGATAAAACAAAGGTAAACAACCTAAACACATTGACACTCGAAACGACTCAAAACAAGAATCGAGACAAATAAAAACACACACACAACACTCAGACATTTTGCCATCCATCGGTAGGAGACCTCTCGGTTCACGGGGAGCCCACAGCTTCTCCAGGTATTGTTTCCCACCCTTTCTCATTTGTGATTCCCACATCACTCTGGCACTCAATCTCTTTTCTCTAAAAGCCCATTTTCTCACTTTTCTCTCAGTGCACATCTCTCTATTCTTTAATCTCTCTTATTTTTTTATCCTTCCCCTGGGTGGTTGATGGATAAACAGGAAGTCGTGGGTTCTTACCCCTAGCATTCTGCTAGATTCTTTTTTTTTCGCTCACAACTAGTGAATTTCTCCCATAGAGGGGTTGCGGTGTGACCAGATGCGTAGTAGATCTGCAACTGACATCGGTTGACAATGCCCTTGGCATAGCTCGAATGCGATCAGACCTGTCCAAATGAGGAAGTGGAAGTACCCTGCTCCATTCTAGTTTGTGCTTCGCACTTGGCTTGATACCTCGCTGCTTGGAGGATGAGAGAGCTTTTGGCCCTTTGTTGTTAGCTTTAGTTGTGCCCTTTTTGGCGAATATGGTGCCCTTTCTGACAAGTATGGTGCCTTTTCTGGCAAGTATGGTGCCCTTTCTGGCAAGTATGTTGACAACGGGGAAAAGACAGAAAAGCTGACTCAACTGAGCCCCTAGTTCATCATTTTGACCTTTTTTTTTTGGCTTCTGCTAAAACAATTTTGATCAACATGAGAGTTAGATTAACATACTTGTTCGATTTTCTGATTTGAAATCATGCAAGTCAGGTTATGAGCACTAAAAATTTTCTTTTTTTTTTTAGGTCCAAGAAATGGTCTAATTTTGAAAAAATGGAGCAATTTTCAAGAAAATTAGTCAACTTCATTAAAAATTCTCAAAACTTGTTTTTACAAATGGCCAATGCTCGACCAACACAGAATCTACTCTTGAGATGTACAACCTCAGATCCAAAACAATGGAAAATTGCCCCTTATTTGAATGGCACTGCACGTCACCAAATCTAGCAATGAAAAGTTGCCCTTTGTTTGAATGGCAACTCACGGCAACGGAAAGTTGCCCGTTGTCTAAATAGCGCCGTAGCATACTATAACCAGTCCTCATAGTGACAATCACCACCGAACACTCAAATATAGGGAAGACAAAAATGACCCGTTCAATCTCATGGACAGGACAGTTGGATTTGAAGTATTTATGGCTGGACTGCAGAATGAAGTTGCCTACGTATCCCGAAGATGGGAATCAAGCCTTACGTAGTTCGGTTAAGGTACACTCGAGTATTAACCTCTTATTTTGTGCTCTAACTTTTGCCAAGGTCGCCCTTTCGGGTTTTCAACCTTGTGAGCTTTATTTTTCTTTTCATTTCATTTCATTTCTTTTTCTTCTTTTCTTTTCTGTTCTTTTCCTTTTCATTTTTTCATTTTCTTCATTTTTGTTCTTTTCTTTGCTCTAACTTTTGCCTGGGTCGTCTTTCCGGGTTTTTGGCCCAACGAGCCTCTCAAGGATAAAAAGGTTTAACTTTGTCCATGTTGAATGGTCGGTGTTGAGATCTTGAAGCCACCTGAATCCAGGAGAATGGCTGCTGTTCGCTGATGATATAGGAGTCCATCCAATCGGGTTTGAATTGCCCCCCAGTGTTATGGATAGGAACTCGATTGTCCTTCAACAAAACTTTCTTATTTTTTCTATTATGGGATTTGGCATTCTTGCCGATCTTTGTTAGGTTGAGAAATGTCCCAATTTTTGACTCTTCGAGCACATCTGACATTTTTTTGCCTCTAGTTCAAGGGCTGCTTCTCATCCAGCTTTGTAAGCTTTCTTTTGATCATATTTGACCTTCTTGCTCCTAGTTCAAGGGTTGCTTTGAATCTGGCTTGGCAGGCCTCCTTTGACGTCAAACGACCTTATTGCCCCTAGTTCATGGGCTGCTTCAAATCTGACCATACAAGCCTCACATTGTGATTTGATCATTGAACATTCTAAATCCGAGTTCAAGGTTTGAAAGCAAAAGGGGTTGAGTCTTGAGGCTGAGAGCGATCTTATGCTGCACAATCTCAAAATCAATTCCACGCATGTCTTCGCAGAACCACGCAAAATATTTTCTGAAATCTTTTAAGAAAGCGACTAGTCGCTCACGCTGAAGACAATCTAAAACCAATTTGGATCAAGCCAGGATCTTTCTCAGTACTCACATTAACAAGCATGATCTCATTCATTAAGGGCTTAACATGCCTCTCTTTCTCCCAATTGATCAAATTGTCGCAAATCCTGAGGAATTCCTTCCTCTTTGTTTTCATCACAGTGTTAAAAAAGTTTTGAAAAACTTAGGTCAATGCAATGATTTCAAGGCACAGAAAAGTAAGTGAAAAACGCTGCTGTTTCATTCAGATCTTCTAGCGTAACTGGTTCCAAGGCAGAAACAGACGCAAAAGAAGGGTGTAAAAGACAAACGCAAAACAAGAAAGTGATGTCTGAGGTAACACACTCGAAATCACCTGACTGTAACACAACAAGACAGACTCGATACAACAAGATAGACTCAACTAACTCAGTATAAGAAGACTGACTCAATACAACACAACAAAACTGACCCAACACCCAAGTCAGAAAGTACAAAAACAGCATTTTCAAATTGCTCAAAACAGTGCGTGCCATTCCCATGTCTGAAGTAAATCGAGCGCCATCAGTAGGTGATTCATCCCCCGATCATATAATCACATTATCCCCTAAGTTCACTGACCCAGTGCCAATAGACTTTGTAATGCCTGGTGCAACGAGGACCTTGTTATCAATCAAATCTTGTATTTCATGGTGAAGACGAAAACAAAGGTCAGTGTCATGACCGGTTTGTTGATGGAAGGCATAATACTTGACCAGGTTATGTGAGGGAGGGAGGTTATTTGGTAATGGCCGCGGCTCCAGGGGCTTCAGATGCCCTTGTCCAATGAGGATTTGGAGAGCTTTGGACAAAGTCATGTAGAGGGGATGGAAGACCCTCTGACCTTGAGGTTGGTACTTCGAGGTTTGTGGAGTTTTGCTGGATGCACCAGCAAAGGGATTGATAGGCGCTGACTGGGTTTGCTGATCTCTTCCGAGTGCAGGATTAGAGCTGAAAGGAACGTTCCTGGTATGACGGCCCTTCTCCCGGCTTGCCCCTTGATTCAGAATGTTCTCGCCGCGAGTAGCAAAAGTGTCATCCATAATCTTTGCAACAATTGCGAGCACTTGCTGTTTATTTAGCTCTTCGGCTTTCAAAGCCTCAACAGCCCACTGAAGGTGTTCATGGGGACCAATGCCTACCCCTACCTTGTTCTTACCACCTGCCTCCACTTTGCCAAGGGATTGGCCTTCTTCCAATACAACCCGTCCCAAGATTGGGGAGCCTTTTGGCGTGAACCTTCTAGCATGTGATGTGGTCGATGATGGAGCCAATATCCCATAGGCCAGATCTCACGTATAGTGGGTTCACGGGTTTGAAATTATTGGGCCTCGAGTGCATCCATCATACACAAGTCCAGGCTCTCTAGAATGAACACCTCAGGCTTGGGTAAATGAGCTGGGGTGATATATATGCTGGGGTTGTAGGTCGATGGTAGTGTATGCATTAGATTGAGATGCAGAGGTGACGGGTCAGTGGTGGTTCGAGGTCCTTCTGGCGGAGTCGGAATCCCTTCATCAACAAGATCCTGAACCTTATGACAGAGACAGATGCAACGGTTCGTATCATGACTGTGTTGTTGATGATAGGCACAGTATTTAGCTGGGTCATATCTTGGTGGAAGAGGATTTGGAAGGGGTTAAGGTTCTAGGAGCTCTAGGTGCCCTTCTTCTCGCAACATTTTCAAAGCTTGAGAGAGACTTATGTAAAGAGGATTGAACTTTCAGGCTTGGGGCCGATTTGAAGTGGTTGGTTTTTGGCCATTGAGGGGAGTGGTTATAGTGTATACTTCTGAGCATTTGGCAGCTGTGCTACCATCAATAGTAGCGTTGGAACTGCGAGCAGCATCCTTCTTCAAAGGCTCATCTTCTTCTATAAAAATCCCTTACCTGAGGGCATCCTCGATTTGAACCCCCATTTCATGAAGGTCTAGGAAGGTAAAAAGACGTAGGACAATCATCTTTTGCAGCAACTTGCTATGCATATTCCTTACAATCATCCTGATCTGATCTTTGTCGGAAGGCCTTGTAGTCACCATTGAGGCTTTTGCTCTCCATCTCGTCATGAACGCTGAGAAAACCTCCTTTGGCTCTTGATGGGTGACTTCGAGGTCACGAGTTGTGACCTCGATCTGTGTGTTGTAGGAGTATTGAGTGATGAAGGCCTTAGTCATCTCTTCCTAGTTTTGTTTCACAGAGTTCTCCAATTTAGCATACCAGATAGCCGCAACACCCGACAGGGTCCGACCGAAGAGGGAAAGCTTTTGCAATCTGGAGAGGCCCATCGGTTGTAGGATATCCGAGAACAACCGCAGATGTACCATAGGATCTCCAGAACCGTCAAAACAGTCTATATGTGGCATCTTGAACCAGTCCGGCAATGTCACTATCGAATTCATGTAATCATCCTCTATGTCTGGAATGGAGTTAATGCCTTGAGCCCTCTTGAACAGCTTTTCAAGCTTGCTCACTTTTAATGCAGTTGGATCCACTTCGAACTCGAAAGAGGCCTCAATTGGGTAGGCCTGTGCTTTGGATATCTGAGGTGGAATTAGATCCACTGGAATGTCCGTATTCTCCTGGACATTAGCTATAGGGGCAAGGGCCTGAGGTGCAGGAATTTCTACTGGAGGTGGATGGGATACAGAGGCTATCGCCTACTGCGGTCGTTGCTTTTGAAGCTTGGCAATGAGTTTAGCCGGCTGGGCCACAACCTCAGTTTGGCGAGCGGTAACCTCCGCTTGATGGGCAGCATCCCGCTGCATGGCCTCCATGGTCTGTTGGAGCTGACGCATCACGTCTTCCGTACTCATACTGACTGAGGAGTGCTGATCTATTGGTTCCGGTATATTCTCTCTTTCTGAGATGGAAGCGGGAATCTGAGCCCAACTACACACAGGTGAGGTAGATAATGACCATTGAATTGGAAACTGTTGAACTGGTGATCTGTGCCTGACTGACCTTTTTGCCTTACTTCAGAGAAGGAAACACTGATTGCCCTTGAACTGAATCTCTGACCTGACAAAGTCTATCAACACAAATCCAATGTACCCAAAGGATATTGGGGCCTTCTGAAGCTATGGTTCCAAGACTACCTTGCAAAAGAGAAAACAGACAGCATCTTAGCCTGATTTCACCAGGATAGATATGAGCATAGCTGAATGACTGTGCTCTCTACTAAATTCTATCCAAAATAGATACCTTCAAACACTAATGTCCTCAGACTGATACCCAGACTTGCAAACTGATACATGCATCCCTGTAGAGACACACCCTAAAAGCACATATCAAGCAAGTGAGAGCAAAACACCCCTATGGTGGGGTAGGGTTTCCCTGTCCTATTTTGTCAAGAGCTAGGGGTTCGCTACATAAGCAAATGGTTTCAAACAACCTACATTTGGGTAAGCAACATGTCCTAGTGTGGAATGGTCTCTGTGGCTTCCGATATGCAACTAGGTCGATTGGTCAAAAAGAGTGCCTCGGCAAAACGAAGGTTTGTGTTCCCATCATGGCAGAGCCCATAACCGGTTAGCCTTATAGCACGCTTTTCCAAGCAAGCCTCTAGCAATCCATTCAGGAATAACAAACGGCAAACACTGTGACTTAAGTGCACCAATGCAAATGCAATGCAAAGAAACACATAAGTGTAGACAAAACAACATATCATGCATTCGAGTCAAGTTCCCTAAATTCCCAGCAGAGTCGCAAGAAATTGTAGACCGCCCGAACTCCCTCCGCGCGCCCCCCTTTTAGAGAGGGCACGAATTGGTTCATGCTACTACAGTTCGGACTCCTGTCACGGTTCTGTATCTAATCTCACAAAGTGCAATGTAATATTGATAAATCACCAAAGAGTCCAAATCTGGTAAATCGTTTTGAAAAATCGATTTTAATTAAGAAGTGCCAAACATGGACTGCTTTTCCAGATTACAGAGTCGCCACCTAAATGTTTTGTTTTTTGGCAAATTTAGGAAACCTTGACTCGTTCCAAAGGCCACGTGTTTGTCATCACCAAAGTTGCCTTGGCTCGGGAACTTGGGTACGAGGGGGGAAGGCATGAAATGAGCACCTCCGCTCACCCGATCAAAGGATCGGCCTCTACTAAGCATGATATGTTGTTTTGAAAACATATGTGTTCTTATTTCAATTATTTAGCTAACTTACTACGTGATGTGCGTAGCAAACAAGTATAGACTAAATCACTCAATTCGGAACAACTCAACTCATGTTTGTTTTTCGAAAATGATTTGAATTTGCCACCCTCGAGTGGGCTTAGAAATGCAGATTTGCCACCAAACAAGGTGGGCTTAAAACATGATGCTTTGCCACTCTAAGTGGGCTTAAAACTCACATTTTGATGAATTGTTCCAATTCAGGTAATAAAGCCTTTATCTATAAGCATTTATGCAGTTAATCAAATAAGCACATAGTCTCCTGGCAAGCATGCTATCACGGCAATCGCTTACACACATGCAAGGATGCTAAAGCGTAAAAACTTACAGTGTACTTCGAGCCAAAACAGAAAAACTAGTTAGAAATCAATGCATGATTCTAACTATGTAAGATGACTAATGCAACGCATGCAAAATGCAATGAGATAGGCTTGGCTACCTAAGATAGCATATGAATGCAACACTTTGGTACATGTATTCAAATAGGTATTAAAATACAATGCAGTTTGAATGATACGCCGAGCCCGGTGCATGCAAGACAAATGAATGATGCACGCATGCAAGCATAAGGTATGCTAATCGAAATATGCCTTAATCTAACCATTGAAAGCGGATAAATAAAAGGGAGAAAGACGTGGGGTTGGAAGACATTCACACACACACACGCATACTTATTACAACATTTTGCCCTCTCAACGGAGGGTTTGAATAAACAAGAGCTAAACTAAGCTACTTATTACAAACCAACTAATTAACTATGCCAAGCTAATTAATTACAAACCTAATTGAAACTAGCTATGCTAAGCTAATTAGAATATTTCAAAGATGAATTAAATTAGCTAAGCACATTAACTAATTAATTACAAAAATTGGCAAATTAACTAACTAAGTAAAGCAGTTAAAATGGCGTCGAGAGGGGGGAGACATGTATGCTCGGTTTGCTTCGCCCGGAAATGCATTGCTTTGGCATGAGTTGTCTCTGTTTGCATTTGCGGTGACCTCAGAGCATCAAACACACTTTCAGGTTGCATCTGCCCCAAAACAGGAGCATTTTGGAAAATTTTGGCCGGCCATCTCAACTAGTGGGTAGGCTACCTCAACTGGCTAGCCGACTAGTACAAGTGGTCGGCAGGCTAGTGCAAGTGGCCGGCGGACCCCTTCCCTTTCCAGAATCCCAATTTTACTGTAACAGAGAACAACAAAGGATAACAATGCATTTGCAAGGAAATGTGTGTGCAACTAGTCTCCTTATTATTTCTCAAGCTCAAAGGAGCGTAGTACTCGGCTCTCAAGCCACTAATCACGCATCCCAATGCATGATGGCCAAAGAGTCAAGCTTGCACAATGTTAGTGAATGCACAAACAAGACTCGAAGAGCCTCCACCCTATCATGCATGATCAAGGGTGTCGGCGACTGAGAAACGCAACACGTTTCATCACTTCGAGTATGAAACGTGTCACATTCCTTGTGTTTGAATTAACGTCCAATCTAAACACAATGCAATGCAAACAACATGCTCATCTTTCAATGCTAAAGTGGCATGCACAAGACTTTATCATGTAAGCAATGCATGCAAGACATGTTAAGGGGCCAAGAGCACTAAAACAAGTGAAGAACATTATACATGAGACATGCACTATCAATCTCAAATGGTCAAACCAGCTATGGATAGACCTAAGATACTCCAAAACGATGGCCAAAACACACTAAACCTTAGGCACAAAAAGTAAGAAATGCATGCTCATTCATTTGCTCGCAAGCAAGGCACAAAGCTTAACTTTCAAACACATTGAAAGAGTGATATATATGAGAGCATGACAGAGGTACAATCATCAAATCATGTGCCAAATGATGACATATCATGCAAACAACATAAGTATAGCATGTTAGACGACCTAAAGCACAAGACTAGTAAAGAGCACTACACAAGGAGCATGCAATGCATAGCTTAAACAACCAAACCCGCTTTGGACAGAGCTCAATTATGCCAAAATAAAGGTTAAAACATGCTGAAATGGTAGCCCAAAAGCTTAGACAAGCATGCATACGTATTGGCTCATGATCAAGGCATAAAGCACAACCCACAAAAGCAATGAAAGAGTGGAATATGTGAGAGTGTGACTATCCTATATACACTGAAATCATGTGAGAAATGAGGCTAAGGCATGCAAACACCACAAGTAAAGCATGCAAGAGGCTTTGAAACTCAAAGCTAGTCAAGGCATTCACACTACAACCATGCACTAAAAGTCTCACATGGCCAAGACCACTCAAAACAGAGCTAAGGCATGCTAAAATAATGGCAAAACATGTTGAGATAGAGTTAACACAAGCTAGGATGATAGGCATGAAGCATGTTAGGTTAACAAGTAGGATTACACTACAAGTATAAGATGCAAGCAACCAATGAGCAAACCAACCAAAAATAGAGTTATGGCAGGTCCAAAAAGTCACAAAAACATGCTTGAGCTCAACTTAAAGAAAGGAGAAATACATGCTTACTTAGTAGGCCAACAAGACATGCAAGCAAGACAAAAGGAGAGGGGACCACCCTCTCCCATTTTGGGCCACAAAACCAACTTTTTTCCATTGAAATTCCTCTGAGTTTCAGTGGTTAAAAGACCAAACAAGGGGTGATTCAAAAGCTTAGAGAGTTGGCTCAGGAGACTTAACAAGCCAAAGAGTAAAAGAGAGAAACCACCCCCCCTAACCACACAAGGCTCAAACCAACATTTTCAAGCCTTAAAATTACAATTTTTGAGAGGCTAAAAATAGCCTCAAAGTAGCATGCAAAGGTGGTCAAGCTATTAATCAAAACAAAGCTTTAAAAGGGACAAGTGCCTTACCCTTGAAGCACAGCAGCAAGGAAGCAACTTCAGCAACAATTTTGAACCAAAAGCAATCCAAAGACCTCAAATGAAGCTCCAATGGACCTCAGCTCCAAAGTGAAGGTGTTTAACTAGGTGTCTTAGTGCAAATGTGTGAAGAAAACACACTTTTAGGCTCAAAATAGCACAATAGAGAGAGAGAGTGAGAATTCTAGAGAGAGAGGGAGATTTTTGCTTTGAAAAATCTGAACCCTCAAATAAGGGGAGGAAGCTCCCCCTATATAGAGAAGATAAGCAAAAGGCTTGCTCCATCCCTCCATACACGTATGGAGGATGAGTTTCAAGGAGCCACACTGCTCAAAAGATCTCAAAATATCTAAAAGGAGAAAAGTGGCTACTGCCACTTAAGGTAGCCCGCCACTTTCCTAGCCAACCCTACCACTCCAAGTGGCCTACAAGGAAGAAAAGTGGTTTGCAAGTGCCACAAGTGGCTGGCAAGGCTCTCTCCCCCCTTAGGCAAAAGGCATCAAGGTTTGGCCCAAAAACCAAGGCCAAAACACAAAGGGTTAAGAGGTTCAAAGACAAGGCACTCAGCCGAGACCTTCTAAGGCCAAACAAGCACAAACATGTGCAATCATCGCGTGCACAAGCGATGACGTCTGAGTCTTAAGGTCGGTCAAAAATGGGGTGTCTACACTTTCTTATATTCGTTGCTCATAATGTTCTTATCCATTCCAAGTTGTCTTGTTGGCCGAAAGTCTATAGTCTAGTTGGCATCGTTCATGGTGAGTCTGTATTTTCCGACGTGGAGAGGTTGCAGCATTTAATGCTATGAGGGCCTTATTAATAGTTGATGTGTGGGTGCAATAACTTTACAGGATGTTTGTCTGTTGATGTAGCTGCTTTTCTTTGTGACAAGTGTTTAAATGCTATTAGTCCTGGTTCTGTATTGGTTTCTTAAGGCTACTAGGCTTTGTTATCTGGGTCCTCTTAAGGCCCATCAGTATCGTATGGGTCTGTTCAACAGATGTCTAGGTCCTATGGGCTGCGTCTATCAGTAGTCCCCTATTCTCGAGTGCAGCTTCAGACCAGCAGAGGGAATAAGGAATTGAAGAGCAGTCCTCTAAGGTCAAGGAGGGAGAGGGGGAGTGGGGGTGACCTTTAATCGGCGAGGGGGTGACTGACCGGTGTAGGGACCGAGCAGCGAGGAGGTGACCAACCGGTGAGATGGTCACATGTTGGGTTGCCCAACCATCGAGGGGAGTGACCGAGTGGTAGGTGGGCCGACCATAGAGGCGACCAATTGGTGAGATGGCCATATGTCAGGTTGGCCGACCATTGAGAGGAGTGATTGAACGGCGGGTGGGTCGACTGTAAAGGTGACCGACTGGTGAAATGGCCATATGTTGGGTTGGTCGACCATCAAGGGGAGTGGCCAAATGGTGGGTGGGCTGACCGTAGAGGCAACTAATCATAGGAGTGACCGACCGGCGAGGGGGATGGTCGAGCGGTGGGTTGGCCGATCATGTTGGTGACCAACTGTGGGAGTGACTGACCGACGAGGGGGATGGCCGAGCGTCGGAGGTGGGTGTGATGTCATTGATGAGGCACGGGGCTCGAGAGGGAAAAAGTACGTGATGATGTGAAGCATAATAGACGGGGGAGAGGAAAGGATCGTAGTCAGACATGTGGGGTAATGGGGCCACGAGGGTGGAATAACTAATCGCTTGTAGAAAAAATGAAGGGGTTTGTATTGGGGGGAGGTGAAAAGGTGGGGTGTTAACTTGGGTTTGATTTTCAAACTAGCGGTGTTTAATAGTGACCCTCAGAACATAGGCAAACCTTGGGCATTTGGAGTTTTTCATTTTACATACTTGATTGCGAGAAATCAACATATCCTAGACTTGACTTCATTCGTTCAGTGACTCTCCCCTTCAACATTTTGCAACTTCCTCGCTACCGCGTCTCAAGCAATATATAGAAATGTAAAGGAGATGGCTCAAAACAAAGTGATGCCTATGGCGCTTAATGCGTTAGGGGAGGATGATAGGTGGAGTTAGCGTATCAAAGACTGTAGAGAGGGTCGAGAGAAGGGGACAACAGAATCGCCAGGACCTCGTCCAACAATATGATCTCATGACATTGGACCATTGGCATACGAAGGCGGGTAAATGCATTTTAACTAAGAGGACTCGAGGAGTTACGCCAAGTATCAAATTTCGACGGAGATAGAGTTAAGGTTGCCAACCGCAAAGGAAAGAGCGTCTGATGCGTGACTAAATGAGTTTTCATTGTATGAAGAAGTGTTGCGAGGAGGGCTGAGATTGCCCCTCCCCTAACTGGTAGTAGAGGTGTTGAATCGGCTGGAGGTAGCGCCAGGTCAACTAATGCCGAACGCTTGGAAAATTCTTTTGGCTTGCGCGATCGTATGGCCACGGGCGACTGAGGGGGAGGCAATGACGGTAGATGAATTTTTTTCGTGCTACAAGGCGTCTGGGTAGCAGGAGATGTGGGTGACCCTACAAGCGGTTGCATGGAGAGGATTGGTGGCAGGGTTGCCGTCTTTAGTGAAGGGTTGGAGGCCAAAATGGTTTTTTGTGTCAATGAATGGTGAGGTGGGAGTTCTTACGATATGGAAAGTGCCCACCAAATCGCTGGAGCCAAAGTTAGACGTGGAGGCGGAAAGGAGGGTGAAACAAGTGAAGGAGTGGAAGGAGAAGAATGAGCTAAAGTGGGACGACCTTGTCCAATCCTCAGCCTTTTTTCCCCTAAACCTGGGGCCTAAGCCGATCAAGGAGATCCGGTTCGTAAAAGGTTGAGACAAGGAGGAAGGTGTAGGAGGTGGAAGCCAAGCATGCCTTCGCAATGGCCAAAAAATAAAAAGAGCAGTAATTAGGCCCAGTGCCTAAGTGGGTCACGAAGAGGCCGGTCTGACCACGATCGAAACCCTTAGGCGAGAAGGACTTGATCGATTTTGTGCCCTTGTAGGCGCTGGTGGACCTATTGGGAGAGAGAAGCAAAAGGGAGGTGGAGTTAGTGTTGAAGAAAAAGAAAAGGAAAGTGACCGCAAAGGGTGGGGAATAAGGGCCCTTGGTAAAGAAAATGAAGGAGGGAGTGGTGGAGATGCCCCAAAAGTAGGAGAAGAAGGGACCAGCGTTGGTGGGGAGGGGAAGGGAGGCTTGGCTAAGCTCTCAATTGGCCAAGTGAGGAGCATGGCGAATGAGCAGAAATGGTTGCCAGAGGGTGACCGATCGATAGACTTGCCCCCCCAGGATGCGCATTTCAGAGAAGTGCCTCCAAGGTAGGAGGCCGGCAGAGGGCAGGCAAGCGGAGCAAAGAGGAGTATCGCGTGGAGGACCACCATCCATCATGTGCATGCGGCTACCGCTTGGGAGGGGATGAGGTGAAGCTGTGGTGGCCGCAGATCGCTTGTTAGGGGCTATGAGGACGCGCCGCGGCGTGGCGTAATTTACAAAGGTCGACCTTATAAGACGATTCTGCTTAGCGCAGATGAAGGCAGCAGCCCTAGCGGTTGCCTTTTTAGGCAAGGTAGTGAGGGTGAAGGTTGAAACGGAATCGCTGAAGGCCTAGTTTGAAGATGTACAGGCGCAAGTGCAGAACTTGAGGGAGGAGATGGCTAAATGGAGAAAGGCGGTATGGAGCGCTTGTGCTAAGAGCCTGGTCTATGCGCAGAGGGGAAAAAAGTTAGAGGTGTTGGCGATGGTGCAGGGTTATCTGGCGAAACGCGCCAAAGTGGGCCAAACGGAGGCCGTTGTCGAACTGTTAGCTATCAAGGCAGAGCTTGAAACGACACGTCGTAAGACTATATTGCTGGAGGTCTCATTGGCGATTGAGCAGAAGAAGGCTGATGAAGCTTAGCAAGCCCACGCCACTGCCAATGAGAGGTTGGAGGAGGCTCTGGTGAACAACGAAGAGCTACATGAACAAGCTTCGAAGGATAGGGAGGAGACGTTCGCACGAAAGGTAGAGTTAGATAAGGCCTTGGAAGAGGAAAGGGCCAAGTCAGCAGAGTTAACCAAGGTATTGGCATCTGAGAAGGCTACTTACCCCGATCTCGCCATGACGGTGGAGCATTTCAAGCTATCCCCAAAGTTCCAAATGGCCATTGATAGGGCTATGGCGAGGGGCTTGGCTAGAGAAGGGAAAAGGGGTGCGAGACTATCAAACGTAGTTGCTGCGGAGCTAATGGAAGGGCAAACCAAAGAAGAAATAATCCAAAGGTTCCAGCAGTCAGACTACTACAAGCATGAGATGAGTATGCATCGATAGCGGCCGACAAGCTTCAAATATAGGGCAAAAAAGCTATTCCTGCATATAGATTTTAACAAATATGAAGCCAGGAGAATGAGACATCGCCCAGACTCCACTAGATGAGGGTATGGAGGAGGAGGACTTGGCATCTAGTGAAGAAAAGGGAGGAGGAGCATAGTGACTGGATAGAGTTGTGTTTTATACGGTTGTTCTTTTGTTTTTGTTTTTGTTTTTGTTTTTGGGTGTAGAGATGTAATTTTTGTAAGGAGGTGTACAGTTTTGCAAGATGTTAAATAATAAAATCTGGAATATCTCTATGGTTGTTGTGTCTGTGATGTTTGTATTATGTGAGGATGACTAACGCATTAAACTGTTAGAAAATAAGGAAATTGCCTTGGGTAAAAATGGACAGAAATTTAACTTGGGTAAAAATGACCTTGGAAGAAAATTTAGATAATAATTGCCTTGGATAAAAATGAACTTAAATTTAACTAGGTCTTGGTAGTTTTGGTTGAACTTACTAAGTTTTAGGTGTAAGGTTGACAACTAGAGTGGCATATTTGTATGGACACTTGAATAGAACCAAGCATTGTACGGTTTAACTTAGTCTAGTTGAGCTCTTCATGCTAACTGAGCTCTTTATGCTCACCGGCCGAGGCTTGATGACTCAATTTGGCTGAGGCTATGGGTAACTCACTCTGGCTAAGCTCTTCATGCTTAGAGCATCTCCAAAGCACTAGGCATATAATACTTGTTAGTTAAAATGCCTAGTGTGATTCACTTTTTTCAATTCCAATGCACTAGGCATATGATTAGGCATTTTGGCTCAACTCATATTTACTAGCTACATGTAGCTAGCCTTCAACGCTTGGCAAAATGTATTCAATCATTAGGATCATTTCCCTCCATCTTTGTTGTTGACGTGGCATTCTATAAAATTAATAGTATTTGGATAAATAGCTAAAATAAAGAGCATGGTTAGAGTAAAAACATAAAACAGTTGATAGGCAAAATAACATATATACTTTATAGTAATATTTAGATAGGTAAAATACCTACTACCGTTGGAGATGCTCTTAGTCTGGCTGAGGCTATGTTTAACTCAGTCTGGTTGAGCTCTTCATGCTCAATCTAGCTAAGGCTTTGGAGGGTTCAGTCTGACTGAGGCTATGTTTAACTCAGTCTGGCTGAGCTATTCATGCTCAGTCTAGCTGAGGCTTTGGAGGGCTCAGTCTGGCTGAGGCTATGTTTAACCACCGCTAAGCTCTTCATGCTCACCGCTGAGGCTTTGTTTAATTTTGGATTAAGGCACAACAAAGATAATGGGAATTTTGAATTGTTGTTATAGTCCTTCGATCATAAATATATGCATTGCATGGCAAGGGCCAAAATGGACAAGTGTTCCGATCAGCAAAATGAAACATATAACAATTTGAATAAAACAAAAAGCAGGAAATACCGCTTTACTGGAAATAGTGTTTCAAGTGTTTGGCATTCCATGGATGAGGAGGGTCTCTGCCCTCCATGTCTTGGAGACAGTATGTGCCTGGGCGGGGTATTGCTTTGACGATGTAAGGGTCTTCCTACTTAGCTGCTAGCTTGCCCTTGGTTGGGTTTTTGGTGGCAAGAGTGGCTTCGAGACGAGGTCTTCCACTGTGAATGCCCTTGGTCGGACTCTGCGATTATAGTGCTGCCTTACTTTCTATTGGTATGAGGCCAGTCCGACGGCGGCCGTTTCTCGCAGTTCCTCGATGAGGTCTAGGTTAGCCCTCTGAAGGTCTTCGTTCAAGTGTGGATTGGGGTGGATGACTCTAGGCGTCAGTAGACGAACTTCCACAGGGATGACTGTTTCGGTGCCGTATGTTAGGCGAAATAGGGTCTTCCTAGTTGGAGTTTGGGCAGTCATCCAATAGGCCTAGACGACGTTTGGCAATTCTTTTGCCCAGAGGCCCTTGGCGGCCTCCAGTTTAGTCTTGATGATTTTCAGCAGGGAGCGGTTGGTAACCTCTACTTGACTGTTGGCTTGAGGATGGCCTGGGGAGGAAAAAACAGGTCTTGATATTGAGTTATGCACAGAATTCCTTGAGTTTGACGTTGTCGAACTGTTTGCTGTTGCCGGAGACAATGGCTTGAGGAACCTTGAAACGACACACAATGGACTGCCAGATAAACTTAGTGGTATTCCGCTCAATAATCTTTGCAAGAGGTTCTGCTTCGACCCACTTGGTGAAGTAATCAATGGCGACTACGGCAAACTTTACTTGGCCCCTGCTGGTCGGCAAGGGGCCCACGAGATCGATTCCCCATTTAGCGAAGGGACAAGGGCTGCTGAGCGTAATCAGCTCCGTTGGAGGGGTGTGGGGGATGTTAGCGAAACGTTGGCATTTGTCGTATTTCATCACAAAATCAGCTTCGTCCTAAGTGTGGGCCAAAAGTAACCAGTTCGAAGAATTTTATGAGCCAAAGATTGTCCCCCAGAGTGATTTCCATAAACTCCCTTATGTATTTCTCTCATTAAATAGGTTGCTTGATCATTATTGAGGCATCTGAGATATGGTTGTGAGAATCCCCTTTTATACAAGGTGCCACTGATAATGATGTAATTCGACGACCGAGTCCTGACTTTGGCAGCCTTGAGTTTGTTTGCTGGTAGTGTTCCTTGCTTGAGGAATGTAATAATGTCCTGGGCCCATGGGATAGGCTCATCCTGGAGTAAGTGAATCGCTTGTTGATATGGTGATATTGCTGGATGGGTTAAATACTCAACCCGGACACCATGGCAAAGGTCTGATTGGTCTGCTGAGGCTAACTATGCCATTTCATTTGCTTGGGAGTTCTCTGACTTGGGGATATGTCTGATATGAAAGTTATTAAATAAGCGGGTTAGAGGAAGAGCAATGTTCCTATATGATCGTATGGTTTCCTTCTTGGCATTAAACTCGCCCATTATCTGGCCGACTACCAACTGAGAGTTGCTAAACACTTGGAAATGATCGACTCCGATGTCTTTAGCCAGTCAGAGACCTGCTATGAGGGCTTCATATTTAGCCTGGTTGTTACTTGCTGCAAATAGGAATCGTGGGCATAATTGAAGTATTCTCTTCTGGGTGGTCGATTATACCGTTCCGCTTACCCTCTTTATGGATGCACCGTCGACACTAAGAGTCCAGGAATGGGGGTCTTCCTCGTCAATAGGGATGACAATTTGAACTCGGCCCGACGAGGACCCGACCCCCTGACCTCGATTAGAATGGGTTTTCCTCAAAAATAATCCCCATAGGGCCGGGGATGATATTGAAAATTAAATCCCTGTTGATTTTCCGGGGACGGTGATAGGTTCCTTGGCCCCGACCCTGGCCCGGCCCCGCCCCAAAATCCCCGAATAACCCCCCGTATATATATATATATGTTTAGGAGTGCACTAGATATATATGTACCTACACTCAAACTATTATATTATATCTATTATATTATATTATACCTCTCTCTGAGTTATTATTATTACTATTATATTATATTATATCTAATATAATATCTAATATTGTATATGTACCTACACTCAAAGTTACTATTATTATATTATATTATATCTAATATAATATCCACATACACTCAAACTTATCTATCTGAACTCTCTCTTCCTCACTGACTTCTCTCATCTCTCTCTATCCCTCACTTACTAACTCAGATCTCTCCTCCCTCCCTCTCATCTCTCTCTCTCTCTCTCATTTGTCGACTTCTCTCATCTCTCTCGATCCTCACTCACCGACTCAGATCTCTTTGAGTCTCACCATTTCTTATCTCTCCTCACTCACTCAAGAATCATCCAGATCCATCACCACCGATCGAACAAACTCAAGCCGTGGCCCGCCTGCGAAGCTCCGCCACCGATCCGAACAGTATAGGACCGTGATCGTGAAGCCCTCTCTATATATATATATATATATTTGTTGTTGATCTTTTAATTTTTTTTTAAAGTTATATATATATATATATCTAAGTTGTTGGCACGATCTGTTGTCTGTTGTTGATGATGAATAATGTTGTTGATGATTGTTGTTGATTTGAATAGTTGGTGTGGTATGGTGTGTGTGTGTTGTGAACAAATAAGTCGGGGATTTTTCGGGGACGGGGAAACCCGATCCCTGTTAGGGGACGGGGGTGGGGGAGGTAATGGCTTTCCACGGGATCGTGGTGGGACTGGATGTTTTCACTTTCGGGGATCGAGGATCGGAGTGGTATCCCCGGCCACAAGGCTATTCCTACTCCTCAATAGTGTCGTGTGCTGGTGGAGGGGGTGCGTGCAGGGTAAGATTGGTGAACTCTAGGATAAAGTCTGCGACAACCTAGCCTTTGATGGTCGTCGGCTCAGAAGAGATGTTGTACTGGCTTAGTTCAACGGACCACTGCATGAGCCTGCCTGATGATTCTAGTTGTTGCATGATCTTTTTTAAAGGCTGGTTTGTGAGAATCACTATGGAGTGAGCTTGGAAATAGGGTCGGAGGCGTCTGGAGGCGATGACTAGGACGAGAGCCATTTTTTTCTAACAGAGGGTAGTTCTGTTTGGCTCCCTTGAGTGTGCGGCTGATGTAGTAAACTAGGCACTATACTGAGTCGTCTTCACTGATGAGGATAGCACTGACCGCAGTGTTGGACACAGCTAAGTAGAGGAAGACGGTCTTGCCTGGCAATGCTTGAAAGAGGAGAGGGGGGTTGGCCATACTGCTTCAGCTTGGCCGGAAGGCCTCCTCGCACTTCTGTTCCATTCAAGGCTTGCCGGAGGACTTTGAAGAATGGAAGGCATTTGTTAGTCACCGAAATGAAACGCTGAGGGCGCAATCGCACTGTGAAGCCGTTGAACCTCCTTGAACTTTCTAGGAGACCGATTTATTAGGGCCTTGATCTTTCCGGTTAGCCTCAATGCCTCAGAATGACCATGAATCCCAAAAACTTACTGCACTCCAAAGAAGGCGACTTTTTGAATTCAACTTCATTTGATACTTGCACAAGGTTTGGAAAGTCTAGCGCAGTCTACCAAGTGATCGAAGGAGAGTTTACTCTTGATGAGAATGTCATCAACGAGACTTCCATGTTCACCCATCCGATGTTGGAAAACCATTAACCAAGCTACCGTAAGTGGCTCCAGATTTTTAAACCGAATGGCATGACACTCAGAGTGATAAGTCCTCTCGCTGCTGATGAAAGAGGTGTGCTCCGGTCGGTCAAGGCATTAAGATCCGATTATAGCTTGAGAAAGCATCAATGAAGCTAAGCATCTAATGTCCCACAATTGCGCCGACCAACAGATCTATCCCGGAAGGGGGTAGTTATCTTTGGGGCGCTCATTGAGGTCGTATTAGTCAATGTAGAGTCACCATTTGCCATTGTTTTTACAGATCAAGACTACGCTGGACAACCATCTAGGATAGTCCACGCCGATGAACTGCGCCTTCAATTTTGTCTACCTCAACAAGCGATGAGGTCATATGTTTCAATGAAAAATGTGTTACTTTTGGCGTAACTAATTGGGGCTCAATGCTAAGATGATGAGTAATAAAGAAGGGTCGATACCTAGCATATCTAAATGGGTCCAAGCGAAGACATCATTGTGCTCGCTAAAGAGTCATGAGATTGGCCTTGGCCTCGTGAGGACAATCGTCGCCAATCTTAGTCGTTGCTAAATCGGTAGAATCGATAGGCACTTCAACAAGTTCCTCCACCGTTCTCCTCTAACTAACTCTTCTCGCCTCTAACATCAAGGCCTTCAATGATCATAGCTTTTTTCCTTTTGACTTCTTCAATGAGGCGACATAGCATCGCCAGGCTATCGCTATTCTCCCTTATAGTGCCTAATTCTAGTCAAGGAAGCTTCATTGCCATGTGGCACGAAATGTTATGGCTTGAAGGGCATTAAAGGCGGTGCACTCTAATATGATGTTGTAAGCAAAGGACAATTAACATTTTGAGAAAAGTAAGTAGTTTGGTGGATCGCCGTGGATATTCTCCGATGGTGATGGGGAGGTCGATGGAGCCCATGGATGTTACCTGATTACCGGTGAAACCAACTAGAGGGGTTTGTAGAGGTGACAACTGCTCTTTCCGAACCTTGAGTTAGTGGTAGGCATTGAGGAAGATGATATCTAAGGAGTTGCCATTGTCGACAAGAACTCTCCTGACTTTGTAGTTTGATAAGAGAGCAGAGATGACTAGGGGGTCGTTATAAGGATAGCGAACGCCTGCGCCATCACCGAAGTTGACCTACCAGAAATTGCTTGGGTTGCTTGTTGGTTCGGCCCATCGTGGCTACTTCCTATCGCACTTTGTCTAATTTTTTTCAAAGCTCACCACGACGATCGCGATGGTCCATCAGACGTGAGGCCGCCAAAGAATGACCCTTATTTCACCTAGCCAGGGGGGAAGGATCATCGAGCTCAGAGTTAGTGCCGAGGCCTGGCCATCATTCCACTCGGTTGTGTTGGTTGTCGGGAGGAGTGTGTTGGTGGTTGTGGCTCGGGGGATCGCCTAGGCCTCGTGGTGGATGGGTCAAGCTAGAATTGGACCGAGACGCCCTGGCAGATCAGATCCTCGACCTGGATACGATGGAGGTCAGTACGTATATTATGAGGATCGGGGCTTAGGCTCATTTTTTTTGTCCTTTGAGGGTGGGGCTTTGGATGTGGAGTCTTGGCGGGCTGCCAGAGAGTTTTCGGCATTCATGTATTTTTGGGCTTTGGTAAGAAGGGAGGCCATGGCGGTCAGGGGATTTTTGGAGAGGGACAAGAGGGAATTGTACAGGCGCAAACTAGCCATGAAGACTCTGAGAATGACCTTGTCATCGTTCTCCTCCACTTGTAAGGCTTTGGTATTGAAGAGGGTGACATAGCTACATAATGACTCCCCTTCCGTGTATCGGATGTTTAGCAATTGGGTGGCTGGATGTCGTTGTCGTTGAGCACCAATGAAATGGCTTAAGAAGGATTCATTAAACGAAGTGACCGAAGTCTGGGGAAGCAGACTAAACCAAAGGCATGCCGACCCCTTTAATGTGACAGGGAAGGTGCGATACATGATTTTGTCTGGAAAGGCATGGAGGATTATGAGTATCTGATATGCTTTACATGGTCGACGGATCGGTGGTACCATCGGGTGTCGATCGATGGCATTTGAACTTGAAGGAGAGCTTTATTCCTCGATGGAAGCAAAAAGGAGAGTTGACAAGAGATGAAGTTTTGTGCATGTTCTACATAACCCCTACGCTTGAAGTTTCATGGCTCAGAAGTTCTTCATCCTAGACGGAACATTATCCTTACAAACAGGATCGTGGGTTGAACACTACTAGCCTCACTTTCATGGGCGGTGGGTGTGGTAAGGGTGGTTATGGAAAGGTCGGTATATCTTGACGAGGTCCGCGAGCGATGGGGGAAGGTGCAGATCGTCAAGATTCGGCGCTGAGGTCATGAGGTAAAGGGTAAAAATGTTCCTCGAGGCACATGTGGTGGGGAATTGATGGTGATGGTGGGCTTGTTCCGCAAGTGGGGAATTATTTATAGTGGCGAGGAAGGATAAGTAGGTTGCCGAGTAAGGCATTGATTAGGGCTTGGTTTTGCTCGGTCAGCCGATTGATGCTGTTGGTGAGTTCTGCAAAATATGGAGGTGGGTTATTTGGGTGGGAGGGCTCGACTTCAAGGTTGCCAGCATTATGTTATGAAGCCATGGACCTGGTCGTGACCATCCACCTTAACTTAGGAGATGGGTGACAACGGATTTCTCTCCGGTGACAATGAGCACAACTGTCAACCAGAGGTAGTTTCCCACAGACAGTGCCAACTGATGATGTAATAACTTCCCTGATGGATGGGTTAGACTGATCCACGCTCCTAATGGGGCTGCTGGCCCCGATGTTTGCAGAGTGTACCTGCAAAACAGTCCAAAGGGGAAGATAGTCCCCCGGCCAACTGGTTTTCGAGAGAGAGAGTGTAATATGATAGATAAACCTTCCTTTGACGATTCCAAGGCTTTCTTATATTTGTTGCTCATCATTTCTTGTCCATTCCAAGCCGCCTTGTTGGCCAAAAAGTCTATAGTCTAGTTAGCATCGCTCATGGTGAGTCTCAGATCCTCCCAAGACGCGAGAGGTTGCTACATTTAATGCCATGAGGGCCTTATTAATGGTCGACATATATGGGTGCAATAAGTTTGCGTGATCTTTGTCTATTGATGTGGCCGCCTTCGAGACAAGTGTTTAAATCCTATTCGTCCCGGTTCAATATTGGTTTCTCAAGGATATTGGCTTTTGTTATCTCCGGCCCTTTACGCCCATTAGTATCGTATGGACTGCTCAATAGATGTTTGTGTCCTATAGGCCGCGCCCATCAATCTCAATTCTCTTTTAGTCTCTTTCTCTCTCTCACATGTTTGGGCTTAAGAAGATGAGAAATGAAAGTGTAAGTAATGGCCTTTAAGTCAACAAGTTGCCTTGTATAGGCTTAATTAATGAGTTTACTTAATAACTACTTAAGTGACATTAACTATTCTAATCAATTCAGTTCCAAATTGAATTTAAATTAAACTTACCATAAAATACTAAAAATTCCAAATAACACATAACCTAAGTCAATTTCGTGATCGAATGCCGATAAGGCCTTCAATTCGCGGAACATAATAGAAATGCAAATAGATATTTCTACGACAGATAGATACAAATGCAAATAGATATTTCTACGACAGATAGATACAAATGCATACAGCATATAACACATGCAATTAACACAAAATTCATCTTAATTACTTATTAGGCATTCTTAATCATAGGTCTTAAGCTAATCAGAGGTCGGGATTGTTACAGTCTCCCCCCCTTAAAGAGTTTGGTCCTCCAAACTCAATTACTCGCTAGAATATCAGATTCAGTGACCCAAACCCGCCTATGGGTTTAGCATCATAACCGCTAATAATCCTTGGATTACTAAAGGCCTTTTGAATAGATTATCGATGATAAGGTCATGGAAGCAAATATAGAAACATACATAGACTATAGAGCTGTAGACATACATGGGACAAATAATCTCAAAACTTTATATACAAATTTAGACATCAAAAGAAAGTGGTCTTACGCCGATACATTACAAATATAGTCAAAAGGAACTTAGTCCCAAATACGATACACTAATCGAAAAGAAACTTGTTCATAGGGTGCTACATAAACATGACTAATCACAAAAGGAACCTCCATCGAGGTACAAATGTCGACAAAACAGAGACTCCAAGCAAGAGTTTAGTTCGTCACGCCCCGCCATCGACATACATAATATAAATAGTGAGCGGAAGCCCAAAGAATAATAACGGAGTAAAGAACTAATGAATGATGTCCCATAAAAATTTCATATCGTAACAAATTCAGATTTGCATACTTAACTAGAAATCATAGCAATTATATAGACATCCATTTAGCTATCATATCATATCAATTTTGCATAGTTGGTACCAACGCACATAGGTCCACATCTTGTGCACAAGTAGCTATGGTATTGTTACCCCAAGCGAGGGCCACATGAACGAAACCTCAAGATTATTACCCCAAAGTAGGGCCACATGAATGTAAACCTTGATTGTTACCCCAGCAAGGGCTACATGAGTGTAAGCCACAATATTGTTACACTTGGGCAAGGGCAAGGGCCACGTGAATTAAGGATGCCACAAATACATTTTCAAAAATTAACATTCATTCATGATTCATAAAATAGCATTTTAAAATGATCGTATCATATCATTCAAAAAATATGTACAATTTAACATAGCTTTTACACAGAGTTATTACTCACAGTGGTTCCCTGATGCGCATGCATATAACAAACTAATCAAATGGCTTATGGCTATGACCTACATCAACATAATGTATAATAATACCTGCTGATCGACATAACTTTTTTTCATTTCTTTCTTAGTGTGTTTCTAGCCTTTATCCTCATTATTATGTCTTAATCTTGATCTAGGAATGCCTAGGATGCATTGAGGATGCCAAAACATGCCGTCAATATTTAGCCAAATTTGCGGTAACGGGGGACTCGCCGATGCAACTTCCTTTGCTCGGTTAAGGTCCAAAATGTGAGGGTCGCCAAGCACAACTCTACTTGCTCAAGCCAGCCTATATACCATGCAAAAGTATTACTTGCTTGATTTTTCGACGACGCATGCTCGCGATTAGCCGCTTGCTTAAGATTGAGGTCCTTGCCTAGCATAACTCTTGTCGCTGAGCTGTTCGCAAAATTGTAAGCTACCGAAGCATGCATTTTATGCTCGAGCCAACTTTAGTCGCCGAGCGGAGGTGCAAAACAAAAGGTAGTCGCTGAGTGTAGATCTGTCGCTCAAGTGGTGAGGTCAATTCTAGAATTTCCAGATTCACCTCCAAACCGCAAAACCCATCTTTAACTTTTTAAAACACATCTTTGAGCCCAAAGTCGAGAAAACATGTAGATAAATTTATAACTTCTTGTAATGAAAGCAATTTCAGAAAAGCAAGGCCCAAAAGCATGTGAATTGCTCAAACTCAAAAGTTGAATTGTTGAAAACATGACATGCGTAGAAGTTCTTGACTTAAAGCTTCCAAATCATGAACTATTGAGATAATTTGTTGAAACTTCATGAATTCTCAAACCAAAGGCAAGATGAACACATGTATGTTGAAATTCTTTGAAATTAAACTCAAAACTTCATGACTTATGCATGCATGCAATGATTCTTCCCAAATTCCTTAATCTAAGTTCAATTCTCATGTTAAGCCATCTTACTATATTGAACACTATCACATATGTCTTGAATACTGAGCTTAAAGATAAGATTCTCACCTAAAGTCTTTAATTCTTAAAGTTTGGTGATGCTCTTAAGTAATTCTCAATCTCCTAGCAATTTCCTTTCAAAACTCAAAGTTTGATCCCAAACTCTCTTGGTCCTGCCCTTCTCTCACGCTTTAGGCTCAAAGTGATGAAGAGAAGATGTCTCAAAGTGATGTCTATGCCTTATATAGGCTCAAACAAGGAACTTAATCAAGTTTGACTGTAACTTAAAACAAATTTATGCTTATTTTATTCTAATTATTTCGCTTTGAATCGAATTTCAATGAAACCTACTATAATGTTCTAAAAATTCAACCAACACATAATTCAAGTCAATTTCGTGGATCGATGCCAATAGGGCCTTCAATTCATGAACAAAACAGACACAAACAAATATTCCTACAAGCTAATGAGATATAAACACAAACTCAGATTTTATCTTAATTACTTATTAAGCATTCTTAATCATGGCTTAATGGTTAATCATAGTGCAGGGTTGTTACATGTCCAAATGTAGCAAATCAACATATAATAACATATCTCCAACCATGATATCACACGAAGGTACATATAACCACATAACATAGAGCCTCCAGATGGTGCGTGTACGTATAGCAAATAATTTAAAGGTTCTAAGGGTCTAGTTAATTTTCAAGAAAAGGTACGCTACATTTGAAGAGTGTGTAGAACCAAAATTTATCAATACATAGGCATCGTTGAGCACAAATAGAGATCATACGACACCATTGACTCATGTTCAGACATCAATAGTACTATGCAAACATCTCGACCTTGCCTCACGCTTCTCAGTATTGGTTTTCACATTTGTTCTGGTGTAGGATGGATCCAGTGAACTTGCCGTAGGACGGTTGCATCATCTTATCTCATTGATAATCTCTAATCATGTGGCCGGGCCTTGCCATTAATCGAAAACAAGCACCAAATGCATGGTAACACGCGGTTTTATGCTTCATTCCATATTCGTATTAAATCGGTATGGAGCTACCCTTTGGCTTGCCTGAAGATCCTCCGTATCTTGCTTTTTGTGTGAGAAAGATGAACTGTCTTCGGAAAATTAGGACCTGATCTTTTACTTCCATTATGTTATTGGTGCTTTAGCTTATTTTCAGTGGCCAAATGGCTTGCTATCAATTGGCTCATTAAGTACCTTCACATATATAGCAACTTCAAAACGCCACTCAATCAAACACATCCGATCTAAGCTCTTTTCAAATTTTCGAGCTTTTGTAATCAGTGTCGACCATATGAGGAGAAAATCTTATAACTCAAGGAACTTAGCCTCATACCGACTACGGACATCTTGCCTCGCAGTTCTTGAAATTTTGACACTTTACGCCTTTTGAAACATTGGGGAAAATATTATTATCTCATAGAATATTACTTTAAACTAACTCCATGTCATGGTCCTACTACCATCTTAGATAAACATCCACCATCGCTCAGCTTCTTCTTTCGTAGTATAGACGGCTAAAAGAACTTTTAGCGCTTTCTCCTTGTTAAGCCGAGAACACCTTTAAATATCTTTTTAGTCTCTAGCAACCATATTTCAACTTTCAAAGGCTCAATACCATCCGAGTAAAGATTGGTGGCTTCATTTTTGTTGAACTTCGTGTCGCTGAAATAATATCGTGTTTTCCTACTAACCGGCACTAAAGGTGGTGAGGCATTGTGTCAAAGGTTGTTGTCTTTGTTTTATCATTTCTCTAAAGCTTCTACAGCATTTGTTCCATCTCGCTCATTTGAGCCTCAAGATCCAGCCAGATCATCACTTCTCCATACTTTCCATTCATACAAGTAAACAGGACAATAATAAACATAGGCTAAAATAATCTACGTTCTCTCGGTTCAAGTCCAATTCAATTTGTTTCATATTGATTCAAATATGTTCACATCATTTGATTAATAGTTCAAGCATGTTCAAATAGTTCACACACTCCACACATACGTATAGAATGCCCTAGTTCATAAGAAGACATCCTATAGCCTGCAGATGGACTCGTGCAGTGGTATAACCTGCTCGAGAAGCCTGGCACCGACCCAAACCAGCCTACATAGGTTTAGCATCATAATCCCACTCAAAGAATCTCAGGATTACCAAAGGCCTTTGACCTTAATATCATATAACATAAGAAGTCATAAGCAAATATACAAAAATATAAATGTCCATTGAGCGGCAGACATACATGAGACAAATGATTTAAACTTTATATAATATATATATATATATAACGCCATATCCACATAAGTCATGCAACACCGCATAAGTATTATGAAAAGGACTTAGCCTGCTGTATGGATAAACACAAAAAAAAAAAAAAAACAAACGTAAAACATCATTAACATGATTCATAAAACTTGACTTCTTCAAACGGAACCTCCCCAAGAGGCATCGGGATGGCTAGCTAACCCAAAACTCTCCAAGCAAAGCAATTAGGCCGGTCAGTCATGCCTACTCACCTACATACATAATATAAACAACGAGCCAAAAGCCAGCTGAATACAATGAGAGTAAAGGGTTTAATGAATGATGTCTCATATCGATTCGTAGCAAAAACAGATTCATATTCTTATCTCGTAGTTTAGAAATATATACTTATTCGGGCCAAAGGATCATATGTACAACCAGAGTGCTAACCGACCAGATATGAGGCATTAAGGTCATACTTTGACTACGCTTCCTTAAAGCGAACCTCCGATACCATAAACATATAACATACTTCGAGCCAGATTATTATTGCAAGGTTACCCCCTAGGGAAATATGAGACCAGACTATTATTACCCCCGAGCGAAGGGCCTTGTGCTCATAGACCATGGTATTGTTATCTCTAAAGTTAAGTGGCCTTGTGCTAACAAAAATCATTCATTGTTTAATGCATTATAACATTTCTATTATAAAGATCTTATTTCATCATACGTGAAAAATAAATTACTAAGTTATTACTCATAGATGGCTCCACTGTGTGAACATATTAAGCAAACAAATCAAATAGCTACAACATGAATTCCACACAAACATAATAAACACACTTAGTACTTAACTTATTTCATTTCGCTTCTTGCTCCGCTCTTAGTGTGTTTCTAAGTCTCGATCCTCGTTATTATGTTTTAATTAGGCTTAAGGATGCCTAAGATGCATTCAAAAACACTTAGGAATTGGTTCGGTATCCCCTATATAATTCATCTTTTATCTTTTTCCATCACATCACCTCTCTACTTTTCTCAGACATCTTTTCGTAAAAGACAAAAGTGCACTTATTTAGATCATCCCAAACAACCCTTTAGTCAAATTTGTCAAAACAGGTCTTCGGCCGAGCGAGGTTTAAACATAAGGGTGGTCCGCCGAGCGGTAACTTTCGCCGCCGAAAGCTGCCTACAAACTTCCTCAAAAAGTACTCGTTAATATTGATTTTTCTCGCTCGATGCATGCTCAATGGTCACTTGAGCTGCAAGCGACTATAGGTCTTCGCCGAGCGCAACTCCGGTCGCCGAAAGCCTGCGCAAAACTTGTAAAGTTCTCGGGAGCATGTTTTACGCCGAGCCAACTTCTTTTTTGGTCGCTGTTTTAAGTGCAAAAATAAAGAGCGGTTGTTCGAGCAAGCTGCCAGTTCTATCAAGCTGGAGCAAAGGATGCCAGAATTCTAAAATTCTAGATTGCTATTCAAGGTGCAAAACTTCAAAGTGTAGGCTCAATATCTTGAGTACATTCTCAAACATAAGCAAGATGTTCGACTGAAAAAGTTATCTATTTAAACAAACTTCTCACCTCAGACGCCAAACACCAGAGCGTAGACCTAGGCAAGAGACGGGAGATAATCAGAGTCACAATGATAATTCCACAAGCAAGCAGAGAGAACAGGTATAACATGAGTGATTTTTTATGGCGTATCTTATATCAAGAAGGTGGTTCTGTCAGCTAAGGTGTCAAGGCAGAGAGGGCACCAAATGCCTAAACAAGACAAAAACCAACCACATGCTTAACACAAACTTTTCTGTCTCTACTTCAGCAAGACGTGAATTGGCCCAACTCTTAAGTGACCTAAGTGTAGAGGTCACTTTAGCTTGTTGCATCGAGTAATTCATCGTCAAAAGAACAACAATGGGTTATAAAGTAGCATTTCCTTTGTCTAGGGATGTAAAGAGGGCTGCCTAAAGACGTGGTGAGCTTTCTTACTATACAATGACCACTACTAACGGAAGTGACCAAAGTGATAAATGGCGAGGAGAAGGAGAAGGGAGGTAGGAGTAGGAGCTAGCTTTTAATTGAAATAGGGACCTTTAATCAAAGCAAAGAAATTCTAAGTTCATGCCATACGATGATCTATATATGAAAGGGCAATTTTCTTGGATGCATTCTTCGTTGGAGAATGAAGAAGAAGAGAGATTTTCTTTTTGAATAGGAAAATTTGGTCACATAGGGATCTTTTTATTTCTCGCTTAGAATTGCTGATTGCTCCGGCATTTACCCTTACAATGAAAAACTCTGTTTGTCAGAAGATCACCGAGGAAAGGTTATATCAGTAATTTGGAGAGTTTTTCCATGAAAACTAAGACCTTTCAAGAATAAATATTGACCGAAGGAACAGGGAAAAAGTAAAGTTCTATGCCAATATATGGTAACGAAAAGGAAATTGACCAAGAAGACTTGATCT